>JABTXL010000483.1:2637507-2709498 GCA_025134845.1 Neodon shergylaensis | reverse complement strand
CTTCTTCTTCTTCTTCTTCTTCTTCTTCTTCTTCTTCTTCTTCTTCTCCTTCTCCTCCTCCTCCTCCTCTTCCTCCTCTTCCTCCTCCTCCTCCTTCTCCTTCCTCCTCTTCCTCTTCCTCTTCCTCTTCTTCCCCTCCTCCTCCTCCTCCTCCTCCTTCTCCTTTTCCTCAGAAGTCTGTTGATTTCTTTGGATGTATTTATTGTCTCTGACTCTCTCCTTGCTCCCTCTATGAAGAGGAGCAAACCACCACCCCCTCCTGAAAGTGCAAACTCTCACCAATGCTGCCTTATCCATCTCTGCATTCCTATTCCCCTGAGACCTGACTAGCATCTTCTAGACATTTGTGGACCAGGTGACCAAGTGTGTGCCCATGGTCACATCCCACCGAGATGTCAAAACCAGGCTGACTTCCTTCACAAGTCCACAGGTACATACTGAATCCAGTCTACTGCAAGGACAGATACACACAGTGCACAATTTCAGTCAGTGGAGACAATTGTCATTCATAGCAAAGCAAGTGACATACAGCTAGTGACATATAGATGACTGCAGATGGGTAGATTAAAACAAAAATTAAATAAGACAAAAGAGGAAGAGCAGAGAAGACAGCAAAACTTCAAACAAACAAGCAAACAAACAAACAACAACCTCCCCCACAACTGTTTTCTCTTTCTTCTCCTTCTGCGTCCCCTGGTTGAGCTTTGCCATCTGCAGTGCTGTCTCCAAGGCTGGCAGGAGAGGCCTAAAAAGAAATCCGAGAAGCTTGCCTACAAAAGCCTGGAATCCTGGTATCTCTTTTGTTTTCACCCAAGCCTGTGGCCACTGACACTCCCCATTCACACCGCGGGTGGATAATAAGCCCCCATCGCAGGCATCAAGCTGCTCTTATACATTCTAATGTGACCTTAGACGGCGCTTTTCAGAAATCAGAGGCCCATCTGACTGCACTTGAGTTTGAATTGAGCTAATGGCATTCACCTCATCTTTAGATGCAAAATTGGAAGATAAAAGACCTTGATGTGAAAAGAAGGGGGAGGGGGCGTGAGAGCAGTGGGGGCTGGGTGGGTGGCAGGGGGCAGGAGGGGGAGGCAGATTAGAGATAGCTTAAAAATTCTGTGATTGCACAGCGATAACAAAATGTCTTCTCTTTCTCCGCTTCCTCGTGGGCTCCAGGGATGTCCTTAATGCTTTTTAGTTTTAATGATAGAATCTCTTTATTCCTGGACCAAGAAAAAAATGTTTCTGCATATGTGGCTGGGAGATATGCTGACCTTTATCAAATCTTACTTTTAAAGAAATCAGATGCAACAGTTATTGTAATATATCAGGTCCGCAGGACTGAAAAAAAACCTAGAAGGGGGGGGAGGGAGGGAAGGAGGAGAAATCGGAGGCTTTTAAGTTTATAAAGATGCTGTGCTTCCTTTTAAATGGCTGGCGGACGACAGGTTTATAAGGGGCACCTAGGTGATGGGGCACCCTTGGGGTGTCATCTTAAGGTCAGAGAGAAAAACTTTCTAAGTGAGAGCACACTTCCTTCCTGTCTATGTCTCATGGACTTAACCTTGGCTCTCACAGGGAGCCAAGTGCAGGCAGAAGGAGCCAGCAGGTAGGGAGCGACCAGCCTCCTCCCAGGGAGCCCCTACAACTCAGAGAGAAACAACCGTGTGTCCTCTGGAGACAGGCTGCCTGGTTCCAGTTTTGACGTGCCTGCTGTCTGTCAAAGGCCACAGGAAGGCTTCCTGGCATTAGGACTCAACCACCCCAGGATGGAGGAGGCCAGGTGGGCCATCCATCAGTCGCACACCTGGTCTGCCTAAAGGAGACAACATCAGGGAGGGGCCGTGGACATCAGTGGGACCCCAAGGCCCTGGGGAGAAGGGATCTGAATTTCGAATTGCTCAGACAGGACCCAGGCCTCCGGGGACATCCATGCAGGGCGTGTTTGTACGGAGCAGAAGGGGTGATGGGTTGGACTGGGTTAGCTCTTGGACGCCACAGCAGCTGCCTGCATCCAGGGCTTGGTTGTGCAGGGGTTGCCTGTGTGTTTGTGTATTTAATTTCTACGGTGGGCATGTAGGCTCAGATCCAACAGTGAAGGCACTACCAGTGGGCTTTGACTTACAGTGTGTGTGTGTGTGTTTGTGTGTGTGTGAAGCTTTATTTATTAAAATACACATGAAATGCCACTACGTGTGTGTGTGTGCCTGTATGCATGCATGCATTGATTCATGCATGCTTAGGGGTTTGCATGCACATATGTATGTATGTAGAGGTCAAAGACAATGCTGGCTGTTGTTCCTCTGGCACTATCTATATTTCTTTTAGGCAAAGGTTTCTCACTGGCCTGGGACACCCTGAATAGGCTAGCCTGGCTGGCTAGGGAGCCTCAGGGAGCTCCGTCTCAATCTTTCCAGCAACACTGATATTTCAATTGCCATCGCTTCTGACTTTTCAAAAATGGACTCTGGACATTGAGCTCTTATCAATGAGCAGGACAAGCACTGAATTTACTGGCCCATCTCCTCAGTCCCTCAGTAATTTTACTTTATTTTTTAAAGATGTGAAGATACTGTTTGTTCCCACTCAGCGTGGCCACCCTGCTCTGGGGACCTATTCTTCCTGAGAATGGCCATGTTTTGGATGACTTCAGACAGGCTGAACTTAAACAGGGTGATTTTTGTTGTTGCTTCCAGCAGAATTTCCAGTGTGGCCCTGGCTTGGGACAAGAAGCTGGCAATCCAGGGTCACTGTAGCTCATGGCATTCGTGTAGCAGAATGTGACAAGGGTATCTGAAGCTGGGATTTATGAGTGTTCAAAATTCATCCAAACTGAATCCTCTGGACTAACACACACACACACCAAAAACCAAACAGAAGCACTACTGATAATCTGCCTTTAGCCTGGTTTACTTACGCTCCAGGAAACCCACAAAACGATGTGCGGATGTTTAATATGTTTACAAGTAAATGAATGAGTAGAACGTGCACCATCGGGTCAGAGAGAGTTGAGCGGGATCACAGCACAGGCGAAGGCCAGACTTGGAAATAGAAGTGATATCCTCGTGAGTTGGTGTAGGTGAGCGAGACAGAGAGGCTACCTTAAGTCACAGGCAAGACGCAGGCCCAGCTTTGTGGCACCTGGAATGGAGAATGTACAGGTAGTCTTTGCCCATTGGCTCAAGGGCAGGTGGCTGAGGTGAGTCCCTTTTCTATTGCAGAGGGGTGGTGAGTCTTAGCCACTAACTTGATGAAAATCCCTGAGGACTTCCAAGTTTCTGTGTGCTGGAACATTCCACTGTCCCTTTCGGAGGCCTTGTCCCCAGGGTGTGGACACACAGGGTGTGGCCCTGTGGAAGGACAGGCTGGCCCTTTTCCTGAAAGGCATACCTGCAGAGTGCGTGGCTTGGCTTGCACCAGGAATTCTTTTGGTGCCAGGGAGGTTCCCAGCCCCCAGGGCCTGAGAACTTTCTTCCCATCGCTTACCTTAGGCCTGAGGGGAACTGCCCCTGCTCCCTCTGACCGTGTCCTGACCAGTTCTCAAAAATCCAGTCTTAGCGGGTGAAGGTCAGGGAGGGCCACCTGGTCAATTCTTTGGATCAGGGCCACCTGGTCTGAAAAATTCTTCAGGGTTTTGGGCCCCTGCCAGGGCCTCTGAGATCCTGGCCTGAGTTCCCCCAACCCGGTCTGGCTACCTTGGTGAGGTGAGAGTGGGGAAGGGCAGGGTGGGGTTCAGCTGTGTCACCTGCGGGGGCTGGCTTCTCCCACCCCAGGAATGTGCTGACAGAGTCGGTTCTAGCGTGTCCCCCCCCACCATTGCTCAAGGGCATTTACTCAGAAGGACTGAGGATTTGTGTCCCAGAACTGAGTCTGAATGTCTGTGACTGTGTATGCTGTGGAAAACTCTGTTTCTGGTCACAGCCTACACCGAGCTTCCTGAGAGAGCCTGGTGTCCCCGTGAGCCTCAGCTTCACTCAGGGTCAGCTCAGAGGGCACCGGGGCTGTGGGTCCTCAGAGTAGGGCAAGGGGGCCCACAGCCGCTTGCTCGGGGCTGGAAGAGATCACTGCTGGTTCTTGCTTTCCAGCAGAAGGAAATGGGCCATGAGAGGTTGCTTGTTACAGGTCATTTAGGGGTGCCCATGCCACAGTAGAGCTGGGTTTCTCCATCCACCCACCATAGGTGGGGTTTTCAGGTTTCATGAGCAGCTGTATGCGCTGTACCGGGGACCCACAGGCCATGGTGGGGCCTCGTCCACTTGACTGTGTTAAGTGTAAGGACTTGAGTGAGTGGGTGGGCGTCTGGGCAGCGTGCCATATCCATGAGGATCTAGATGCACCCCTGGAGGACTTGCCTGTGTAATATTTGTGCACTGGGAGCACTCCCTCCAAAGTAGGTCCAGGCCCAGGCAAGAAGACATTCTGTATTTTGCCATAAATATTTGGAGTGGAAATTGTCTTTGAAGATAAATGGCTTGGCCAGAAGCCTGCCCTGTGGTGCTGCTATGTGGGGACTAAGAGTGGGAGGGGTGAGGACTGAGTGACAGGAGGCTGGCATGGGGGCTGAAAGGATCTGAGGTCTGTGGGAGAACTGTCAGGTCTGGTCATTGGCAGATGGGGAAGGAGGCCTGACTGATGCTCTGGGCTGAGGGAGAATTGGGCTTTGGAGTTGTAGCTGGATGATACCATGTATCCCAGCCCCAGACAAGTCACTGCATCAGAGTCTCTTTTTCCTCTCTGCAAAATGGGAAGAGGAGCAACAAACCTCCCAGTGTGGAGGTCAGGCTTAACTAACTTACAACGGAAAGTAATCGATGTCTCCGCATGATTTTACATACAGTCTTATTGAGAAGTCATTCACACGCCACACAATGCCCATTACAGTTTACGATGTAATGGGGTTTAGAGTTCAAAGGCATGTGGAAGCCTCACCACAGTCAATTCTAGAACATTGCCTTCCATCAGCTGCTCTTCAGAAATGCTTTCCCATCAACTTCCAGGTCCCCCCTCCCTCCAGCTCCGGGCAACCACTAATCTACCTTTTATACCAACTGACATCCTATTCTGGAATTCGGAGACGCCTGGGGTTGTACAACGTACTTCTTTGTGGCAGGCTTCCTTCATGTGGCAAAATGGTTTCAAGACTTAGCCATCCTGCTGTATTCTGTTCACTGAATACGGCTTCTTTTATTTATCTGTTCACTAGTCAAGTGGTATTCGTATTGGCGATGCCTTTGGGTTAACACAGATACTGTGGCTATGAGCATCCATGCTGAGCTTTGTTGGAGGCTTTGTTTCTAAGAGCAGAACTGTTGGTACTTATGGTCCCTTCATTAGGTTCTATGGCCACTTCAAGTTGAATTTTCTGGGGGAACGAGAGGACTAGGTTCCCATTGATCTTCCTGCTTGGAGTATATGAGTGTTCTCTATGTAGCTTCCAGGTAAGACCCCCTGTACCCAGCAACTCTGAAAATCCTGTACAGAGGCCAGAATGTCCTTGTTTTCTTTTTTCTTTTTACAGTCTTGGTCTAGCTCAGGCTCTATCTTTGTCTCCTCCACCCCTCCTTTAGGGGCCTCTTCTGAGGTCAACTTTTCTTCATCATGTCTCTTTTGTCAGGAGCCATTTCCCCCAAAAAGTATTGCAGGGACCATTGTCCTGGGGAGTTTGCAGAGAGCCCCACACCCCAACGGTATTAAGAACTGATGAAAGGAGACAGAGACAGAGACCCACATTGGAGCACCGGACTGAAATCTCAAGGTCCAAAGCAGGAGCAGAAGGAGAGAGAGCACGAGCAAGGAACTCAGGACTGCGAGGGATACACCCACACACTGAGACATGGGGATGTTCTATCGGGAACTCACCAAGGCCAGCTGGCCTGGGCCTGAAAAAGCCTGGGTTAAAACCGGTCTTGCTGAACATAGCGGACAATGAGGACTACTGAGAACTCAAGAACAATGGCAATGGGTTTTTGATCCTACTGCACGTATTGGCTGTGTGGGAGCCTAGGCAGTTTGGATGCTCACTTTACTAGACCTGGATGGAGGTGGGTGGTCCTTGGACTACCTACAGGGCAGGGAACCCTGATTGCTCTTTCGGCTGACGAGGGAGGGGGACTTGGTTGGGGGAGGAGGAGGGAAAGGGGAGGCGGCGGGGAAGAGACAGAAATCTTTAATAAATAAATAAATAAATAAATAAAAAAAAACAACAAAATATGCAAAACAACTCAAAAAAAAAGAACTGTTTGTTGACAGAGCCCACCCCACACCCAACTATCTTGAGAGCTATCTGTTAGCGGAACCCGCCCCACATTCTAACTATCTAGAGAACTGTTTGTGGTTGGAATCACAAAAGGAACGATTCTGCTTGCGTAGAGAACTAGGTGTGTCCACTCGTGACCTCCTGACCGATCGTGACCTCCTGACAGAGGACTCGTGACCTTGTGACCAACTCGGACCTTAGCTGCAAGATCCCTTCCTGCTCTGGCCATGCCCCTGCCCCCATCCCAACCCAAATTCCTCATCCAGGGCTATATAAGCTGCAACCATGATGCTAATAAACGGAGGCTTTGACAACAGATCTTGCTTGGCCTCCTTCCTCTCTCTTGCCCATGTCTTTTTCAGATAGCGCCTCTCCGGGACCCTGGAATAACTGAGCTGTCAAGCGGGTTACAACCCCTAGACTAACTGACCCTCTGGGCGGTTACACTCTTTTCCTTCAGGAGCCCTTCCCTCTACTTCCAGACTTGGCACATCTGTCTATCATCTGGTCTTCCTCTTATTGTCACTCTGGAAATGCCCCAGTCACCTAAAGGGTGACTTACAGCACCTGCCCAGGTTGCCTTGGAACCTGTGTGGATAGCTGGGTTTCAACTCATGCAGGCCCAGCCTCTGACTGTCACTTCTTTGCATCCTTTAATGTCTCACAGTCAGATACTAGATGTTCTCAGAATGTGGACTGCTGAGAGCAAAAAGACGTAGATGACAAAAGCTGGACCTTCACTGTCCACGAAGGAGCTGCAGGCACCGTGGCCTGTTGTGGGTTGGAAGTATGTCCTTCATTCTGGTGGCCAACTAGGTGGGCACAATTTATAACACCCATGCCATAGAAGTCAAGCTGAGGTTTCGAGAACTTTGGCTGCCAAGACTTTGCACACCTGTAGGAAGAGCTGGGGATAATTCATGGAGGGCTAGCCATCGTCATAAAGCATAAAGGTTGCACTTCCCAAATGTGTCCTTGAGAACTGAAAACTGCAAGGCAGCCTGTGGGACAAAGACTGGACTTCCCTTCTCCTTGGGGCGTCTCTCAGGTGCAGCTGTGCAAAGGAGAAACAGGTAGAAATGGGGACGCTTATCAGTGCTCTCTCCTTTAAGTACTGGACTGTCTTAGCCAAGAAAGATCTAGCTCCTTTGGAGGGGAGACACTAGGGAGGTCCCTAGAGAACACAGGCTGGGGAGACAGCCTACATATGGCTCCTGGGCCTCTGTCCAGGGATGGGACCCTTAGGCCTGCTGGTAGACCTTCCTTTATCTGACTGAGTGCAGCTTTTGGGTCTCAACGATTCCACTTCTCCCAAAGCCTATATCTCACCAGCACCCTGGCCAGGTCCACACTGTCATCGTGTAGCATTGTGTAGTTAGGTTTAGCTCCTGTGTCCAGTTTCCTTCTCCTCCTGCCTCAAGGCTGCCCAGATCATAGAATCACGCAGACCACATAAAGGAGAGATCAAGGCCTTTAACTCTGCCCAGGAAGAGAGAGCAAGGTCTCACCCATGACCTTGACAGCTTCAGCCTCCGTGAAGCCTCCTCTTGATCCCTGAGCTAATGTGTGCCCCTCTTAGGAATGACAGAAGGAACGGCAGGTCTTGTTAGACCCTCTACATGTGATCCTTGCAGACACTAGCTTTTGTTTGCTCAGTTCAAGAGTTTCAATCCCCAGGAGATTTATGGAGGGCTTGTGACCTTTGCAAGGCTATGCTATGCCATCCTGTGATCTGTGCCTTCTCCATCAAGTGAGGCAGAGGGGGGGCCAGGCTTCTGTGGGCACACACTGCTCAGATATGAGGGTCCATGAGTCAAGGCTGTGTCCAGGGGCTATGGGCAGGCATTTATGTCTCCATGGAAAAGCAGTAGGTCACCCATGAGAGTGACAGTGATCTAGAGTCTGGTTCCTGGGTCTAAAAGCAATGTCCCCATTCTGTTACAGCGGAGGAATTATTGTCATCAGAGTCGCCTGCTTGTGGGTCAAAGACTGGCTCCACCCAGCCGTCTATCTGTTTATCTATTCATTTACTGTGTGTGTATGTTTGTATGTGTGTGCATGTGGATATGCATGCATGACATGGAGCACATACAAAAGTCAGAAGGCAACTTGTTCTGAGTCAGTTTTCTCCTTCTACCATATGGGTCCCAGAGATCAAACTCAGGTTATCAGACTTGGTGGCGAACACCTTTACCTAGTGAACCCTGGCAGGTCCCTATTATGTTTGTATCATGGTACAATATTGCTGACAAGGTCCTTGCCATGTTAGTCATTTCAAAGTTGTTGCTACCTGCTCCATTCTGGGATTGACCTGATATCAGCAATACGTGTACAGAAAAGCTGGGGTTGGGTGGAAGGCTGTGTGCTCTGTCAGAGATGTGCTAACAGCAGCCCAGAACCTCAGCACTTGTATTACATAGGGCACAACCGAGGAAGAGGCGGGCTAGCTGGTCTTGGTAGGAGGTCTCTGTAGGGGAAGACATAGTTGACCTTGATAGTTTTCTTGTGTACAATTGTTTTGGGATATCCAATCACACTGTGGACCCTAAGTTTGCATTTACATTAATTAAATAAAATCAGCCTTGGGTGAGGAGGCAGAGCCAGCAACTAGTTGGCAGAAAGTAATCATAGAGAATCGGAGGGAGTCTGGAAGATGGATGGAGAGGTGCACAGGAAGTGGTAGGAGGGACTTTGGATGTGGTGGTCCTTTTTGGTTTGGCAGAGTGGAAGGACGCTCTCTTTCTGAGATGCCGGCAAAGAGAGAAGGCCAGCTAGTTGCTCCTCAACCTCTCCGAACTAGCAGGTTTTCACCCTAGCCTCTGGCTCCCAAGTCTTATTGATAAATAGAACAATAGGGATTTAGTAAAAAACTATATTTGGGCTGGGTGGTGGTGCACACATCTTTTATCCCGGCCGTGCTCACGCTAACAGTACACATGCTCACACTAACAGTACACATGCTCACACTAACAGTACACATGCTCACACTAACAGTACACATGCTCACACTAACAGTACACATGCACTCAGGACTCCATCCATCCACTCCCTGCACAAAGCTCATTGCACCCCCTCCTGTCGCTGCGGGGCTGGCAGTGCCGCCTGCACCCCTGTTGAGGTCAGGCTGTGTCCTGCTCTGAGTCTCTCTCATGGTGTAAGGCAGTAGATTTGCAGGCTGCGCCAGTTTGTACCAAAAGACTTCAGGTTATAGCTTTTGCGTTCAGTTGGAATGCAAACACAGAGGGAGGATGACCATGTGCCCTGATTAGTAGGTGCAACACCATCTGCTCAGCACCACTCACAAGGCACAGACTGATAGGCAACTCATGAAAAGTCAGAAGGGTGCCACTCTATAAACTTACCAAAGTGAGACCGTATTAGCACACGGATGTATTAGGGCATTTCAAGAAAACCAAACCTTGGAACCGTACACACAGACTAAGGAAAGGGTACAACATCATCACCTGACCCCCATAAAGAGGAGGCCCCCGGTCATTGTAATGGACAGCTCCACCCACCTGTCATCTGACCACCCCAGTCTCCCTGTGTGCAAAGGGGACAACAGGAAGAGAACTCCTGACCATTCCAGGGGCTTTAATTGGGCTCAATCTCCACTACTGATGTGACTTACTTGTATTGTCATCCGTTGATCTGCCTTTTCTTCCATCTTGGACCAGTCCTGAAGTCTTCCTATTAGACCTTCACTGACATGCACCTTGGTTGTGTGGCTCAGCTCTGAACAGACTCCTTAGCAACACCTTCAAGAGCTTGTTGCGCAGTTTTCTCAGATTGTCTTTGCATCCCCAAAGATGGCTCCATCTATGCCTCTTCTAATTTCCTTGGATTCTGTTCTGCCGCTGTCACCTTTTGTAGCTACTGTGTGGACCCCTCCCCCCCCCACACCTCTACACAGATATTGACCATACGAGTCTGAGACTTAACTTTAGCAGTTTAGATTGGAATAAAAGAACCCATGTTTGCCTCAGCCAACTATCAGGGAAAACTGAGAGTCCTCGGCCAATGATTGTACCCAACAGAACTGATGTAGCTTAATGAATTTATTGTTGTTCAATAAATTCCAATATTGGAAGGAGATGCAAGACATCCATTTGTGTTTCTTACATAACGTGCTCAAGCTAACTTCCATCATCCCCAGCAGAAACTCTGTCCCCATTAGTGACAACCACCCTGCCCCTCCCAGCCCCGGTGGCCAATTCCTCAGCATATCATTTTCTTCCCACCCTTCTACTGCCTGATCTTTGAGAATATTTAAACATAAATCCTCCAGAACACCAAGAGCACTGAGCCTAAGGCCTAGGCAATCTCTCAGGCTGAGAGCCACTCAGGGAGAAGAAAGAAAGGCAGATTCCAAGGGAATTATCCCAGCTGCTTGGCTGAGCTAACCATTTCCGAAGGGTGTGGTTTGCCTCGGAGGCAGAGACCAGGTGGGAGGTTTTCAGGTCGGCCTCTCTTTTTCCTTTCCTCCTCCATTTTGAGAAAGGTTCACGTTACGTTCCAGGCTGGCCTCAAACTTGTGGCAGATCTCCTGCCTCCGTCTCCTGAGTGTTGAGGTTATAGTAGGAGCCCTCATGCTTGGCACAATTTCTTTTGGAGATGTCTGGGCTGTACGGAGCCTCTTGGCACTCTTGAGCACCAAGTGGTTGGACTGTGGTTTCCCTTCTCCAGCCAGGCTATAAGCCACTCTCATTGCATGGATTTCAGCAACCCCTAGGGCCCACAACCAGTTCCCCACTCTGGTGAAGATATGATAACAGTTACTCTGATGTGGGGTGGAAAACATTATAGAGGCCAGAGGCAGGGGGCTGGCGAGTTTGTTGATTTTGTTCCTAGGTAGAAGTCTGATTAAAAATAAAGAAGAAAGAGAAGGTATTTATTTATTTATTTATTTATTAAAGATTTCTGCCTCCTCCCCGCCATCGCCTACCATTTCCCTCCCCCTCCCCTGATCAAGTCCCCCTCCCTCGTCTGCCCGAAGAGCAATCAGAGTTCCCTGCCCGGTGGGAAGTCCAAGGATCACCCACCTCCATCCAGGTCTAGTAAGGTGAGCTTCCAAACTGCCTAGGCTCCCACAAAGCCAGTACGTGCAGTAGGATCAAAAACCCATTGCCATTGTTCTTGAGTTCTCAGTAGTCCTCACTGTGCGCTATGTTCAGCAATTCCGGTTTTATCCCATGCTTTTTCAGACCCAGGGCAGCTGGCCTTGGTGAGTTCCCGATAGAACATCCCCATTGTCTCAGTGTGTGGGTGCACCCCTCGCTGTCCTGAGTTCGTTCCTCGTGCTCTCTCTCCTTCTGCTCCTATTTTGGACCTGGAGATTTAGAAAGAGAAGGTTTTAAATACCAATATCTGGCCTCAAATATCAAGAAACAGAAAACAGAAGCATATGGAACATGGGAGTCAGTCCAAGATTTGAGTCTTAGCTTTTTGGTCATCATTTGAGACAGGAGTTCCAAACCCTTCTTGGCCCAATTTGGAAAGAGAACCTAATGGAGTAGGCTGTCACACAGTCCCCCTCCCTGCAGCGGGAATGCTATGCCTTAGTCCTCTGCAGGGACAGTCTTTTGAATGTGGTGGGTGCTGGGAACATCTGTGCACAGCTGGTGAAGACTTCCATATGCTTACAGGGCACCTCAGAACCAGAAAGTTCCAGCCTGCAGGAGCTCCTGCCCGTGGAGGAAAGCTCAGCCAGCGAGGGTGTACAGATTGCCCCCTGCTGCTATCCCATCCTATCTGAACACTCTCTCATCAGCTGGAAACTCCCGTCCATCCTACCATGCCAGCTTGTGTCAACACCTCTCTTCTGTAGACTTCTGCATAGCCCCATCTAAACGATAACCAGGCTACAGCTTTTGTGCCTCGTTGCTCCATAATAACGCAGACCCGAGAGGTGTGCCTAATCATAGCATCCCTGGGGACCCTCTGAGCATCACCATGTGCAGGTGAGTTTCTCACCATGCACAAAGATAAGCAAAAGTCATCATTTGAAGATAGCTATTGTAAATAAAGGTTTGGCCTCTTTCCAACCTTGTGATAGATTGGCTCTCTGGCGAGGACACGCCTGTCAGTCAAGTACGAGAAGCAATTCTATTGATTAGCAGACCTACGAACCGCACAGGAAAGGGCAGTGTGCAATGTGCCTCCAGCCAGAAGTGCCTGGTGTGCATCAGTAGCAGCAAGTCACTGCACCAGAGACAGGGAGGCCAGCGAGCCATGGCTGTTCTTTTGGCTTTAGATCAATTAGTACAGGTTGACTTTGTAGCTTACAGATGCGTGGAAGACAAGCTGTAGCTTGTAGGCTGGGTACTTGTCTGTGTAAATAAAGTTTTATTGGGCACAAAAAATAGACAAACAAGCAAACAAACTCATTTTTTTAATGAGGTGAACTAAGGGGCGTGTTAGCAATTTCCATGAATTTCAGGATGGAAATTTGTTCTGTAATCTACATTTCACTCCACGGCTGAGTCATGGCTATGTCCAGGCCACAGAAAGTTTTTGACAAGCCTGAAGTCCATTTTGAGTTCTGATGACCTTGAGGTCTGTGTCCTATAGATGTTGGGACCCACCACTTTCCCCTGAGTAGCATGTGCAGCATAGGCAGGGACCATGTGCTGAGACAAATCTGTCCTTCCATGAATGAGGCTCACCTCTAACCAATCTCAGAGAATCTTATGCTTGGGGTGCCCTTGGCAGGCAGACCCAGGGCCATTTCCAGTGTCTGGGACAGTCTTCTCCCAGAATTCAGAGTAGCTGCCATGTGTGGCAGGCAGCATTCCAAGTAAACTTCAAGGACCACAGGGCTCTCCCTCTCTCCTGCGTAGGACCTGGCTTGCCCAGCTCCAGATCTGTTTATAAAAAAAAATAATTATTTGCTTAAAACGTGTGAAGTGTTCCTGTAATTTTAATCGATTTAATTTAAATTTTAAACGGCAGATCTTCAAACTCTAATCACTTTGAAGCTGAAGAGCTGTTCAGTAAATGAGAAGAGCTTGGGGATGGAAATGGTTATGTGTAGGACATTGTGGGGCGGAGATGGAGAAAGGAAGGATGGGGAGAAAGAGCTAGCAACTCAGACCGAAGTGGGAAACCCTCCTTCGGGCTGAGCTACCATTAGGGCAGGGCTCAGCCATTTAGAGATGCTCATATCCTAACCTGACTCTAATGGTGAATCCCAATTCTAGTTTTTTTGTTTTTAACTATCTTGAGATTTAGATGCACTGGGGGCTTTATAGTTACTTATCAGTTTTTCTGACTGTAAAATTCTGATGACTCTTCCTGTGCCAAAGTGTGTGGTGTGTGTGTGTGTGTGTGTGTGTGTGTGTGCATTTGTCTGTTGCTGGAGTCAGTCATAGTCATGTATCTGATATGTTAGCTAGGTTGCCCAGCAATGGCCATAGATACTTGGACTGAAGGATGAACTGGTGAGTGTAAGTGCAGAAATTTGACCTTGCTTGGCCTTGAATTATAGAGCATAAGAACTAAGAGACCCTCCTGTTGGAGGGTGTGGCTACAATACGGAGTTTCAGAGCACTTGAGTTAGTGTGGGTATTTGTGCATGCATGTGTGTGTGCCCGCACACATGGGGCTTTATGCACATGTATGTACATGTGACTGTGTTCATACATGTGCACATATGTGGTATGCACAGGAATGTGTGCCCATGCACGTATGCATATGAGGGTATATAACTTCATGCGTTTATGCATGTACCTGAATGCATGCATTCACCCATGTGAGAGCCCTGTTGGACACTGGGAGCACCTGGGCACAGCTGGTGAGACTAGGCTGTGTTGAAAATGTGATTTCCCTTTGAGGTGCAGGGTGACATGGGCCTGGGAATCTCCAGCCTTCAGATTCAGAATCTTGCCTCGCTGTGGTCAGGTTGGCCAGCTGCAGGGGATAGGCTGCCTGCTGCTGTCCAGCTTTCTCTGCTGCTACCCTTTCTCTCTGCACAGAAATGCTTTATGAGCAAGAGGGACTAGACGTGTCTCACAGGCTTGACTTCCAATTTTACTCCTGTTTTCCCATAATCCCGGGCTGGCTACTACAGTGTTCCCAGTATGGCTGTGCTGTTCTGAAACTAGAAATACATGAATGGGGGCTGGGGCTCTCTTAGGGAAAGTGAGAGACGGGGGCTTTCTTGGCTTTGGAGTCCTGGCTTCACAAGCCTTGCACTGGCTGCATAGTGGCCCCTTAGCTTCTCATACCCTCAACCTCTAGGGACCTATAATCCAGGTGTCCTCCAGCAGGGCCCCCATTTGCCTTTGCCCTCTTCACAGAGAGAGCATTTATTGGATGGATCTTTGTGTCCCTGGCACCTACCAAAGGGCCAGGAGCTGAGAATAGCTCAAATTGGAGCCTTCTTCAAGGGAAGGAAGCCATCAGAGACAAGGCAGAAGAAGATGAGGCTTCTGTTCCAAGCATTGCCACTTACAGAGGGAAAAAATGCATTCACCAGCTAGCCTCATTTCAGATTGCAAAATCAGAGCCCGTGTGACCCCAGGGTAACTTGCAGGTGGGCTGGGGACCTAACTGCGAGGAGGTTCACAAATGGCTACCGTTTGGGCACATCACAGTAGGATTTCCTGTTTTAAGATGCTGCAGGGAAAGAAGCTGGGACACTGCAAACAGAGAGGAGGACATGCAGTTTCTGTGGCAGGTGAAGGGTGTGTATCCAGAAGAGATGAAGAGCCATGGCTTCCTACCTCAGCCTAATGTCCCTCTGTTTATGGCTGAGACACTTGGGTTGTCCAGATGTGGACACGTTGGTGATACATTCTCAGGATTACACCCTCTTATGCTGGCATTGGTTTCATCAGAGATCTTTAAAATGCCAGGGGTGGCATAAACTCCTGACGGCCAAGATAGATTTTCTAAAAATCCTAATTTTTATTGAAATCTCTCATTATACATTGCAAGTAATATTTTCTGTATTTTTTTGCTTAAAGCAATATTTGTTCTGCACATTTTCTTCTCTTTTTTTAACTTTTGATTTTTTTTCTACATCATGCTTCTCCATCCCACTCATCTCCCTGTCCCTTCACATCCACCCTCTGACTTTGCAGCCTTCCCCCCAAGAAAAATCAAAACAAAGCCAAACAAAAGAGATTTCTCGTCATGGAAGCTGTAGTGTGACTCGGTGAGTCACAAAGACCACCCCTTTAATCAGTACATCTTTCCTTTCTGCCCATTTTCTTAAGTGCATCTAAATATCTCCATTTGAACAGACATAGGTCACTTAGCAATGGTTCTTTCCAGTAAGAACAGTGGTGGATGATGAGGTACCTAGTTCACAGTCTCGAGGATCAGCCATTTTATTTTAGGATGGGGTGACCGTGCTTGGTGGCTGTGTCCATCACATCACACAGAACATACGGCAACCCCTGGTCCAAGGAGAAGATTAAATATAAATCAACTCTCCTGTCCTGTTTCACTGAGGAGAGTCAAGTGAAACAGCCTCCTTCAAGTTCTTCCATGCAAGTTTGCATGACTACCAGAGAGGCTTCTTTCCACGGCTGGGATTCGAACTCAGGCACCAGCAGAGTGAGTTTTGCAGTTAGCCAAAATGTCAACAGAGGAAAAGAGCCATATAACACCTTACAGGGCCTATAAAAAAAAGTTTTGCTCCCAGATGCTCCAAATTTTCATAACTTCTTACAAGATTTTCTTATTTTGTTAAAAAATTATTATTATCGTAAGATTTCTGTGCATGTGTATATGTGTGTGCATGCATATATGTGTGTGTGCACATGTGTGCATCATGGCACATATGTGAAGGTAGAGGACAACTTTGTGGAGTCATTTCTCTTAGTCCTCCTTTAAATGGGTTCTGGGATTCGAACTCAGGTCTCCATCCTTGCACAACAAGAACCTTTACCTGCTGAACCTTCTTACTGGCCCCTGACTTTTTTTCTTCTTTTTTCAAATTGTAGATCGTCTGCAGGGCTTGGGGTATTTTTCTTACCCTTAGTTCTTGACCTAGCTGTGTTATGATTTCCATGTTCTTTATGCCTTTGCTGTGGTCTGTGTGGCATCAGTCAACATCACTGTTTACTTCCGGCATTCATACGTGCTGACCCTCATGCCCGCCCTTCAGTCTGCTTGCATGCCTTGGCACATTGTTTTCAGGCACATCCCTGGTGGGCATCCTCCTGCTCCATCTCCTCTACAGTGGACTTGCCAACGAGAAGCCTCCCAGGCTGAAATGTCTTCACTCCACCTTCTGGGCTGCAGGGTATTCTTTGCTGAGGACTTCAGGTTGGCAAATTTTCCTTGAGTTCCTTTAGCTCATATATCCTATTGTCCTGCCTTTGAGAAGTTCGATGTCAGCGTTATTCTTGCTCTGTTGAAAACTGTCTGTTTTTTTCTTCTTTTCTCTCAGAATTTAATGCTTTTTATTTTTGTCTCTGGTTTCAGTTGTTTCAGTGTAATGTGACTGGAGGCTTTTTGTATTCATGAACTATTTCTTAAAACTTTCTTGATATATGTATTCATTTTTGAACACTCTCAGCCATTGTCTTCTTAGGCCTCATCTCTTTCTCACTGCTTATCCTGTTTCCCAAGACTCCAGTTTCATAGACATCAGACTTTTTCACAGTCCCTGAGTATTTCTTACAATTACCCCCTTTCCCCATCCTCAGGACTCTGCTCATAACACCTGAGCCATGTCTTCTGATATATCTCTCACTTTACCGATGATTTCTCCAGCTACATCTGCATAGTAAGCCTACCTACTGGAATTTTAATTTCAGTTACACAGTTTTACAGTCCGGATCTGCTGGCCTCCATCCGGAAGTGGGGGAGTTTCCAGTATGTTTTTGTGCCTTTGTTTTCTATCATCTTATTTTATTTTCTTGTTTGCTTGGTTTTGATTAAAAGCTGGAAAAACTCTGGAGATCATGCAAGGGCCAGGATGGTTACAACGTGTTCAGACAGATTTAATGTTTTTCTCCTGACAATAGCAATAACAACAAAAACTAATTTTAATCCACCCAGACATGGCAATGTCTTGAATTGAGGTTCAGTCATTTTGAAGGATGGTGCACTTCCATTTTGCCTTTATTTCTAGGCTGTATCCCCTCAAGTCAGTTAAGCCAATAGCTTAGAGGAAGAGTGAGTCTTGGAAGAAAACAAGAGAAGGCCGTACCATCTCACAGGTTACATGATGGCCAGCTAGCATCAACCAGAAAGCAACAAAACAAATGCTTCAATGGTTCTCTTCTTACCATTTGCCTGGTGGGGAGAGAGAAGCATCTATGTATACTGGAAATCCATGATGTAAAAGTCTTCTGTGTACCAGGGACAAAGAGACAAAGCTCCCATGCTAATAAAGCTGACACAGCAGTGGGGGAGACAGGCAGTAGACCCACAAGTAGGGGTTTGTGTGTATACAAGCGCCTGTGCATCGTGTACACATTTGCATGCATCTGTGCATTGCTCACATGTGCGCATGTGTGTTAGGTACTCCTCGGGAGAGTGGGGCAAAGGATCCTGGGTCCTCTAACTTTCTTAAAGCTCTCTGTACAGAAGGAAGTACACTGCTTCCTAGCTGTTGCTCATCTAGAATCTTCTATTACTCTACAATGCGCTGGCTCTTCCAGAGGCCTTTTGGGTGCTGTGACACTACCTACCCATCCCCGGGCCCTGAGCCTAAGGATATTACTCCACTGGGCATAGGACCTTTCTTCTCTTTAGGTCCCTAGGTCTGGGAAGAAAACACCTATGTCTGGTGCTGTTTTAGTCTGTCGGGGAGGTCTGCTTTGTGTGGTGTGGGCTCTTCAGCTTGGAAGACCACTTCCACCCTGGCTTCCCATTGAGAACCATGAACGTTCTCAGACAGGATTAGCCTCGTCTCATGCATTCATTGATGGAGATGGGTCAGGGGAGAGGGGCAGGGGAGGATGAGAGTGAACATCATTTTTATTCTCTTTACTCAGCAAGCCCGAGTTGTACAGTTGCTCAGAGTCCGGGAGAGGATTCAGACCTGGGCCAGTCTCTATGCTGTGGCCCATGCGGTTGCCACCTAAGCTCATGCCCACCTCGGGGAATTAGGAAGAGGCCAGACACACCACGCGGCGGGACCAAGTGGGCGCCTGGCATTTAAGAACTCAGTGTGGTCTGGTGATGTCTTTCTATGAACAAAAAGAAATCTTAAAAGGAAGTGACAAATCTGTTGCCTTGGAGAAGTTTGAGAAAAAAATCAGATAGCATGTGGGCAGGAGTTCACTTATCTTGGGTTGCCACACAGTTCCTGGTGGACTCCGGGTCCCTTGTTCCCCAAGGATGGGGCATTGGCCCATGCCATGCGGGCCCATTTCCCACACTTCCTCTGAGTGAATGGGCAGTTGTGCTGGGCAGACGGCAGTGGGTTGGTGTCCTTTCCTGGCGAATGCTGTGGTCCTGAGCCTTATCTCCTACTTACTGTGACTACGCTCCCAGGAAGGACTGAACGCCCAACAGATTGCACACCAGCCTGGAGGCTGTGCTCACCCTGTGCTTGTGGTTTGGATTAGTTTGGGAGAGAAGAGAAGGGAGGGGGATCCTTTGTGAAGAGAACATGTTTCTCTGCCTCGTCATTACAGAACACCATCACGTTGCATTCAGCCCACCATGCAGAATCCAAGCTAGCAGCATCCTTAGCAACATCTCCCTCACTTCTGCTGGCTACGGCAGCCCTCTTGGTGAACTCCCTGGAGGACACACGTGCCACAGAACAGAGAAGGGTCGGGCAGCGGCTTCCATCTCTTCCCCCCATTGCAGGAGCACCCTGTGGTCAAGTCTGTCTCCCCAAAGACGTGAAAAGTCCCTTTGCAGCTCTGAACACCCCTAATGGGAGCCTCTAAACTAGTGGTTCCCAACCTTTCTAGCTCTGCGACCCCATAACACAGTTCCTCATGTTGTGGTGACCCCCAACCATAAAATTATTTTGTTGCTCCTTCATAACTGTAATTTTGCCACTCTGATGGATTGTAATGTAAATATCTGATCTGTAGGATATCTGATATGAGACCCCAGAGGGATGATGATCCACGGGTTGAGAAAATGCTCTGCTACGCTCCCCTGTATGCCTAAGCTGGGCTCAGACAAGCCCTTCTGTGAGGTGGTGGTCAGCTGGGCTGGCCCAAAGCCCTCTCGGTGTTTCTTCTCTTGTGTGAATTACTTGCAGAGGGTGCTGGCTATTGGCTGGGGTTCCAGGCTGGCTGGTCCATCATCAGGTGGCTTCCTCACATGTCCTGGGTGCACTTGCAGTGATCTCATGACAAAGACTCAGAAGTCACACGGCTGTGCCCCTGCTGTTCTCGACTGTTCACCCTCACTGAGCTCATCCTGGGTTGTAGGTACCGCTTCTGCTGTGGCACAGTGAGTCAGGCCACCCCTAGGATAGTGACAGTCGCTGTCTGGGCCCCTGTGAGAATTAATGAAGTGATCTTGATAGGGAGTGGGCTCTTGGGGAGAATCCAAAGTCTTTGGTTCTCTTTCTGACTCTAGAGACTTCCACCTTTAAGGTAAGCAGGACAGGTTCTGGTGGGTTCCATATCCCAAGGCCTGATTGACAAGACTGTTGGAGCCCTCTGAGGTTTGGGAATATGCACAAAAAGCTGCGTTGGTGGGCACCTGTCAAAGACGGCATTCTGTCAGCAAGCTTGGCCTTCTACACGGATGCTCAGGTTAGGTGAAGGGCTGCGTATAGTAGACCAGAGATCGCAGGTGAGCCGTCACAGTCCCTTGCTTCCTGTAGACTGGAAGGTTTGCTCATGTATCGTTCTCATTAGCCTAGGCAAGAGAAATAATGCATGTGAGCCGAGAATGTAGATCATATGAAACATGGGATTGCATGGACTCGGGGCTCAGAAGATGTGGTCCTAGGTGGTGGCTTTGCCATTCATTAACTGGGAACCCAAGGAAAGTCAGGGCCTGACTGCAAGTATCATTTTCTTGTTTGTAAGGGGATGATGTTGGAAGTTCTATGACGATGGAGACTTCTCCCTGCCAGGCCATACAGACAGTGAGCTGGAGGTATGCCTGACCCAGTCCACATGGCCTTGATAGCCCTCACTGGACAAAACTGCTCCGAGAAAGGGACTAGAGAATGTGGCTGGAATGGGGAGATCTTTGGCAAAAGGTATGTTCCTTCCCAACTTCTGAGAGCTTTCTGGAGTGCCATGAATGTTCCCCACCCACTCATAAGCTTCTTAGAGAAGGTCCCATTTCACAGACCAGAGGGGCCCCACCAGAGCCACTGGGATCATTTTGGGAGTACAGGGTGGGTTTCTCCTATCAAACATGGCAGCCATAGCAGTCAAAGTCCATTCGCTGCTGGCCAGGCAGTGTGGGCCTGTCCCGAGGCAGGGTAGGTGGCTGATACGGCTTCTTCAGTTCTAGTCAGTTATTGGTCCCTGGGCATCCTTTCCCTGCACGTGGCCTTGCAGGCCATGGGGCCTCAGGTCCAGCTGAAGCTGCCATCCCTGTCACTTGGGCTGGCTGGGAGACCTTGATTGGTGGTCCATTTTCTCTTAGCCTCATTTTGTTTATCTGTGAGATGGGAACCCTGACACCTGCCTCCCAGCCCGACAATGGAAAAGGAGGGAGCTGGAGCCCGTGTCGCTGAGTACTGGCTTACATAGTACTGGCTGAGTACTGCGTCCCCAGGAGCCGTTCCTGGTGCCAAGATGGGTTGAATCAGAGCAAGGGCTGGGGAGGGTGCTGATGGCTACGTGGAGAAGCCAGTAGCATTCTGATGGGTACTTGCCGACTATGAAGGCTCCCACTGGGAGTTGGGGAGTGCTCTGGGGCAGAGCTCATGCTATGGGTTGGGGCATGATGAGACTGTTTGCTGTACACGGTTAGGGGAAGGAGTGAGCAATCTTGGGACTGCTGGTGGAAGCATGCTAGGCATCAGGGGGAGCTAGGGGAGACTCCCACATGAAGCCTACTTCAGATCCAAGAAGACAAGCAGGTAAGAAGGGACTGGAGGAGAGACAGAGTTAAGTGGAAGGATGGGAGGGACCAGGCAGACAGGGACTTGCAGGATGTCACAGGTAAGTTAACTTGAAATATCTGAGGGTCAGGGCGCCAAGAGTATGGGGGAGTCAGAATATGCCCTGCAATCACCTTCCCTTAGGATCTCCCCACTTTTCAATAACCATAAAGGAAAGAAAGAAATCATTGAAATAAAGTGCTTTTCAGTTTTCCACTTACTTCCTCTTGTCTCAAGAACAAAATGAAATGACTTTGCTCTTTTCCAGTGTGTTTCGAAGCAGCCCAGGCTTCTAGCTTCCTTCTTGACCATCGCTCCAGGGACCTTAGCGATAGCCCCATGGTCCAGCGCTCACTGCGCATGGCTTCACGCGGTTTGCAGCAAAAGTAGGCAGGACTCAAACCTGGGCTGGCCGGAGTCCAGGCATTCTCTCCATGCCAGCTGGGGAGGTCCAGTCCTGGAATCTTGTCACCTGAGAGTCACCCTCTTCTGTTCTGTTCCCTCTGGCATCAGCTGTGTGGGGGAGGGTGGGTGGGATGGGAGACACGAGCGTTTCCATCACCTGCCAGCCTTGACGGGGCTAAGTGAATTTCTTTTAGCGATGATGGACATAATTAATTTAGGAGAGAAGTTGCCTTATTGCTGCTGGTGTCAAGTGAAACTGAGAAGGGAAGACTGGCTGCACACCTGGCAAGGGATGCTTGGAAGAATGCTGACGAGCACGGGGAGCCCGCTGCCTTCAGTGATGTCTCAAGTGGGTATCATCCTCATCAGTACGCCAAGTGCCAGCAATGAGGGTAACAGATATGAGGCGCTGGACTATGGAGGCTGAATGCTCAATGCCAGGCAGCTGTGGAAATTTCCAGAACTCGGCATTAGGTGCTTTGTCCTTAGGGGGTACCCAGACTTCAGAGGTCATGCACATCACTGAGAAGTTTTGCCGCAGAAGTCCAGATTCCTCAGTCACGCTTCCACAGGCTGTTTCCCTCCAAGGTAACTGGTATTGTTCGAAAAGAAATGCCAACCCCCTTTAGGCTCATGCATTTGAACACCTGGGTCCCAGTTGGTGATGCTCTTGGGGAAGGCTGTGGGACCTTGAAGAGGTAGATCCTGGCTGGGGAAAGTATGCCCCTGAGGGGTGGGCTTTGAAGACTTACAGCCACATGTCATGTCTGGCTCCCTCTTTCTGATTCCTCTATGGATGAAAGGAAATATGATCAGCCAGCTTCCTTCTCCTGCCTGCTGCCATGTCTTCGCTGCCACGAGGATTCTGTTCCCCTGGAACCACACACCAAAATCAAGTCTTTCTTCCTGAAGTTGTTTTTGTTTGTGGTGTCTTATCACAGCCTCAGAAAAGAGACTTATATGGTAGGTTTTTTTTTTCACAATCATTCCAGATGGTTCTGGTCCAGGAAGATTGAGGGATGTGAGCATAGGACTTCTGAGCACAGCTTTTAGGAATTATGGGTTTGACCTTGAGACAACCATACCCAAGCTAGAACCTCTTTGGCGTTTGCTCCCTCAGTGTGATCTGGGCCATACCAGCATCTCAGAGGAGGAGGATGGCAGAGGAACACTCAGGATGTTGCACCTAAAACTGCCTGGATTCTGCATGTACAGTTGCATCATAGGCTCAACCCCCTGGGGGAGGGCCAGCTGGTGAAATGAAAAGACTCCACCCATTTACCAGTTCTGCGAAGAAATCTAATTGTGCTTCTAGGAGCTGCTGAGATCACCTCTGTGCGAACACCGCTCACTGCACCAAAGCAGTCTGTCTGTTGTCCTCTCTTTCATGGAAGGGATAGTCTTGCTCATTCTTGAGGCTCCAGGGCCCAGGACCAATACGTTTTACATGGTGAGAACATTGGGACAATTTCACACACCATTCCTTTGGCTTCCCATCACACGATAGAAATTGCTCCAAAGTGCAAAGTCTCTGTTGTCATCATCTTACGACTGTCTAACATTCTACAGAGCTGCGGCACTACAAAGTTTATTGTGCCACCTTTTCGTCTTTGTAAAGATTGCTGGGGTGAACATCTTCACGTTCCTGGGTGGTGTAATGAGTTGCTGTAGGGGAACAGGAAAGCTAGGAGACTCTGATATTTGAATTGACTCATTTCAGTGAGACGGCACACACTCTGTAAGTCCACAGCCATGGATTGCAGACTAAAATAACTCCTTAGCTTTACCTGTTAACTTTGCAAGACAACATAAAAATAGTGCTCATTTTGGGCACCAATGTCGAGATAAGGAATCAGATGTACTTGTTCAATCATTTACTTTGGCAGTGGAAAAGTGAACAATTGGACAGTGAGTTAAAAAGAGTAGCCCTCCCTTTTGGAGGATTGCTGTTGTTAGCTTGTTATTTTGAGACAGCGTCTCAGGCTGGTCTCAAACTCATAATCTTACTGCTTCCACCTCTAGAGTGTAGGTGTGTGCCTCCACAGACAGCTGTGGACACGGTTCCGAAGCCAGGATTTCTCACAGATGTTAGAAGAATTCACAGTCTGTCCACGGCTATCCCTTAAGGAAACAAAGTTCTTCTGTGTGCAGAAGCTGGCTTCTACAGGATTCTAGTGCAGCGTGGTGCCTGCTCCAGACTGGAGGGCTGGAAGTGGGGCTGTCAATCTTGGACTTGTAGAGCCAGTAGCTGCTTGTTTAGTAGGTGAGGGCAGGGAGTAGTAGGGACAGGTTTCCTAGCTTGCGCACGTGTGTCTGTCTGCTTGATTCGTGCATGCTTATGACTGAAGGGTAGGTAGGTACTTGGGATGTCAAAGCAAGAGCCTGGAAGGACTTCAGATCGTGATGGGCTTACTTGGCCGGCCGTGTCTTCCCCTGTAGATGCTGGAGTAACTGAGTTAGAGAAGTAGTCAGAGGCTTTGGACTTTAGAAGCTCCTCGCCGGCTGTTGGGTGGAGGCGAGAGGCAGAGAAGCCAGCCAGCTATGAGGCTATGACAGAACTCTCCTGGGGAGAAACATAGACGTGGGCCCCTGGGAAGCGAATGGAATGGAGAGGAGGTGAACTCCATCATTTTAGAACTTCCTCTTAACTTTTCTCCACAGCCTTCCACTAGGCCCCTTCCTCGGGGCAGTAAGCAGCCTTCTGTGCCCCCTTATGGTACCCAGAGTCTCCTAGAAGCCCGAGGTACCTCCATCAGCTTGACACATTACAAAGCTCACTAATTGCACGCTGGCTAATTGCATAATGCGGTTATCTGCCTAGTGGATTGCGGCCCAAACATGGCTCCACGCGGGATAATTATTCTGGATAAGTGAATGACTGGAATGGGTACAAGATTCTGTCCCTTGGTCGCTCTCCTTTCTCAGAAGACAGCCGCTGTGTGGGGTAAAACATAAGACAGAAAAATATCTCTGGGGCCTGTGCAGCACGGCGACAGGCAAGCGTGTGGTGTTTCAAAGAGGAACATGCAAAATATTAAGTTTGGATCAAAAAGAGCATACAACTGTTCCGTCCTTGACATGCATATGTTCCGCCTGATGATTGGCAGGACTCAGTTTGCTCTTGCCCGCTTCCAGCCGAGCAGCGCTTCTCATTCTCAGCTCAGGCCTGTGCACGCAGTGCACCCCCTTGTGAGCTCGGGCCGTGGTCCACACATGGCTCCAGGGGGTGTGACTGGGTCTCGGCATCTGCTGTCCTACTATTGGATGTTTCAGAGGTAGAACAGGTGAAGTAAGGGCCTGAGATGGTGCCCCCCTTCCCATTCTCTCTGACAGGCCCAGTGGAAGCTCAGGGCCCAGTGTAGAAAGCGTCTCAGGGAATGGAAGATACCCCTCTTTTGCATTGATTTATTGTCCTAGCCAGCATCATCTGTCGGCTAGACACAACCTCGCATCACCTGGGAAGAGTCTCAGTTGAGTAATGTCTTTATCTAGTGGGTTTGTGCCTATGTCTGCGAGGGATCATCTTGATTATTAGTGCAGGAGTGCCCAGCCCACCATGGTGGCACCCTCCCCTTAGTCTGTTGGCAAGTAGCTGACATGGGCCTGCGTGAAGCAGGCAGCTGCGTTCCTGCATGGCTTTTGCGTTAAGTTCCTGCCTTGAGTTCCTGCCCTGACTTCTCTCAACTATGGATGGCAACCTGAAGCACAAACAGAAACAAATCATTCCCTCCCTAAGTTGTTTTCAGTCATAGAGTTCCACCACAGCAATGGAAATGAAACCAGGACACCTGGAGAGATTCGGTGACCGGGACCTGGGCCCCTGAAGGCAGAGCTGACAGGCGCCGCGAGACAAGGGTTTTTAGGCGGCACATCAGCCTTAATGATGCTTTCATTTCCATGCTTCTCAGAAGGTATTTGAGGCTCAGGGAGGCCACACATGTTCTGTGGGGCCCACAGCTCACTCCCCTGGGGCGCAGGGGGTATATTTGGTGAGGTGGGAGGTGTAAGCTGGAGCTGTGGTGGGGGAAGGGGTCACAAGCAAACCACTGGCTGTCTCTTTTGGACAGGCTCTGGGCTCTGCCCCTTGCTGGAATTTTCCTGCCATGGGTCTGGTTTCTCGCTAGCATATCAGCACCACCAGCTGCCTTCACCCCGCTCCCCACTATGGACACCTCCCATCCCAATACCTGTCTTGCCTTGGGGGTCCCAGTTCTCTCATGGGTGAGTCTATTATTATGATGCTCACCAGGCTTTGGCAGGGCAGAACTTTCTGGATTCTATAGCACTGATATGAATGATTGTTGAGAGGTCTGCAGACCAAGCCAGAGTCTTGGGCAGGGCTCCTGGCCTGCTTTGACTTCCTTCTGCCATTGTGTATGTAGATAAGTTCTGGCTCCTTGGTCCTCAGTGTTCCCACCTGTCCAACGGGCACACAGTGTATCCTTGCTCTGGTAGTTGGTAAGGCTGAAACAGGGTAACAAACACATCCTGTGTGGCCTGTGCCTGTTTCTAGGATGTGGTCTGTCTCAGACATGGTTTGTCTTCTTGTCAGGGTCCCTGCCATCATCATGTCGCATGGCAGGGAACTTGGTGCTATGAGAGTTCAGTGGAGTTAGAAGCATGGTCTCCATTCGTCTTACGTGTGTGTGTGTGTGAGTGTGTGTGTGTATGTGTGTGTATCTGGCAACTGCTCAGTCTCCTAGGGGACCATGAGTGGAGGAAAAAGAAGCCCCCAAATCTCAGGGCAAGTCTGAGTGCCCACCCCACTGCAGCAGCATGCCCAGGGCTCTCTGAAGGTCGAGTTCACCTCGTGTGCTTGACCTAATGTCTTAGAGCTCCCTAGAGGCCGTGCCAGCTGGTGTGGAAGGCCCAGTGGGTACAGGTACAGACCACAGCTACCTGTCCTCCGCTCAGTCCTTGTTCAGGCAGGGCACACAGTGAACTTGGGGCATCTTTGCTGAGCCACGTCCTTATCTTGGGGTCCTCTTGTACTTGTTCTCAGCCCTGGACACAGAGGACAAGGCTGTAATCAACACCTCTGCAGGGACCAATCAAGCCTGCTTTCTGACACTGGCAAGTGTCTTCCTCTGTGTCCAGGGGCTGGCTTCATGCCTGCCCTTATAGTCTTTGCCTTGGGCATCTGGAGCCTCAGAGAGGCCAAGGTCTCTGCTTGGGGGGCTGATCTTGGGGAGGAGAAAAGAGACAATATAGCTGACAGATGTTAGGGAAGAATTTTGGGGAACGTTCTCTGTGTTCTGAAAAACTCTGGGGACACAACAGGCTGAAGGAGGCCGAGACAGCTGGGGCTAGTGGGCTGGGTGCTACTGTAGGTCCATTGTCAGTTCCATCCAGCTGAGTCTGCTTCTACAAAGGCATGCAGCAAGGGGTGGCTTGAGACAGAGCTTGGGAGGGGGTCCATGTAGGAGATGAGTTCAGCCTTTGAGGCACACGCTGGGGCAAGCCACTGTGCTGCTCAGAGCCTGGCTACCTGTGAAAGGTGTGTGGCTGTGCGCTGTAGGCTTCAGGAAGGGAAGGGCTATAGAGGAAGTATTCAGAGGGCGATAGTTCTGGCTTCCTTTGTGTTGCTGTATGGTAAGGATTCAGTGGAACACAATAAGCTCCCAGTAAGTGATGATCTTTGTCCTCTCCTGCGGAATAAGAAGGGGGAGCACTCAGCAGGTGATGGTTTTGACCCCTTTCATGCCTCTCCCTGTAAACAGCGACTGCCCTGTGACATTCATTCTGGGTGCTCCGCTAGCCCCAGGGAGAGGTGCTGGCAGGAGCCCTTGGCCAGCCCCTCCTGGGAAGACTGGGTGTGTTCCCAGCTGAGGATGGAACTGCCTCCCCAGCAAGCCTGAAAGCCGTGCCATGAACGTGGGCCGTGGCCTTGGCTGCCTAGGGCTCTGCAGACTCTGGCTCCTAGCAGCCAGGACAAAGCCCCAGTGTGCAGGAGCTCAACCCCCTGTCTGCTGTGTGAACCTGCCGACCCGGCCCGCCCCAGCCCACGGAGGGCTGGAGTCACTGTTCTGCCTGCCATTGTTCCCACAGTGCCAAGGAGGTCACCTAGGGTGATGCTACCCAGAGGTGGCGTTTGTGGGTGGAGGTGGCGAGTGAGTGCTGGTTGTGGGCACTGGCTGATCTTTAACCCAGGCAGGGTCCTGATGAGAGCTGGTGGGCTCTTTGAGGGTCGTGGGGGGGAGGAGGTTGGACTGGCAGGAGGCCACCAGGGCTGTGGGGAGCTGCAGGCTGGGAACCAGGTCCCAGGATTTATTCCAAAGTTGGTGGTAGGTGTGTCACCTCGCCAGGCAGCAAGGGTGGACAACGTTCATGTGCCCTGAGTAAATATTTGTTGAGAGCCCACGATGGGCTCCAGCAAGGCAATCCCAGGCTTGGGTGGTGCTTGTCTCCCAAGGCCTTTTACAAGACCGTTCTGCCCCTTGCTGGCTTCCCAACTCCACAGACCATTCAGCCTCCTGTCTGAGAGCCAACACAGACTGGGCCCCGGGGTCTCTCTTGCTCATCCTCTTCTTATCTTTCCCTCCCTTCTTTCTTCCCACCTTCCCGCTGTCCCTTTATTTATTCACCCCCACCTCCGTCTGTCCCTCCTCCTTTCCTCCCTCCCTCTGTTCTTCCTCCCTTCCCCCCATCATTCCCATTCACCAAACAAGACCTATAGTGAATCATCCCGGTCTGCAGCCATCAGAGCAACTAATATAGTTACCAGCCCACAGCAGACCTGAAGGCTAGGGCTCAGGCATCTGCTGGTGTGTTGAGGAGGCGCCACCAGGCACCATGAGGCAAAGTGGTTGCTGGTGGGCATTATAGTTTCAAAGAAGCACTGCAGCCTCCACCGGGTCCCCAGAGGCCTTCAGAGTCCACCCAGTTCTTCCTAGTTCTTCATGGCTTTGAGTAAGGAAGGGTTCTCCCAGAAACACAATTCGGAGGGGCCCCAAAGTGGCTACTACTGCCCTCATATTCAGGATGTGCCACAAGCTGGAATTTGAACCCAGCCCCGCTGATTTTCAAACCCATTTCACCCCCTCGCCCCATTACCACTTTACCACCCAAGGTCAAAATCCTCTTCCATGTAGAACTCCTGTGGGGAGGAAGAAATTTTGGCGGTCACTGCAGGCAGCTCTTTTACTTCTGTGCACAGAGGAGTGAGCAGAGGCTCAGAAAGGGGCAGTGGCTTCCGGGTTGTTGCACAGTTTCTTGCTAACCATAGAACAATGGCATTTATTGCGGCCTCAGAGGTCCAGCTGTATTCTTGTTGAAGCTCAATGCCTACAACTTGAATCAGTGGAACTGGTGGTTTCATGGGCTTGCAGCCTGGTCCGTGTCCTCCCTGCCAAGGGCTCCGTAGTCCCTTGGACTTTAGGGTGTATGGAAGGCTGGCAGGCTAGAGTGACATTGCCTGTCTGTTTCCTGTGGTGGGGAATACACCAAGGTGGAGACAGGGCATCTCAATTGGGGAACCTGCCAAGTGTACCTTGTCAGTTTCACTGGTAAAATGGTTTGATGGCGACAGCTTGGGCAGCTTGTCTGCCAGACCCAAACACCTGCCTACAAGGCGAGGACATCCTCTCCTGCACCCAAGTTCACAGGGTTGGGGAGGACAGGTCACTTGGAAGCAGCCATGGCTAGAGCCTCAGTCTGTGCCCAGCTTTGGAGCATTTATCTTCAATAGGACTTTCACAGTCACCTTTGTATCCATTGCATCAATAAGTTGGGGAAAGCTAAGCTCTCTTAAAGGAGAAGTCTCCACTTCCTGCAGTGCGTTGGGCAGGACGCACCTGAACTGAGGACCCGAGCAAGCTTTTCAAGCATCACTCACTGTCCATTTCACCCTCTGGGCCACCTATGAACAATTAAACCAAGACTGTGTCCCCTCATCTAGACTAAGCCTCAAAGGCTTCAAAGGAAACATGGCTTTGGGGTCGTATGGAAAGGCAAGAAGCAACATTCTGTTGAGAAAACAGTCTATGGCATACATGGCTTTGGTGACGACTGCTGGTCAGCCACCTTGGGACAGGTGGTCACAGAGTGGGCTGACCACATTTGCTGGTAGGATCCTTAGCTAGGTCATTATAGGTCGAGGCGCTGATGTGTCCCCGACCTCATGATACGTGCAGTTTTACAGATGTCTCTCTTTGCCCCTTATGAGATAGGTTGGGATATTTTCTGACTCTCTGAGCTGATAGAGATGGTCCCCTTAATCAAGGGTGGATGAGCCTTGAAGCTTGTACTCCGAGGGATGTCCTTGACACGTCTCAACGGACTCATTATCTTAACGGACTCATTAGTGACAGCTGGACATTCATTTCTCTATCTCTGGGCTTATATATAGAAAACAAAGGCTCAGGGACGTGAAACAGTTGTCTCGAGGCCACAAGACTGGTTACTCTGTGATGGAGCGGGGAGATGAACAAGACTCTAAGTCCCCTGCCACACCCAGAAGGTCCATCACAAACGGCGATCTTTTCTCCAACCCACTTCTTGTCCCCATGTCCTTCTGCAACAGTCTGAGTAAGTCTTAGCAACAACAAATGGCCTTGCTCTTCTCTCTTGTCTGAAGACGTCTGGAGCCGTGAATCAGAGACAGCAGCGTAGTGAGGAAGTGTTTTCTTTTTCTTTTTTCTTTTTTTGAAGGGGGAGAAGGTGTTGGGGGACATGGAAACTTTGAAACTTCTGGTTTGCTCCCTCGAAGGCAATAAACAGTCTCTCCCCAGACTCGGGCTGATCGCTTCTTTAGTGCCTTGCATTTTTGGTGACAGTTTTGCAAATTGCGGGTAAAGAACCTAAATGTCTAATTAAACCCTGAAGATGTACAGGAGTTTGAAGCGGATGATTGATGTTCACGGAGGTGCGGCTGTGTGACGGAGGCCGCCTGACAGGGACTGCGAAACCCGTGCGGTGGTAATGTCTTGTTGTGATCCGTGTTGTCATTTTTTCATTACTGATTAAAATTAAAAATCTGCTTGGCAAATCCATTGTAAAAATTCCTTTCATGAGCATCGACGGGTACAAATTATTTTGTCAATCGTCTGGCAATCAAAACGGGGCTGGAGACGATTTCTAGCCCACACTTTCTATCCCCCTCTTCCCTCACGCCGTTGACTTTTCATAACAAAGTTTTAAAAGGCGTAGGTAGCAGTCTTGGCAGCACTTGAAAAAAAATCAAAAGATTCATCTGTATTTTTTTTAATGAAATGTTCTGTTTGTGTGCGCCCCCTTCTGCCCCCCGCAGAGAGCGGAGGGGAAGGTTCTCGGAGGGAGAGCCAGTCTGCGCTCTGTAATTGTCTAATGCTGTGTAATGACAGGTCTATAACCGTAATAAAGCCTTTATTAGGATAAAAATCTGTTTTGAGAATGGAAGCATAAATTGTCTAAAACTGCAAGGCAGAAAGGAAGCCTTGCTAGCCCGCAAACCGAGGGGAAGCTCTTTGCAACCTCTTCGCTGAGATGGTTTTCAGTTTAGTACCCACAAGTCATGAGAAAGATCGGGGAGCGAGGTGAGAGAGACCTTGTGTGTGACTGAGGACTCCGCGCCAGGCCCTGGGAGCTAGTGGTCCTAGGCTCTAATCTTAACTCCCTGCTGTGTGGCTGTGAACCAGTCACACAGCCTCTCTGGTGCTAATCTTTTCTTTAACACGTGAAGTGATTGATGGCTCAGCCAGTCTGTATCACCTTCCCAATACCCTTGGCACCATGTCCATTTCCCAAGGCTTGAGAGTGAGCTAGAGGCCCCTGAATCGTATTCTAATGTATGACACGGCATAGACAAGAGACCAACCCTGGGATCGAAGCTCAAGGCACTGGGGTAGATCCTGGGCAGGCTGAATGAGCCAAGTATTTTAAGAAATATGGCCGCATCTCTGAGCCTCTGTCCCCTGAATCTATGCCCAAGGTTCCGTGAGCTATCCTTTGAAGATGACACGACAAAGTACCTTCCCAATGATCTTGCACTGTGTACAGGAGAAAAAAAAAAGTCCCAGCCAGGGGTCCAAGAAATCTTTGCTGGCCTTTGAGTGAAAAGATTCCTAGTTAGGCAGGGTGGTGCTGTCCATAACCCTGGTTCCCAGGAGCCTGAGGCAGGAGGGTCTCAAATCGAAGGTCCAGCTGAGCTACAGAGCGGGATCCCATCTCAAACAGCACAAACAAACCCAGAACCAAAGATGAGTATTTTTAAATGGAAGAAATGAAGAAAGGTTCCTCGTCCACATGTTGCTGCCCAGACCCCTGAACCACAAAGTTCTACAGAGGATCAGCAAGCTCCCAGGCCCCTCGTCACCAACAATGCGTTGTCCTAAAGAAGCAGACCTGAGACAGTGCAGTGGTACTCAGATCTGATCTGAGCATTCAGGAAGACCCCTGTCTCCTAGGAGGTCCTCATGGTTCTGGATCACAGGGGCAGAGGAAGCTGCAAAAGTAACTTCCCGTTACTTCTTTGAACTCTAACGTAGACCTGAACGATATTTCTCTGTTTTTAGATGTTTGTCTATAATGTGTATACTTTATTTCTGTCCCTCCCTTTCCCTCTGAAGAAGCATAAAGGCTTCCAGTATTCTGAAGGGCAAATGTGGGGCATAATGTTTAGGGACAGAGTGGCAGGGTCAACCTATTGAGAGGGAGTCCATCCTTTCCGTCCATAGACTTACCTACTTGTTCAATCTTGAGCAGCACAGAGAAAAATCCCTAAAACTTCTGTGATCAGAAGGATGATGGTCCTGTCTACTTCCCTTTCTGACCAAGCTGAAATCTCTCTTCATACACAGTTGGCATGGGAGCCTCGGATCAAGACTAGGGCTGTCAAATACATCTGCATTCCCCTTTGTCTGTCCCTGCCTCAGCAGGAGCGGGGCTTCTGAGGATCAGGACCACGAAAATGTGAATGTCAAAAAAAAAACCCTTAGCCGGGCGGTGGTGGCGCACGCCTTTAATCCCAGCACTCGGGAGGCAGAGGCAGGCGGATCTCTGTGAGTTCGAGACCAGCCTGGTCTACAGAGCTAGTTCCAGGACAGGCTCCAAAACCACAGAGAAACCCTGTCTCGAAAAACCAAAAAAAAAAAAAAAAACCCTTTTTGTGATTGGGCAATTTTCTTTTGGAAAGGGGTCCAGTCAATCCTATTTTGCAGGGTGGTTTTCCCAAACCTATGTTTTGTGGCTGTTCTGTTAATGTGCCAATCCATAGCTGGAAAAGATGGGCATGGCGCTCTCCCCACCCATCAGTGTGAGCCCCGCCCACAGTGCTAGAGGAGTCTCGGTCTTGCCTGGCTCTCTCCGCGTCGCGTCACTCGGGAACAGGTGGAAGAGTGCTTTCACCGTTTGCACGCCCGCCCACTCACCTTATGGACCCATTGCTGCGCCACACTTAGTTAAATCAGTTTCCCCCACAAGCACTCCCGAGGACCTTAGGTTGTGAGCTGGTGGGAGTCTGGGAAGAACCCTGAAGTCATCCTTTCCCAAGAGGCACAGCTCACCTAGCTGGAGGGGAAACAAAGATGGCCAAGAAGGGCCGGGCAGGGAGAAGTATTGACAGCAGCATGTGGAATAGGTCACCTTTGAATCCCATCTTTGTAGAATTTTTCAGTTAAGAACTCAGCAGCTCCAGCAGACGTGGATGTAGAATGACCTAAGGCCAGGGCAAGTTGACAATTGCCTTTCCCTGTCACAGGTCAGTGGCAGACATGGTCAATCAGTCACAGTCAGTATTCTTTCTGCTTGAGCCAGGGGCCACTCTCACCATCAGCTGGAGCTGGCAAAGGGCACCAAACCCAGAGGTTAGTTGCAGCATGGTCCTGAGGGAGTGCCCCAGTATGGAAGCAGGAGATAAACTTGCTGGGAGCTCTCTGGGTAAGGCTAATCACTGGGGAAGGTGGACATGTAGGTCACATGTGGCTTCAAGTCAACACACACTGGCTAAGGCCCTACTTCATGCTGGGCCAGTAGCTATGGCCAGCAAGGGTGTCTGTGTAACCGGTTCTCAGAGCAGCTGGAGGGTGGGAGAAACAGTATGGTTCTGGTGAAGGGCTCCAAGAGACAAGGGGAGGAAAAGATCAGCCATGACAAGGACTCGAAGGCTTCCCTAAGGGACTAGCCTGCAATCTGGGTCTCCATGGAGAAAACAGGAATGTGAAGAGAGCTGGCTGACTGTGAAGGTCACCTGAGTGCTGAGTTTTTCTCTCCTCCAGCCTCCACTTCTTCAACTGCAAGGCGGGGATCGTGCCAAGGACCCTTCACAAGATCAGTCAAGACAGATGTTGGAATCCTGCCTGGAAACGAGAGTTTTATACAAATGCCCATTATCGTTATTCTTTCATTCATTAGCTCATTCAAGGAATTTTTGTCAAGTGCCCGGTGTATAGCAAGCTCCAGTGAAACCCTGGGGCTAAGGAAGCCGATGGAGATGTAACCTTGTTCCTTCCGAGAAGACTGCATTGTGAGGTTTGTTGACATCCTAGCACGCAAGCGTGCGAGTACAGGTCACTTCAGACTGTGTTTGGATGCCAAATAAAGGACCCAACACAGTGATTCTGTCTTCGGGGAGGCTACCCTGCTTTCCTGGAGCCCCCAGTTTCCACTACCGCGAACCAGTTTGTTCTTTGTGAATGAGGTGACAAGAATGATAAATCAGCAGGGAGCGTCCCAGACCCCTGTGTAGAACGGACTTGGTGCAGGAGGCTGAAGTCCCAGGGTCCCCGCTGGCTGCACAGTTTCCCAGCACAGGAGTCCACTGGAGCCTCTCCAGAGGGTCAGTGAGAGTCCAGAGTGCGGGTTGCCAGTGTGTCTGCTCTAGGGTCACTTAGCAGACTTGCGACACGGCTGCCCGAGCTCCAGAGAATCCGATGGAAAAGATCCCACCCAATCCTACCACACTGAAACCATTCCCTGCGGATTGCAGGGTACTTAGTTCTAGATACATGGGAACAGATAATGGTGGGTAAGGGGGAGGGCATGGGCTTCGAATTGGAAAGAGCTCACTAGTATTTTTGATTCACCACATAGCAAAGGTGTGGCTATCGTCATGGAAACCTACTAGCCCTCAGGTTGTCATCTTTAGGGTGCTTTTAGATCAGCCACAACAGCTGGAAGGAGCAGGAGAAGAGGCTGGGCGTGAGCACGGAGTGGCAGGAGGCCATCATTGATATGACCACGTTATAGGCAACCTTCCAGTGGGCGCCTCAGCCTACAGGGAGCGGCCCTGGACCATTTTGTAATCCACCCCCGAGCTGCCACACCAGACCCTGATCACACATTGTCCTGAAACGCTCTCTGCCTCTGTTGACGCTGATGCATACTTGTCGTGGGCGATGTTCCCACTATCAGGCATTTGGCGGAATCATAAAAACCCATTCCCAACCTGCCTAATACATTTTCATGCCTCTTCCTTGACAGGCCTGGCTGTGCTGGATCTGGGAATGGGGAGGTGGGGGTCTCACAGTCTCTGAGTCCATACTTCCGGGTTGCTTGAGAATGGAGGGCGTTTAAAGACTGCCCAGGCAGGAACCTGGGGCCTCTGAGGTGATCTTTGCTGCAATAAACAAATCACAAGGGAAGGGCAGGGAAGGGCAGGGAAGGGGCTGCCACCCAGGCTGTACCCACTCTTCTTCCTGCAGCCTTTGGAACCCCTGAGGCTCTTGCACAGGTGAGTGCTCAGGCTTGTCATGATTGTAATCATGTGCTTATGGCGAATATCTCTGAGCCTCGTTTTATAGAAAGCAGAAATAATAAAAACACTCACCCATGCAGTTATATGATTGAATGGTGTGCTGTGCTGGCAAACAGCTGTGCCCAAAGCCTGCTCATGGTGAGAAGCAGACTGGGGATGCCCAGGTGCCAGCAGACACATGTTGAGCCCTTCTATGGTCAGAGGCTCGCTTTCTTGTGCTGTACCATCTAAGAAGATCATGGTAACTCCTGGCTGGGGTATTATTACCTTATGTTTTGCATAGAGAAACCAAGGCTTTGGGAGATGATGCGCAGCCAGGGGAAGCTGAGGAAGTCTGCTCAGTTCACCTACTTGTGTCAGGTTCAAGGCTTCTGGGAGCATCTCAGGGCAGGTAGATGTTAAAATTGGGTGGGAGGAAGAAAGGGCTCTCCCCGAGAGGTTGGACCTGTGACAACAGTTCAGCTGGGGAATCTGAACCTGTGTGTCAGTCATCAGTATCGTGGGTTTGCTAGAGGCACCTCCCTCCCTCTGGAGGTGCAAGCATCTTGGTTCTCAGTGACCGGACACATCAAACACACGCGGTGCGGAAACCGCCAGTTGGGCTTGTCAGCTGTGGCTTTTCTGGCAGGGAAAAGTATTCATTTTTTTTCCAAGTCGAGTGGCGGGTTGAGTATACCAACTACAACCTGCCATTAGCCACTTCTGCTATTGGGAGCTGTGGTCTGTGAGGTGGTTCTGGAGGCGGGGTTCAGTGGAGGCTGGCATCATGTGATCTGTTTTCTTTCAGCTCTGAGCTCTTGCCTTCCTTTGGTTGCTACCCCCACCTCTTCTGCGTATGACTGGGAAGAGAATGTCCCAGAAGTTTGGGGATGCAACTCACTCACTCAGTGAACCATGTAGAACCATGCAGGTTCCCTGGAAACCCATCCAAGGCTTCCATAGTGGACCACACTGGACACTTACCTAGAGATTCATCTCCTCCTTAGGGAGGGTGGCCAGGTCTCCTCATTCTCCAGTTGGTACTAGTTCAAGTGTCTAAGCACTGTCCTGGAAATACAAGCCCATCTACTTTCTGCAGTGATAGTTGTGCCTGCGTATGGAGGTGGGAGCAGAGCTCTTCCACGAGTCTCACTGGCTGTCTCCAAGAATGCTTCAGTCCATCTCTAGAATTGATGTTCTGGACAGGACCACAGAGGGCACTTCTGTGTCTAGTGAACAGACGAATGGATGAATGGTTGGGTCGGTGTACAGGTGAACGAATGAATAGATGGTTTGAGGGGTGAGTGGTTAATGGAGGAATGGAAGGGCGGTGTCTTAGGGGTTGCTATTTGCTGTGACGAAACACCATGACCAAAAGCATCTTGTGGAGGAAAGGCTTCATCTGGCTTATGCTTTTACATTATTGTTAATGACTGAAGGAATTAGTACAGGAACTCAAACATGGCAGGAACCTGGAGGCAGGAGCTGATGCAGAGGTCATGGAGGAGTGCTGCTCACTGGCTTGCTCTTTATGGCTTGCTAAGTCTGATTTCTAATGAACCAAGGGCTGCTAGCCCAGGGATGGTACCACTCACAATGGGGGCTGGGCCTGTTTCCATAAATCAAAAATGAAGAAAATGCCCTATAGTCTTGCCTACAGTCTGATCTTATGGAGGAATTTTCTTAAGTGAGGCTCCCTCCTCTCAAATGACCCAGCTGGTGTCAAGTTGACACAAACCTAGCCAGCACAGGTAGATAGGGAGATGGGTAGAGGGATGATGGGCAGATGCATGGATACATGGACTCATGAGTAGATAGATGGGGAGGTGAATGGATGAGAGGATGGGTGGGTTGGAAAATAGAGGAATGGTGAGTGGGTGAGTGAAGTGGGTGGAGGGATGAGTGAGTGGATGAATGGATGGATGGTGATGGATAGGTGGGCGGATGAATGGATGTGTGCATAGGTGGGTGGGGAATGGATCAGTAAATGAATGAATGGGTGGGTAGGTGAAAGGGTGGATGGGGTGATTGATGTCTGAGTAGATGGATACATGGATGGGTAGACAGGTAGTTGGGTAAGTGGATTGGTGGGTTACTGGGTGGGAGATGGATGGGTAAGTGCACAGGTAGATATGGATCTATTAATGCTTGGCAGATTTCACCCTAGTTGGGATATATTTTTAGAGAAAGACTACCCATTATCTGAGTCCTGGTGAAGGACATACCTTCCTGTGCTAAGCACCTGCTTTATCAAGGGTTTGGACCTGCTTAGACTCCGTATAATGAGATTCTACACGGCATTGTCCTGTTTTTCCACACTTACTGCTTGACATAAGGTCCAGAATAGCAGGCGTGTGTTCACATTCATTGAAAGGAATAACTGGTGTAGATTCTGCCATTAAGTGAGGGATTCTGCCATTCTCATTTCAGCCCCTGTTACCCATCTCAGAAGGCCCTGGGTTTAATGACCATAGAGTCCTTGTGTGAAGGAACGATGCCCTAGATGTTCGGTATCCAAAGCATTTGATATGATACACGTTCCAATAAATATCAGCGTATGGCTGATCAAATAAACACAGAGATAAGACTTCCCGCTGCTGTTCGAGGCTGCAGGCAAAGCCAGAGCGCATGGATAGGCGCAGGCATGTGAATCAGTTAGGGCAGGGCAGTAACGGAGTACAGACAATCCCAACTTCCCCTGCCTAGACACGACACGGCTTTGTCTCCTACTCAAACAACATATTCAAAAGGAAGCTCGGCTCTCTGTTGTGGCTCAGACCAACAGAGCAGCCACCCGCTGAAATGCTACATAGGTTCACAGGACAAATGCCACACTGACTCTTCACATTTCTACCATCAAGTGACCCATGTTGTTTTTCCTACTTTACTGGCCAAGGTTGTTACCTGACAACACCCAACTGCACAGACACCCAAGGTGAATCCTACTCTGTTGTCAGGAGAATTTAGAATATGGGCACACTCCTAAATGACAGCTACACCATCTTTTGGAAATCTAGTTTGCAACCCCAGGGGGAGTCGCTTCTACCTTCTAAGTCTTAGTATTCCCAAGAGCTGATGAAGGAGCATAATGGCCATTTATTCATCAGGCTAATGTGATGATTAAATGGGACAACAGACTTAAAATACTTAGGCACTGCTCGCTTCTTTGTGGGTCCTTTGTAGATTCATGAATGGATGAATTCTGGGGAGAGGGTGATAAAAATAAGCCAGAACCTTTTTTCCGCCTTCCTAGAGTGGGTGAGATGGCAGTCACATGAAACACAGAGAGGTGATGGTTGTGATATGCACATCAAAGGAGAGTGTGGTCCATCGATTGTAAAGATGGTTCCTGGTGTCTGCTCTTTCCTGTCCCCGAGTATTTCATGATGTGCCCCTGCGTTCCTCCCACACAGAGCTGATGATGTTCCTCCCTTTTCTGCTTGGAGGATGGCTCATGCTTTGGTTGACAGTGTACAGAGTCTGAAGTCTAGGCTGCTGCTGTGAATGGTCACATGTGAACGGCCACATGTGCCTACTGTGTCATACAGAGCACAGCAGAGCCACACTGACTGACCCACCAAACACCAGTCAGTCCCCAGGCAGCCTCTCTGGGTGACTCTGGACACAGAAGCTGGTGTGACTGAACTGAGTCTGGTTCTAACTGGCAGAGCAAATATGATCATACATGACTTCATGTTACCTTTGGGGATGAATTATGTACTTTTGCTTGATGAAACATCATGGCCAAGGCAACTTAAAGAAGAATGGGTTTTTTTTTTTGGATTAGAGATCCAGAAGGATAGGTTCATCATGGAAGGGTATTAGCAGGCATGGCAGCAGTAACAGAAGCTGAGAGCTCACACCTTGAACAGCAAGCAGGAGGCAGAGATAATGAACTCAAAATGACAAGAGCCTTTTAAATCTGAAGCCCAGCTCCAGTGACATGCCTCTTCCAACAAGGCCACATCTTCTAAGCCTCCCCAAATAGCACCACCAACTAGAAACCAAGTATTCAAATGCCTGAGACAATGGGGGCGTCTCTTTCAAACTAGCACTGGGGCTGTTTGTTATGTAGCATTATCACAGCATTCTGTGACTGATACAGAAGATGTGTACTCTCAGGACAAGTTAGAAATAGAGAAACTGATGTGGCAGCCAGACAGGTTTCTGAGAAAATGAAGAATGAACTGTGACCCAGTAGAGGAGTGGAGCAGTTCACTGGATGAAGGGTGACAGAAGAGGGACAGTGTGTGTACAACTGAACTGTAGTGGTAGGAGCACAGTCCTTTAGAAACAGTGGGAATTCAGGCCGCTGGGTGACTATAGGGTTTCTTCTTGGTTCTATAGACAAATCTTCTTAACCTTTGAGAACTCTACATTGTACTTCACACGAGGCATAAAAAGTGATGCTATGGCCGGGTGGTGGTGGCGCATGCCTTTAATCCCAGTACTCGGGAGGCAGAGGCAGGTGGATCTTTGTGAGTTCGAGGCCAGCCTGGTCTACAAGAGCTAGTTCCAGGACAGGCTCCAAAGCTACAGAGAAACCCTGTCTCAAAAAACCAAAAAAAAAAAAAGTGTTCTGTAACACGTTTGTATTAGAAGGGCCTCAAGGAAGCCTGCTTTTACGGAGGTCCCAGGGGGAAAAAAGTTGGTGACCCTGGGAAGAAGAACTGGAAGACCTGTTGGGGGTTGTCTGGTTCAGTCTGTCCCTTCATGATTGGAAAGAGAGGACTGGAGAGGAGCTGTGGCTGACTGGCCCAAGGGGCTCGAGGAGGCTGTGTATGTGCAATGCCTCATGATGCTTTCTTCTGATGCGCTCCCCGAAATGATCCAGGGAATTCCTGAGGTCTCTTCGACTAGATGAGCAGTTTCAAAGATGTAGCCCCCAACAGCCCCAGACAATACTGGCATAGATGGAGGGATGAAGCCATTTAGACACCCAGGTTTGCTGGAGGCTGTGGGAGGAGCTTGGCACTCATCTGTCTCCTTAATCGAGCTTGGCACTCATCTGTCTCCTTAATCGTCTCAGCAACTCTGTGAAGGGAATGGTTTTTACTTTATTTATTGTATTCATATGGTACACAAGAAAATGAATTCAGAGAGATGGGCAGCAAAGTCAGTGCATGATGTGGGAGTGTCATATATCAATCTGTTGATTTTATTGGTTAAGTAATAAAAGAACTGCTTGGCCCTCATAGGTTAAAACATAGGTGGGAGGAGTAAAGAGAATAGAATGTCGGGAGGAAGAGGAAGTGAGCTCAGACTCGACAGCTCTGCTCTCTGGAGCAGAGAAGCCATGCTCTGCTCTGGGAAGCAGACACACGCGATGAAGCTCGGACCCAGGATGGACGTAGGCTAGAATCTTCCCGGTAAGCGCACCTTGGGGTGCTTACACAGATGATTAGAAATGGGCTAGTCCAGATGCGAGAGTTAGCCGAGAAGAGGCTAGATAGAAATGGGCCAAGCAGTGTTTAAAAGAATACAGTTTCCATGTAATTATTTCGGGTATAAAGCTAGCCGTGCAGGCGGCCGGGTGGTGGGACGCAGCCCCACTGCCGCCTATTACAAGTGCAAACGACAAGTTCCAAGGCTGCTAATAGCTTCAAAGTTCAAGTTGGTTCCACCCCACATGGTTCATCTCCAAACCTGACCCTTCTGGAGGAGCTGTCTGAGGTTTTGCTGATGGCAAAAGTGAAACACAACAGATCTTCATTGTTGTTACCGAGCAACCTTCACCTCTTTGTGGGAGCTTGCTATTATGAACAGACTGTCCCCTTCTTCCCTTCTGAGGCTCTATTTATCACACACACACACCACACACACACACACACACACACGAGCGCACAATTGAGACTTGACAACAACCTGATTCCATCCGACTAAGCTGGTCCTCTGTTGTTAGGACCTGACTAGCTCAGCTCAGCTCAAGCGAGTCCAGCTCAGCCCCACCCCAGGTCAGCTCTACATACCTCAGTTCTGCCCATACTGGCTCAATTCAGCACAACTCAGCTATCGTTCCCTCAGTCTGGCTGAGCTCAACAGACACAGAGCCTTTCCGCAGTTACGGAGGCATTTGCTGAGCCCCTAGGGTAGGGTCTCTGTAGTTGGCTTCCTTTAGGAAGTCACAGCTAGTTCCTAAATTGCACCGTTTGCTGGAAAGTCAGACTTAGATACCAGCAGGTGATACACCATGGCTGTGAACCCCCCGGGAAAGCAGGCACCTCTCACTCCCCATTGGGGATTTTCAGGTAAATTTTAATTAGTATTAGTAATAGAGGGTTGGGGCAAGAAGACCACCTGGGAAGAGGGTGATGCCTTGCAGACTGGAGTAAGCGGGACAGTCAGGGTGGGTGTATATGGTGGGGCAGAAGGGACCCAGGGTAGAGCTAGAAGGCGGGAAGTTTGAGACAGCTGACTTTAAGGCAGCTCAGGAGTTTAGATTATTTTTTCTGGAAGAGCAGGAACCTGCCAGGAAGCTGGTGATTTTATTTTATCCTGGAAAACACCCGGGGGTAGGCATGGCAATTCCCATTTTACGGGTGAGGAAGCAGAGATGGGCAGCATCACAGTTAACCCGTGTTAGGACCGTTAAGTGAGACCTAGACGATGTCAGAACTTTCTCTTACTTGTGTCTCTGTCCTGAGCCATCCATCTGCTCCAGTGTGATTGAGAATGTCTTTCCACTCCCTGAGCATCCCGAGACAGAGGCTGGAGGGGTTAAGAATAGGGCAAGCGCTTAGAAGGAAAAAGGAGCTTCACAGTTTAAAGAGTGAAAAGATGCTAGCTGAGGTCTTTAAGTTTGCAGGGGTGCCACGCCACACAGAAGGTGCATTTCACTGAACTGGAAACCGAGGGTCCCTTAAAAGTTCATTCATTCGTTCATCCGTTAGTTCATATGTTCATGTGTGTGCATAAGTGTGTGTAGGTCAGAAGACCCTCTACCGTATGTATTCTGAGCTCAGTCCAATGGTACATGACATAAGTTTTACAGGTCTCTCACTTAGGACCTCAAGGTCCTTACCTTGGGTAACAGAGTTCTTAAAATTCGTTCCTCTAATGAGAAATAAAATTCAAATAAGAGATAAGTGCTTAAGAGAAATTAGCTGGGAAAGTTGGAAAAATATGGGAGACTATGGTAACATTCATGGACCCATAACCTGGAATGAATGAATGAATGAATGAATAAATAAATAAAAATGTTTGATCAAAGTGACTTTAGTAGTTTACTTTGAAAACAAACTCTTTGATAGTTATATCAGTGTCCCACTGGAACCCTCTCCGACTTGTTCCTCTCACTCCCTGCCTGAAGCTCTGTGCCTGGAATTGTATTGTTCCCTTCGACACTTTTACTAAGTATGAACAATGTCTATGAACATATTCTAAACTCAAATATAGTTATAATACCTTGATGCATATTATTTAGCAACATAGATATCCTAATGAGCTTAATCCATTTATGTTTATTGTCATTCATAGGATTTAATTTTATTTTTTCTTTTTGAAAATTACATTTAACTTATTTTATTTGTGTGTGTGTGTGTGTGTGTGTGGTTTGTGTTTTGGGCACTTACATGCTACAATGTGTGTGGTGGTCAAAAGACAACTTTAGGGAGTCAGTTCTCCCCTTCCACCCTCTGGCTCGGGTCATCAGTTTTTATAACAAGCTATCTTGTAGTCCCTTTTGTTTTGTTTTTGATATGAAGTCATCATTTGGTAGCTATAGGAGATAGATTACGTGAACTCCTAGATGTCAAAATCCAAGGATGTGCATGTTCTTCATACAAATTGACACCATGTTTGGTGGAGATGATTTCTTTTCTCCAATGTCCTTTGCTCATGCCTGTTTAACTCTGTGATTGCAGAGCCTTTGCATATGGAGGCAGCCGTATGTGTTTTGTGAAAATGTCTACCCTGAATTTTAGTCATTTCTACACCTCATTACTCGTGTCGTCTCCCTCTCCTGACGACCCCTTAATTCTGCCAGCAAGTCAAGACTGCCTACTGTTTGCAGGACTTAAAAAATTGTTCATCTAAGCCGGGCGATGGTGGCGCACGCCTTTAATCCCAGCACTCGGGAGGCAGAGACAGGCGGATCTCTGTGAGTTCGAGACCAGCCTGGTCTACAGAGCTAGTTCCAGGACAGGCTCCAAAGCCACAGAGAAACCCTGTCTCGAAAAACCAAAAAAAAAAAAAAATTGTTCATCTACTTTTTAAATGCAAACAATTCTAATTAAACATTACATTAGGAAAGAAGAAAAAGAATCCACCCTTCTTTTTCTTCTTTTTATACTTTCATATGTGTCCTGTTGCAAAGGGTGGCAAACGGTGACCTGGGTGCCAAATCCAGACAGCTGCCTGATCCTGGGAGCCTTGTGTCACAAGAATGGGTCACTGAGTTATTTACACATTCCTCTGGTGACATCCACACCAGGGAGGTCACAGCAAGTAGTTTTGAAAGAGACGGTGGCTTCCCAAACTGAAAATGCTGGTTTTTTGTCTTACATGGAAAACATTTGTCAATCTTTATTTATAGGATTGATTTTATATCTGATAACAACTGGTTCAGTGTTAATGTACTCTGTATTTTTAAAAGCAATTGCCCTCAAATTGTTGACTGACTATGAAAACCTAAAGTAATTTCTAGTCCTTTCCTGATCAATTTATCCCAGAATTATTTATTTATAAATTATTCTCTTTAAAGAATAGTGTTTAATATCTTAAGATGTACCTCAGCTAACCTTTGCATTGGCCATTTTTGTTTTTGTATCAATACTTTGTCTGGTTTTTATATTCACATTGAATCTCCAGTTTCACCTCTTGTCTGACCCTTTCTTCTTTAAATTAAGTCTCAGATTGATTAATGGAGATCATGTCTTATAGGTACAGGGTGGGATGATTTGATACACATATGCACTGTTTAACGATCGCTGTTCTCATACAGATTATCATAGCCCTCTCCACACACCCCAAACATTAGCTCTTCAGGACTTGTTATTAGCACGGCTTAGTGCTTGTACCCTTGACGGGCACCTCCCTGCTGACTTCCAGACCTGTGCCATGGCGCTCTGCTCCACTGAGTGTGGCTGTTTCACAGTGAAGTCACATAGATTTGTCATCTCTCTACCTTGCATCCATCACATAAATGGCAGGATCCCCCATTTTCATGGCTGAGTAGCATTCTCTTGCATGTATTGTATTTCTTTCTTTACCTGTTCGTCTGTCAGTGAGTGCTTGGTGGGTTCTGGATGATTGTGAACAATTCTGTAAGACATGGGGGTGCTTATATCACTTTGAGGTATCAGCTTCATTCTCTTTACGTATTTAGCCAGTGGAGGTACTGATGATGCCAGTTCTGTTTTAAATCTGTTCTAAGAATCCCCATGTTGTTTTCCATAGTGGCTCTACCCATTTCTGTTTTAACCAAAAGTTCTTTGCCTTCTACCTCTTCTCCTACACTTCCCCCCGCCCAGAGTCCATGTTAGCAGTGTTACTTTTCCTAGGGAGACATCATACACCCCTCCCCACATACACATGGACACACACCCCTCTGATAGGGAACCAATAAGAGACAAAGGTAATGATTATACTAAAGTCCAATGTAGTGAACCAGTGATTTCTCTGCAGTTAGTTATAGGTGTATGAGTGAGGGGCTCTTCCTCAGATTACTCATAGCAGCAGGTGTGACTCAAAGGCAGCTGTAACACCAAATGCTGATGGTTCCAGAGGTCTCAGCTCATGGTAACCATCTCACTTGTTCCTTGATTGTGGTAGAGAAGACCATTGTGGGAGTATATGACCCCACGACACAGGTGGCTGTTCACCTTATGGTGGCCATGATGCCCATGCTTATGGGAATCCCTCTGCTTCCCCCTTTATTCTTTCCGCATTCTCTTTACCCTGAATTGTCTCCAGGGCTTTTACGGCTCCACTCTGCTTACCCATTTTGTCGCTGATACTATAGGAAAACCTGAACCCCAATATTCCTTGCAAGACTTGTAGGCAGCTGGGCTGGTCAAAGAGCGTCCTCTGCTTAGCAGCCCATACTATTTATGTAGAGTGTGAGTCTTGTTGGCTTTATGGACTTCCTGAGACTTCTGAGTAGCTGATGCTGCAGGTATGTGATGCTCAGCAGCACCAAGCACTTCTTTCTGGCATTTCGTACCTTCCTGATATCATGTCTTTATCTAGTAAGAATCCCTGTTGACGCAATAGATTCTTTCTATGTCTGAAAATATCTGTTTCTTCAAGTTTTTTTTCTTTCCCGGCAACGGTGAGTTGGTGGGACCTTCAGGGAGCCTCCAGAAGACTGTGTCTTTCTCTTAGACTTGAAGCTTGTCAGTCAGAGCTTATCACTGCCAGTGCTTCCTGTCTTATCTTCCTGGTGAATTTTAAGCTTCGCTCTTCACTGTGAAGATTTGATCATCTCACTATATGTTATTTTGAGTTGCTAGGACATTTTGTTTTCAATTTGGAAAAGTTGTCAACTCTTACCTCTCCAAATATCTCTCATTCACTATTTCTTGTTTTCTCATTGTCACTCAGATACCATGAGTCAAACTGGAGGGAATGGCTGAGCGTCGACTGTGTTTGATCTACAGTAATGCCACCTAGCACATTGGAGTGGCTTTTTCATCTCGCAGATCTCAAATTACCCTCTCGTTTTCCCCTTGTTTCCAGCGTTCTTTGCCATTCACCATGTCTCTGCCAGTGTTTGATTGCTGGGCTTCAGTGTGCCCTTCTGTTTCAATCATCTAGCAACATCCTCTGCTCTGATTATCATGGTGTCTCGTTCTGGAGTCTCTCTGGCACATTTTAGATGTGCTTTTCTTTGACTCCTCCCTGCCCCTGCACGTTTCCTGTCTCTCTTCAAAGATCTGAAGTACATGAATCCAAAAGTTTCTCTCATCTCTTCCTTTAACTTCATTTCCTGTACTTAAGGTGATTGTATCACATTTTTCTGGGTCGTTGGTTTTTGATCTACAAGCTACCACTGCCTTGGGTTTTCTTCCCACTCATGTGAACTGTCATTTTTCACTCTCATTATCTGCCCCAGAGCCTGGTTTTCCTGACTCAGGCAGGTGACCAGTCTAAGAGGGTTCATATTTTGCCTCTGTTGGGATACCACATGGTTCTGTTAGATCGGCATCAATTTCCTTTATTTTAATAACCATTATTATTATTATTATCGTTGTTGTTACTGTTGTTGTTGATGCTGCTGCTGCTGTTATTGTTGTTGTTTTGTGTGTGTGCCCACACATGCACATATGATGTGTGCATGTATGGAGTTCAGGGGACAACTTCTAAGAGTGGAATCTTTCCTCCCATTTTCTTGATGCAGAATTTCTTCTCTCTCCAAACTGCCTTACTCAAGGCTGGCTAGCAAGTGAGATGTTGGGTAAATGTCCTGTCTCAATCTCCCATCTCATCATAGGCATCTGGGATTGCAGACATGGACCCTGCATATAGCTTTATGTGAGTCCTGGGGGTTGAATGCAGATGGTCAGGGTTGTGTGGCAAGTGCTATTTACTGGCTTAGCCATCTTACCACCACTGTCTGCACCAGACTCATTGTGTATTCTTGCAAGTTGGTGAACAGGCCGGTGACTCTGGTTCATTGCTGGAGCTCAGAGGCATGTCCTGGCCTAAGGTAAGCCTGGCTCTCATTCCTGTCCTGTTCTCCAGCTTCTAGAATCTACCACAACATTCTGGAAGCTTTTTTTTTTTAATTTTGATTGAGTTTCATCTCCGTTTTGACTTTGGATGATGTTCTTTTTGTTTTGAGTTCAGTTTTAATCTTTAGCCGTTGGTTGCTGCCTTTCATTTCCTGCTATTGTGATAAAACACCCAGACAAAAGCAACCTAAGGGAGGAAGGGTTTACTCAGCTCACAGGTCCAGGTCATCGTAGAAATTCAAGATGGTGGCACCTTGCAGCAGTATCATGCCCACAGTCAAGATGGCGGCAACTTGCAACAGTGTCATGCCCACAGTCAAGAGTGAAGAACAATGAATGAATGCATTCCCACCTCAATTTCCCCATTCTTATGCAGTCCAGGATCCCCTGCCTAGGGAAGGGTGCTGCCCATGCTCAAGGTGCATCTTCCCACATCAGTGAACTCAATTAACAGAATCACTCCAAGGAATGACCACAGTCCAATCAAATCTCGAAAAGACCCTTTTGAGGCTCCGGTCTCAGGAAATTTCATGTTGTGTCATACTGACAAAATGAACCACCACAATAATAATCATCACCATCAAAATAATAATATTTGTACATGTTGGGATTCAGGTACAGAAGGTGGCCAGTTTTGGGGGGTCAGATCAGTCATCCCTCATATTGATCAGATGTCTGAGAATCTTAATTATCATTCTGAATAGTGTTATTATTGGCATGGTGGAAGATACCCAGTCACAGAAAGAAGACCATGGGTGTATACTTAGACTTTCTCTTTTAACTGAAGGCATGAGCCTTCATTTTTAACAGAGGAATTTTCAAAGTACCTTCAATGTATTGAAAGTAGTGGGAGGGCTGCCTACACCTGTGATTCCTCCTTTCTCATCCCCAGCACAGACATGTCATATGTCATGTGTCTGTGTCCTCGATGTGACTTCTACATAGCTATAGAGTAAGTCCTTCTTTTCTCCCACTCACTTGGTTCATCTGACCTATGCTTCCAGGTCAGGCACCCCTGACTTCTTCCTGCCTTAGTGACCCTGTTGAAATGTGCCTGTATCCAGCCTTTAAAGGCAGGTATCCTTGGTTCTCTTTATCTAGTTCATTGGTCCACCTCCAAGTCATGTTCCCAAATTAATGTCCCTCTCCCTGACTCTGGTGACACCATATTAAATCATCATTTTTTTTGGTCTAGATGAAGAGACAATTCTAGCTGATTGCCTTGTGTTCCTGGAAAGCTTGTTATTATTCTTCCCCCACTGAGAAAGAGGGGGTCAGTACCCAAATCAGAACCTAGAATTAATTTCACAGCTTAGAACCCTTCTGTGGCTTCTGGTTGAAACAGAGCCATCTCTTTCATACTACTAAATCTCAGTTCAAACATCACCTTCTCAGGGAAGGATTATCTCTGCTAAATTGGTACAAACCCCACTCCTTCCCTGCTATTATTATGTTTTGCTCTTCAAGACCCTGTCTTGACTTGATTCATTTCTTGATCTGCTTGTGGTGTGCTTTCCCAGCATAAATGTGACCTCTTCCATGGTAGGGACTGGGTCTCCCTTGCTCACTGTGAATTTCCCAGGGCTGAGTGTAGAAGTAACCACTACTGTGGGTTTTTCTACATTGTTTCTCCAAGGGGCAGCCTATGCTTTATGCATTAGTTGCTTTTCTTGTTGCTGTAAGAAAACATCCAACCAAAGCAACTTAAAGGAGGATGATTTATTTTGGCTCACAGTTAAAAGGCACACAGTCCGTCATGGTGGGGATGTCACAGCGGGAGGAGAGTGAGGCTGCTGGCCATGTGGCAACACAGTTAGAAAGTGGGGAGATGAATGCTGGTGATCAGCACATTTTCGTCTTTTTACTCAGCCCAGGACCTCAGCCCACATGGGGAATAGTGCTGCCTACAGTCAGGGCATATCTCCCCTTCTCGATTTACCAAATCTAATCACTCCCTCACAAGTGTGCCCACAGGATTGCCATCATGGTTCTCGATTTTGTCAAGTTCACAATCACATAAACCCTCACACTGTATGCGTGTTACTTCTTTCATTTTCAACCATCCCATCAAGGAGAACTCCCTGTGCCCCTCACAGAGACGAGGCATGTGAAATCCCCCCAAAGCAAGATTGCCACAGGACGCTAGGCCAGGGAGAGGCAGAGCCCAGGGGGAGTTTCTCTCTGTTCCCGTCACTGTCTATGCCTATGCTCATTTTCTCATATCAGGTTACTTTCTGTGCACAGATTTAGAGGTGGGGTGCAGAGGTCAAGGCTGGAATAGTTGTTGAGTCACAATGTCAATGAAACCTTTGCTTCAAGCCAGCGAAAGCCACCCCCGACTCGTGGAGCTGCAGCACCGGATGGCAAGCTTCCTTGCAAATGCCCACACAATGGTTGGCATTACTCAGAGGCATTTTTAAAAATCGACTCTGTTTTGGACTCTTTTGAACCATAAAAAAGCCAGTGTGAAACCACAGACCTTCTATGTTTCTTGTTCTCCTAAAACTAACGAAGAAGAATTAAAAAAATGTGGAAGGGGAAGGGCTAGATTATTTGAGCCGTGTTTTGCAAACGCCAGCTCCTCTTGCTGGCTGCAGCAGCTGGTGCCAAGTGGCAACTCACCACACATTTTCACAGGCCCAGCTATTAACCCTTTGCAAACAGTTCTCTGCAGTGGCATTACTGCCGGGGCTCAGAGCCTGGGCAAGACAGGCTTTGCTATGACGCCTGCCCAACTCACAGATTTCCGCCCAACTCTGGCGACCCAATCTGTCCTCTGGTGGAGCATGCTCATTGCCCCTTAAAGAATTTTCTCATCCTAAGATCCTATTGGAGCTGAGAGCCGGGGCCACGAGTCAGTAGAGCTGGCCTAATGGGCCCAGAGCTCAGCACCAGGTCGGGGGATTCTCCAGGTCGGTCTGGACTTTGAATCTTGGTTTTGGCCACCAGTCCTTGCTCAGCATGACTTTGGACTAGCCTTATTTTCTCATCTATATAGCAGGGTTTTGAGTCCTACTTTGGGGCGCCAGGAGAGAATGATGGAGTTTGTGGGTACATTAGTTGCTGAAATCCACCTTTGATTTCTGACTCTGGTGGTCTGACTCCGGGACCAGCCCCACTGAGTGATGTAGAAGTTTAGGCGAGACACTGAGGATCAAGGTCTTGGCACAGAGCCGGGAGCATGGTTCCTCAATAAATATGCATCATTTTTGTATTGCTCCTAATAACCAGTCCCCAGGATAGCTTGCCATCCTAAGCATGCCCTAAACGAGAACCATCAATTTCGTGAATGTGTTCTTAGGCCATCTGGCTAACTTGAAAAGTTTTCTAGTTGGTAATCACAACGAGGTGTGTGTGTGTGTGTGTGTTGCTGTGCTCCAGTGAAACCTAGAGGAGCAGAGAAGGTGGAGAGAATGATCCTTTGTTGTGGGAACAAGTTTCAAAGGCACAGCTCTGGACTAGAGATCTTCAGGCCCCCGTGTTGTGCGTGGAAGAGACGATTACTTTTCAAGGCTGAAGAGCACTTCAACTCTGTCCAGAAATTCCTTTGGTAAATAATAATAATAGGAAATATCCTTTGGAAATAATAGAGGGGATTTGGCAAATGCCTCTCTCTCGGAGATCTCAAAGCCTTTTGCGTTATTTTAGGGCTTTAGTGCTTTTCTTAAAAGGTGTGGATTTTCTCTCCTGCTTCAGTGGAGGGGCATTCACAGGAACTATGTGGCTCCAGGATTAGCACAGATTCTGGGGGGTGACTCTGTTCCACGTACCTGCTATGCCAGGGAGGGAAACTGAGGCAGGAACAGGAGACACACTGCAGTGGTTGTGACGGATAGGCAGGGCTGTAGGGTAGCACCCTTGAGAGCCAGCCCATCCTTCTCCGCTCCTGGGAGCCCTGCTGTCTGGAAGCCAGCTGCAGACAGACATGACTGAAGGCCACTCCTGCTCAACACTGATGGAGCGTTCTCCTGCCTCAGTTTGATGGGGCAGGGGGGCAGGTGACCTATGAAAGATATATGTGTGTTGGGGGATCTTTTCCCTGGAGAAGCAAGGGTCAAGGCAGACAGGGAGTATGGGCTCTAGAGCTGGGCTGGGCGCTTATCTTCTGGCTGTGAGACCTTAGGCAATGTACCTTAACATGGGGTTCGGGGGGTCTTTCTGCCTTACCTTTCAAAGGCAGTAATGACTGGGTGGGGTTTCGTGGTAGAATTAGAAGGCGCAGGCTATGTCCATCCATCTTCCACACAGACCGATAAAATCTGTCCTTGTCATCTTATCCTTCCACTTGGCTCCATCTTCCATTCAACAAACATCCGAGCCCCACTGTGTGCTAGGTGCTTGCCACACACATAGTAGCCAAAACAACATGTGGATCTTGACATCCTAGACCTTCCTAATTAAAAACAGAATAACGGACCACCACTGCCACCTCTGGAAAAAAATGCATCTGTGCTGGTGACAAGGGCTAGGCTACAGGAACAAACAACCCTGTTTGGTGGCCGATGTCCAGCTGAACCGCAAGGCTTGGTTTGCTACATGTCTAGTGCTGGGCAGCAGGGTGTCTCGGTGTTACAGGCTCTCGGAAACTCAAGCCGACTCAGAGTGGCCTCAGTGTGGCCCTTCGTGGTCACTGCAGTCATGGAAAGGGAGTGTAGTGAGCGAGGCCTGGCCCTTAGCGCTTCCTCTACACATAGAGGTCTCCTCTACACGTTCTTTTGGACCAAGAAAGTTGTACGTTATGTGGTGACGGTTGATTGCTAAGAAGCTGGTAAATGCCTTTTGCGCAAGAGCGAGGACCTGAGTTCAAGTCCCCGCAGGCTTGTGCAAGCCGTACTTGGTGGCATGTGCCTGCAATAGCAGTGCTAAGGAAGGGGAAGTGGGGACACGTGGATTCCCTGAGGTTGATTGGTCTGTTTCTCCAGCCAAATTAATGAGCACCAGGCTCCGTAAGAGTGACAAATACCTGCCCTCAAAACATAAGGTGAAGATTAGCACGGTCCTGAATGACAGTGGACAGACAAAGGAGCCTCAGTTTCCTCGTCTACAAGAATGGGGTGAAGGTCTCCCACTCTGCTCCTCTGGTGGAATACACAAGGCTCTGTGCATCTGAGGCAGTACCTGCCCTGCCTCCCCCGTGTGAGAGCAGGGTCCTCCTTCGTGCCTCTCCAGGGCATGGGCAGAGGTGGGGGCAGCCATCGGGCTAAGCACCAGCTTTGATATCTGATTTCGAGAGAGAAAGCCTTCCTGTGGGGCCTCTGTTCCTCTCTGCTCTGAAATCCTGGCAGGAGTGTTTTCAAGGTTATGGTCATTACAGCAATTATTTTTCTAATTTCTCTTCCGAGCGAAACCCATTTTCGCAAAGCGGAGAAGAAGTGGTGTGAGGGGCTTTAGCGAGTGGAAGGAAGCCGTCGTTTTGGCAGGAGAATCGTGACACTTCCAAAATGAGTAATTACGGATGGGGTGGGCTGGGGGGGGAATGCGTACTGTGAATTCCCCTGCTGTTTGTAGTCAGCCTGGTCGGTTGGTTTGAAAGCCAGCCTTGGTTTTCTCCTTGGCTGCTGGGAATCTTTCTCCCATGGCTGTCAGTCTCCCCAAAGGGGAACTCACGGGGTAGTTTTGATGCATGCACTCGGAGAGCTGTGCCTTGTGCAAATCCAACTCTGGTTCCTGGAGATGAGCTGCAGACCTCTTCCAAAGTCTAGATGACAGCAACCCAACCATTGATCGATTGTCACTAGGAGTGGAGACGAGGAGACTCATGTCTGTCTTAGCGAACAGGAGGGACTTAGCAAAGTGCAGAGTGACTGATGGGGTGACAACATTTCTACCCTACCCTGGTTTTGAGTATCCCAGCATGCTCTGCGTGGGGTCAGGTGACTAAGGAATCTAGTCAGAAGTGGCAATTCGTGGCCAGCCTTCTATGGACCTGTCCCCTGGGTAAGCACGTGCGTGTGTGTGTGTACACTTGTGCATGTATGTGCATGTGCAAAAGTGATGTAAATGTGTGTGTGGCTTGAGGAGGGGCGAGACACAATTACCTCCTTTCCCAGGTGCCCCTCCCACGGGGCCTGACTGAGGGGTAGAGGGCCTCCTTTACCTTTTGTGACTGGCTTATCATGTAGCATGATTTTGTGTGATAGCATATACCACAATTCCCTTTTTGGGATGGCAGAATAGTATTCCATGGTATAATAGGCCACGTTTTGTTTGCCTGTTCCGTCTACTGGTGAACACTGGGTTTCTTCCAGCCCCGGGCTTTTGAGATTCACACTGGCATGCACACGGATGCATAGACACCAGATGAGGCCCGTATTCCAATCCTTTAGGAGTCGAATTGCTTCATCAGATGGAAGTCTTTAAAAAACAAGGACCCAGTGCCCTTCAGAACAATTTTTTTTTCCAGCTATGAACAAGGACTTACACATCTAGAGACAGAGATAAAGGAAAAAGAAAGGACTGTTTCTGAGGCTGGAGTGGCAGTCCTGACAGGAGGAAGGATGTATTTTGACTAGCAAGCCAAGCAAGCACAATCCAGATGCTGGGTAGAAGGCAGAGGGAGGGGCCCGGGGAACAAGGACCTTACACCGCCTGGATTCCAGGCTGGCTAGCAGCTCTGGCTGGCTGCTGGCTTGATGATGGCAAATTGTCACTCTGGCGGAATTCAGGAACACCACTTATGTCATTAGGCAGCAATCTATAATTAACTCACTCAAGGCTGGGTGAAGGGCAGGAGTCTTCCAGGGTGAGAAGGGTCCCAACAGCACTTTCCTGGAGGGAACAGGATGAGGGACCTCTCGTCAGTCAGCAGCTGACACCTAATTAGTGGCCATTATATATTTTCTGTGCCTTTTCCACCAGGAAGCCTGAGACTGGTGGATGCTGTAACAGAGGTGACCAGCTTGGGCAAGAACAAGGAAGGCTGCCCAGGGGTACCCAGGAAGATGGGAATTCCTGGACTGCAGGGTTACTTTGATTTTTGGTCACAAAGGCATCCACTGTCAAGATGAGGGATTGTCCAGTTTAGTGGGTCCCTAAAGAACCACTTGAGCTCCCAGAGGGGTTAAGTGACTTTGAGAGCAACCTAGGGAGGGACACAGTGTGGAGGCCTCTGACCAAGGCTGTCGGCAGCCTGGCTTCCCAAGCCCTGGGCGGGTTGGCGTCTGACGGTCCCCTCTGGAATGTCTGGGCTGCAGCCGGGGCTTGCTCTAAATGAGAAACAGGCGGGAAGGGCTTAGGGGGCCTGGCAGGCTGTGGCCAGCTCCTCGTGCGGTCTGGGCAGGGCCATTTGGCACAGCAGGGCCGGGAGGGCACACTGGCTGTGCAAGCAGCCCTCCTACTAGCATGGGAGGCTTGGGTGCCTTGCCAGCCTGGTCAGGCCAGTGCCTGTAGAGAAGAGGGTAGTGTGAGCACCGCCCTGGAGGCAGATGAGCTGGCCTCTTCCCAGCAATGGAATCATAGATCTTTTGCTCGCTTGTGCTGAGAATGGAAACATGCCACCTCTCAGGGTCACATCTCATTGCACTGAGGCCATGTCACCAGCCACATGTCCAGACTTTCAACACCTGCAGAGATTTGTGTGTTTGTGTGTGAGCATGTGTGCATGTGCCCATGGAGGCCGTTCTGTGTCTTCTTCAGATTTTTCTACCTTCCTATTATTAATTTTTTTAGAACCACATTTTGTTTGTTTTGAGTATGTGTGTGCATATATGTGGGGGTGGGACACATGCATGTGGAGGTCAGAGGACACCTAGAGGAAGTTGTTTACTCCCTTCCTGGGAACTGAGCTCAGTTATTCAGATTTGGCAGAAAGAGCCTCTACCCACTGAGCCATTTGTTGTCTTAGGGTTTCTATTGCTGTGAAGAGACACCATGACCATGGCAACTCTTCCAAAGGAAAACATTTAATTGGGCTGGCTTGCTTACAGTTCAGAGGTTCAGTCCATTATCAGCATGGTGGGACATAGTGGCGTGCAGGCAGGCATGTGCTGGAGAAGTAGCTGAGTGACCTACATTTTGGCTTGCAGGCAACAGGAAGTGACACTGGGCAGTATACTGAGCACATATGAGAGCTCAAAACTCACCTTCACAGTGACACAGTGACACACTTCCTCCAACAAGACCACACCTACTCCAACAAAGTCACACCTCCTAATAGTGTCACTCCCTCTGGGGGCAATTTTTATTTCAAGTCACCATAGCCATCTTGCTGGCCCTTCTCTATCTCATCTATCTATCTATCTATCTATCTATCTATCTATCTATCTATCTATCTATCTATCTATCTATCTATGATCTGTCTGTCTGTCTATCGACAGGGTCTCTCACAGAACTGAAGCTCTCTGATTGGCTGCAGTGGCTGGCCAATGAGCCCCAGGAACCATCTTCTCTCCTCAGTGGTGGGGTTACAGGCGCTCAGGACTGACATGACTGGCTTTTTACATGGCTGCTGGGGATCTGAACTCAGGTCCTCATGCCCGTGTAGCAAGCATGTCACCAACTGAGTCCTCTTCCCCATTCTGCTTGCAGAGATATCAGAGGCTGACCCAATATCTTGATTTTATACCGAAAGGAACTTAGGTCCAGAGTCCGGGCTCACACCCAAGCTCTCACAGCAGATTTTTCTGCAAGAAAATGATCTCAGAAATCCTTTGCTTTGTGTAAGACTCCAGCAGACAAAAGTGTTTTCCAGTTCTCTTTAGTCTGGGCCACTTTCTTTGTCTTCTTCCGAGCTCCAGCAGGGCTTTCCAGAACCTCTCAAGAGCTAGAGTATCCTGGTTCCTGCCATGACCCCACACAGGTCCTCGCTACAGGGCGTGGGAAATACTGCATGCCTTCCTCAGAGTCATTCTTCTAGCCCCTCCGGGCTGTGTGCTTGGTGACCTACCAAAGAGCCCAGGGGTTTGAGGATCTGGGACTCCAACCAGGCCCTCCTGTACCCTTAGCACTTCTTACATGTGAGGAAATGGGATTCGGTCCTGAGACTAAAGGAACTCCATGTCTTTCACCTCAATTTTTCCACCTGAAAACGATACAGGGCATGGACACATGGCTGGGGATTTGGGAGGCACTACATGGGGACCCTAAGCATGTTGGCGCTCTTGAGGGGGCATAGCTATAGGAGGTGCGTGGTTCAGGGGAGAAGTCAGCTAGTGCCAAGATGGCAGGAAGAGGAAAATGAAGGGGCCTCCTGCAAGTGAGCTTCATCCTCCCCTTCCTGTGGTCTTTTTCCTCCTGTCTCTGTTAAGAAGGAGTCATGAGATCATGGCTCATTACACACCTGTGTTCAGCCCAGAGGAGGGAGAAGCTGGGATGGTGACAACACAGACACCTGTGGGAGGCACACCAAGCCCTCCTCATTTCCTGTTCTTGTCCTCTAGGGGTGAGGGGTAGACTGGTGTTTACTGGATTCAGGGCTGCACCAGCAGAAATATCTCAGAGGTCACCCAAGGTCTAGGCCATTGAGGTCAGTGGGCCTGTCTCTTAAGAGACCCTCACTATAGCACAGTTGTCCCCGTAAGACTGATGACTTTCTTATGTCTGGGGACCATGGGGGTCAACTCCTTCCATGGTCTTCTGTGAACCCCAAATCTACAGATATTCCGAGGCCAAACAGCCCCAATGATGCTGCGTCCCAGGGATAGCTGGGATAAGAGCATGTCACATTGTGGGGACCTGAACCCTGGGCCTCATGCTTATGTGGCAAACACTTTATCTACCAGGATACCTTCCCAACCTCATAATTATTAGTTTTATTAATAGTTATTGCTGTTAATTTCTTATGGTGTCTCGTGTATGAATTAACTTCAGTGTCCATCTAATGCAAATGCATACACACGCATATGCACATAAGAAAACCACAGTTCTCCAGCTATTTTGTCTGTTTCTGTGACAAAATATTCTTTTTTTTAAAATATTTTTTATGGTTTATTTAACTTTATTTTATGTGCATTGGTGTGAAGGTGTCAGATCCCCTGCAACTGGATCTTCAGACAGTTGCAAGCTGCCATGTGGGTGCCGGGAATTGAACCGGGGTCCTCTGGAAGAGCAGTCAGTGCTCTTAACCACTGAGCCATCTCTCCAGCCCGACAAAATATTCTTGAAAAAGCAAATTGGGAGAGAAAGGGTTTATTCTGACTCATGGTTCAAGGGTCGTGGTGGGGCAGGCAAGACAGCCAAGCTTGAAACAGCTGATCCCATGGGATCCACAATGAGGAAGCAAAGAGTGGTGAGTGCCCCCTGCTCCTCAACTCTGCTTACATAGACTAGTATCCCAGCCAGGGAATGGTCTTCCTACTGCAAAGGCCCATCGCACAATAGAGTCTAGATTCTATTAGGAATTAACACTAACTATTACCCTTTAATGCATAGTTCGAATGGGAAATGTCCCCCACCGGCTGTGACAAATGTGACCAGCAGGTGGAGCTGTTTGGGGGAGGTTTAAGGGGTGCAGCCTTGCTGAAGGAAGTGCATCAGCGGCGGTGAGGTTGGGCTTCACCCCACTTCCAGGTGGCTTCCTCTGCTTTGTGTTTGCGTTTGAAGATGTGAGCTCTCAGTTTCCTGCCCTGTCCCCATGCTCGCTGCTGTGCCTCCCCAGCACAATACAATGAACTCTTATCCCTCTGGAACCAGCAGTCAAATCAAACTTTTTCTTCCTTAAGTGACTTTTGGTCATGGCGTTTTGTCAGAGCAACAGAAAGAGGAAGTAGTTGCCCCTGTAAACTGGCTTGTTCTGCACCATTCAGGGAACAATGATGAGAAAGAAGCCCAAAGACATTTAGTACAGATAGATATAGCTTTCTCTCCTCAAATAGTTTTTGATTTGTAGAGTTGGTGAATTTGGAGCAGTGAATTTGCAGGGTTCACTATGATCTAAAGTTTTACATATCTACCTTGCAGGGATGGAAGAAACGGGACACAGGAGAAACATGAGATAGAAGAGACACACATGTTGGAGACATGTCTGTCTTTGAAGTATGGCATGGTTTTCATACCTGCTTCCAGCTATGAACTCTGTACTACATTCATGTTTAATCTTAGGACATGTTTTACATAGGTCTGCGTGTGTGCTCACATGTCCATGTGTGCATGTGCTTGTGTTTGCAACTGCTTGTGTGTGTTTGTGTATTTATGTGGGGGGTGCATTATTCCCTCGCTCCCAAGATGCCCTGGAGGCATGCTTTGTGGATTTGGGACTGCTGGGCTTAGGGCTCTGGGAGGAGACTGTCAACCATGACAGTTAACAAATTCATGGTTCTGCAGGTAGTAAGGACATCAGAGAGCGGAAATGGTTTGCTGGTACTCTTTGGTGTACAGGAGAGGGTGATAAGGCCTTTAAAGCGACTTAGAAACTCTAGCAAGCAAGATCAGCATCCTCTGTGAGTGGCTGATCATTAATGACATACATTAGCCCAGGTAGCTCATAAAATTAATCTTCCTCTCTCATCAGATCCGAGGGCATCATCCCAGCTTCCCCAGAGAGAGGCGATGTCATGAGGCAGTTTGTTGGGGGAGAGTGATTTTTATTCAGTATGATGAGACTGTTTGCTTGAAAGCTAATAAGGATGACCAAGCATGGGGGTGGGTGGGGGGAGAGCTGGGGGATCCTGGTCAGAGGTGCACCTGCAGAGATGTGGGGCTGGGGGGCTTTTTGTGGAAGCCTTCCGTCCCAGGCTGGGTCTCGAGTTCACCAACCTGGCAGATCGCTGAGTTTCCAGGTCAACAAGATCCTATGTAAGCACCCAGCAGTAACTCATTCCCTCCGAACTCTCCTGGTTCCCTGATGCTCACTCATGGAGGCAGCCAGGACTTTTTTTCTGTAGTCTTAGGGAGAGCCAGAGCTGCAAGTGCCCAGTAGGTGAGCTCGTGTTTACATGTCGGCTCCGACTCTTCCTTCTAACCTTGCTTTCCTTATGTATGAAACCAAGCCTGGAAATGCCACCAGCTGGGTTAGTTTAACCATAACGGGCCCATTTATTGATTATGTTTGTTTGTGTTTTGTTGGCATTGTCGTATGTTTTGGAGGGGTCATGAGTGCTGGTCCCACAGCTCACATGTGGAGACCAGAGGATATTTGCAGGAGTTTTCTTCCAGTGTGTGGATCCTGGGGATTGAACTTAGGCAGCCAAGCTTGATGCAGGCGCCTTTACTCACTATCTTGCTAGTCCAAGATGTCATGAACTGTCACAATGCTTTTTTGTCCCTGTCTCTGACTCTACTCACTTTGCTCTAACATTTCCATTTAATTTAAACATCTGTTTAAAATGGAAATAGCCTATTATTTATTGTAAGTGGAAATTTCAGTACTATTCATTATTTCATTAGTAAAATATGCAATATAGAAATACTAAGATATAAATCTAATAAAACTTGTTCAGAAGCTATGTTTGCAAGACTATGGCATGGATAAAAGAAATCAAAGAGTGTCTAAATAAAGGGGAAGACAAGCTGTGGCTGTGTGTTGGGGTCCTATAAAAATACAAAATCTAAGGGCTTAGCAGTTAAGAGCATATATTACTCTTGTGAATGAGCAGTTTGGTTCCTAGCACCAACTTCTGACTGCTCACAGCTGCCTGTACTTCCAGCTCCAGGGGAATCTCGTGCCCTCTTCTGGTCTTCTTGAACACCTACACTCATGTGCACACAACCACAACAAGACATACATAAAATAACAAATAATAAAATACATTAAAAACAAATAAAGACCTATATTCTCCCTGTGTAGATAAAGGGATTTGGCCTGGTTAGTTTTTTGTCAACTTGACATTAGCTAGGGTCATCTGGGAAGAGGAACCCCAATTGAGAAAATGCCTCCATTAGATTGTCTGTGTGGCATTTTCTTGAAAAATGTCCCAATAAGGGCCTTGGTCCTTCAATGTCTAGTACCAGTAAAGTGCTGTAGCCTGAGTGGCACATTTGCAAAGGCCTGAATGTTAAAGGTGTGATCCCCAGAGTGGTATTATCGGAAACTGGTGGTGGTTTTCAGAGTTGGGGCCTTGAAGGAGGTCTGAGCTTCTGGGGACCCTTTTCTGGTTACCATGAGCCAAGAGGTTCTGCTCACCCACTCTTGCCCTGGTGTGTTGTTCACCACAGTTCCTAACCACCAGGACTAACTGATTGTGGAGTGACACCTCCGAATCTGTGAACCTACACAGACCTTTCCTTTTTCTAGCTGCTTGCTGCAGGGATCTGTTACAGTCACAGAAAGCTGGCTGAGTCAGATGGAGTTCTTTCTCCCTCACTCCATTACCAAGTGCGGCTAAGTAATCTGGCAGCGCATCCAGAGCTCAGTGGGAGCATATTCTGTAGACACCTGTGGGAGTCAGGTCGGAAAGCAGGACAGGAAGACGAAGACATCCGGCTAAGTCCTCTTGAATTGGCTCCATCAGCGTTGTCCCACTGGGGACAGAATGCCTGGGTCTCACATCCCTATTTCTGTCGGCCACTGGCTGGGACTGCTCAGTGAAGACCGTGTGCTCATGCGTGAAGCAGGTCTTAGCATGGAGGAGATGATGGCTGGAGGCTATCTGCAAGAAGCTTGGGCATATCCTCTAAGTAATGGGAACCTAAGAGGTACTGCTCCCCGTCTAATCTCCAGTCTCCTCTCCTGCTCCGCCCACCTCTCTATGGACACTCGGGGGCAGTTCTTTTAGGGGTTCAATCAGTATCTTCTTGTGGAACTAGAGGGTCATGATTGCAAGGATGAGTGCCCATCACACCCTCAGCTGGACCCTCTGCTGGCCTCCTGGTGACAGGTGAAGATTGAGAGCCTCAGGCCATGTGGCTTTCTCAGGTTGAGTTTGTTGGACTTCCTTGTTGACCACAGCAACTACATAACTCCAAAGAGGATCCCAGCCAACCCCACAGGCAGCCTCCGTCTCTCCCCCGGCTGTGGGCAAGTGGTATATTATGGTGAAGATCAGCATTTGTAGAAGAAGAAAAATTCCAAAAACAAGATGGAGTCACTTGTGTCAATCCCAACAAAGAAAGTAGAGACAGCTGTGAGATTCTAAAAGGAAGGGTTGTGCCACATGTCTGTCTGACCACAACTGTCACTAGAGTCATCCCGAGCCACCAGCTTGCACGGAGGCCACCACAACCTTACAAAGAAAAAGGACTTTTGCTGGGACATCTGCCTAGCAACTGTCTGTTCAAACTGGACTCATGCCACCTCTGTCATTAAATCACAGAAGCCAAGGAGGGTTGTTCCAAAACGTGTGATGTCACCTTCGTTTCTGCCATTGCAACCTTCCACATGTCTCATCCTTCATAAACATGCACGGAACTTCCTGGGGTACACATGTTCTCACTGCAATGCTCTGGCTTCCTTTGTGAATGCCACAGTCTTTGGAGAGCGCCACACCTCAACACGTCACTTCCCAGCTTGCTCCTCTCATACAGTCTCACCTGCACATCTCTATCCTGAAGCTTTCTCCTGGGTTCTCTTTGCAAGCCCTGAGTATCCAGGTGGGCTCTTCTGTGCTGCCCATGAGTCTCACCTGATCTCCCACACAACTTTTCCATGTCTTCCACACACAATGTGGACAACCAGCTGTCCTACCTGAAGTCTGCCCTGAGGCAGGTTTGCCATGGGCTCCCCATGCAGTCTCATGGTGGCCACAGGGATGTGCTAGCAAAGCCACACTGACAGGACGGCCTGGGCTTCCTATTAGTGTTGTTGCTTGTACCCTTTTGCTCATGACCTACCTGGAGGCACCTCTTTTATCTTACAGTAGGTGCTACTGTGCTTGCCTAGCCAGCCATCTTGGTGGGCCCAATAGGACCTAACTTGGGGTAGACAGATTGGAGTCTGTGAACACTCACTAGTCTGTGCCTGAGGAAGTTCACCCCCATCAGGGTCCTGTGGAGAAGACAGCCATTATTTTTCAAGGCACAGAGTCTCTGTTGCAGATGACACGAGATCTCTGGCATCAGGATTCTCTCACTGGGCTTGTTACAAGCTCTGCATGTATTCCCACTGCCCACAATTCTTCTAGGCTACATGGTCCAAGTGGCAGATTGCTTGCCCTGATGCCTGGTTGCCTCGGAGATGGGCCTTATATGGCTACATCAGGAGACAAGAATCTGGGAGCTACCAGGGAAGACCCCAGTGATGTGGGAGTCCTTCTGTATATGTGTTGCTCTTATTGGCTACTAAATAAAGCTGTTCTGGCCAATGGCTTAGAGAGAAGCCAGGCAGGAACTCCAAACAGAGATAGAGAGAGAGTAGGCAGAGTCAGGGAGATGTCATATAGTTGCCGAAGGAGAAAAGACCCCAGCAAGAACCTTACCCATAGGCCACAGCCTCCTGATGATACACAGACCAACAGAAATGGATTAATTTAAGAAGTAAGAGTTAGCCAGGAATATACTTGAGCCATTGATCAAACAGTGTTCTAATTAATATCGTTTCTATGTGATTATTCGGTTCTGAGCAGCCAGGAAACGAAAGATCAGTTTCTGACCACACCCCAGTTTCACCTTTGGTTCTCAATAACAAGTTAATCATTCACAGATTTTCAATCATGGTTTACTTGACCAATGCCAAGCCAAGTTGCTCAGCCACTTACCAGTGGTTCTTGCTATGAAACACAGCAATAGCCAGTGTTCATAGGACAGGTTGACCTCAAGCCAATGCATTACCAAGGAAGGTTTTAGCAATCTAACCATGTTCTAGAAGCTGTCTGGACCCCACTTGCTGCTTGTGGCAGACCCTTAACTGCTAATCAGGGGATGCAGCCAGTTTGTTCATTTTTATCACTGCCTGCTGGGAAACAGGAGCCAGCTGTGACCTACTCACTTTTTAGGACAGATGCAGCTTGGAGTTCAGGATATAGAGGGTCCAGAAGGAATTCACAGCTGGGTGTGGGATGGTCTGGAGGCAGAACTGGATTGAAGGAGAAGCCACTGTCAAAGTAGGCTGATCTATGTGCAGCCAATCCTTTGGTACATGCCCCAGTGGTTCATGGGAGTGGTTCGTCTTAGCGGTTCCATGTTGGTCAACAGTAGCTAGACCTTCATTCTGCCACTGGCTGGAGGCTGGCCAGGGAGATGATGCAGTAGAGAAACTCAGAGATTCAACACATCTTCCCTTGCTGGAACGGTTAGCATTGGCTTTAGATTCACCCTGGAGACAAACCTCCTGGCATGTGTGTGAGGGAATGTCTGGATTAATTAAGAGAGGGAAGACCCACCCTGCATGTGGGTGACACCATTCTATGGGCTGGGATCCTGAATAAAAAAGAGAAAGCGATCTGGGCTGGGCATGGACACTCAAGTCTCTTCCTCCTTCCTGACTGGAGATGCCGTGTGACCAATTGCCTTCACTTCCACAGCCGTATGCTCCCTGCTGTTGATGGGCTGCTGCACCTTCACACGCTGAGTGCAAATAAATGCTTTTTCTCCTATGTTGTTTACGCCAGTAGCAGCAACAACAAAAGTAACCAGTACCCTTGGGCCGTGTCTCTGTGAACTCCAACTTTACAGTCTAACCACGTGGTCCTCTTGAGGTTCAGCCGAGGGTCCTTGGCAGTTCCCGGAGCGCAGTTTGGAAAGTTCTTGGAATGGAGGCTGAAGGAGACCACAGGCTCTAGGTCTCAGGTAAGAATGCTTTTAGAGCCTGGTTCTGCCACGGTTAGATTGCTAGCCTGGGGAAGACAGTGTGCCCTTTGTGTTTTGTTTCTTCATTGGTACAGTGGCATTCGGGAGAGCTCTTTGTCCACGAGCAGAATCCCATGTGTCTAGGACACTCGCCTTGGAGCCCAACTAGAGTAAATTCCCCGCATGTCACAATCATCCTTGTTGGGTGCACAGGACTGTAGAGACGGCTCGGGTTCAAGTCCTCCCTTTAACATTCTCAGCTTTGCGAGGCCGAAGAGTAGCTCAGCAGTCTCTCTGAACTCCAGAACGCTGGCTGAGAAACTTCAGTTGCAACAGTAGCACCTGTCTTACTGGGAGAAAGCTGAATAGGCATGGCAATTATGCAGGTATATGCCCGAGGGAAAGAAGGCTGCTCCCAACTCTTTCCTGTGGCCCATAGATATACTGACTAGCAACCCACTTGGCTCCCTTATCCATCCGCCTCGCAACATTAGATCAATGTGATATTCGTTCCAAAGCAAACCAGGAGTGAAAAACTAATGATAACCATGTGGAGATTTCCAAAAGGTTAGCCAGAACAACCTGTGGAACGTGTTGGGAACCTGGAGGGATCTCGGTTTAATTGAAAGCACGTTCTTAAGAGGAGAGCTCATTTGTATGCATCCCCTCAGATGCCAGAGGCTGGTGCGAGTGGCTAGCTAGTGGTGTCTCCCTAGGAAGCTCCCCAGCTCAGGGTTCGAAGGAATACAATAGAACTTGAGCCCAATCACCCTCGCACCAGTGGGTTGCTATCCCAGGATCACTGGAAAGGTTATAAGTCCAACCCCAGCTTCTCATTTCCTTGCTGCCGGCCGAGACAACCTTTATGCCTCTGGTGGAGTAGCCCTGGCCTGTCTGTTACTGGATATGGCCCAATGCCTCAGTTCTCACTCAAGGGGAGGTTTTGCCTGTGCCAACTCACCTTGCTCTGAGCTGGAGATGGCCATGTGATCATAAGACTCTCTCTGGAACTCCTGTGATGGTTCTGGGTCTTCAATACAGTGTTTTAGTCTGTGCTTTACAGGATCAGCACTGTTTGCCCACGGCAAAAGTCATGAGAGCGTTCCATTCCATTTGGTTACAGAGACCCTCCTTTTGCTCCTGGTACAGCCTAGAAATGTGTCTTCCACTGCGAATTGCTGGGGTGTTTCCTGTGCAACCACATCAGAGGTCCCCAGAAACGAGGGCACATGGACGCTCTTGTTTAAACTTTTCATGCCTTCTGTGTCATCAATCCCAGGTATAACTTAGCCGAGCAGTCATATTTCGGTTAGTGTTTGATACGCTGTAATTCATTATTTAAAAGGCTCACACAGTTGTGGCCAGCTTCTCAACATGGGGCTCCTGCTGCAAACCGCAGAGGGATGCAGTCTCTTTGGAGGCAATTGAGACCAACGTCACTGCAGTATCCAGAGGTTGAGAGGGGACAAGCTACACTCAAGGGCCACGTGTTTTTGAAGCTAACAGCATTTGAGGACAGCGGCAGCGGGGGGGGGGGGCGCACAGTAGCCTCAGTTCTCATGGAGTATAAGAGACCATAGATATTTGGAACCCCTCAGTGAACTCAGGGGATCATGGGAGGGCAGTTGGGACTTTTTAGTTTTCTAAGCAATTTGCCTTATTTTTTTTGACAGTTGGTCTAAAGCATGTTTCTTAACCAGCACAGACTGCTAGAATCATCTAGATAAAATCTCTAACACACAAATATCCGGCTGTTACACACAAAGATCTCATTCAGTGTGCCCAGGTCTGAATGGCTATGGATTGACCTGTGTGGTCAGGATCCATCACTCTGCAACCCTGTGAGGTTTGCAGGGCATGGCTGATGATCAACTTAAGGAGAGAAAGAAGTCAAAGCCCATGACTGGATTAGGCCAGTGCTGACGGTCCCTCTATTTTTCTCATTAGACTCAGCTAGTTGTAGAGGATGCAGCACGCCATAGGGGAACGGGAAAGTACCTCAGCAGAGAGATCGCCTGTTGTAATAGGAGCAGCGGGGCTGCATTCCTCTACCCAGCCAACCGCATGGCTAGCTTTATACCTGAAATAATTACACAGAAACTGTATTCTTTTAAACACTGCTTGGCCCATTATATCTAGCCTCTTCTCGGCTAACTCTCGCACCTGGACTAGCCCATTTCTAATAATCTGTGTAGCCCACGAGCTGGCTTACCAGAGAAGATCTTAACCTGCATCTGTCTGGAGTGGGAGAATCATGGCGACTGCCTGACTCAGCTTCTTTCTCCCAGCATTCTGTTCTGTTTACTCCACCTATCTAAATTCTACCCTATCAGAGGCCAAGCAGTTTCTTTATTACTTAACCAATGAAACAACAGATAGAAAGATGACCCTCCTCCATCAATTGCCTGGAACTGTGTTTGCTTTGGTGCCTGGCCCCATTAAGAACAGCCGATCTTTTGCCATGGGGCCCAGTCTTGGGAGGAACAAAGAAACTGACTCTCATCTGAGCAAGATCAGGGGTTCTTGGGGACCTGCCATTAGATGGAAGAACTTTGTGAGACTGTAGGTGAACTTTGCTGATCCGCCAGCCAGTTCCCAAATAACCACACAGAGACTTACTATTAATTAGGAATGCTCAACTCATAGCTTAGGTTTGTTTTTAGTTAGCTCTTATAACTTAAATGGCCCCATTTCTGTTCATTTTGTTCACCTCATTTGTATACTTCTCATCCTGCTTACTCTGCATCCCATGGCATCTCCTCCAACTCTGTCCTTCTTTTCCCCAGCATTTTCTCTGCCCAGAAAATCCTGCCTAGCCATTAACCAGTCAGCTTCTTATTAACAATGAGAACAACATGTCTTCAGAGTATATAGAGGATTATTCCACAGCGTTTCCTCATCTTTGTCTAATTAAAAAGGAAGGTTTTAACTTTAGCATAGTAAAATTATATACAACAAAACAGTTATCAAGTAAGAATTGCAGTTACAATATCTACTACATTTGTATTTGACAAATTAGAGAAAATATGGTATTATTTGTATTATCTTTGTGAGTCTAAAGTTTTATATATGGTTTACCTTTTATCAAAGCTAAGAAAATCTTTAAGTCTAATTATTTAGTTTTTAACTCCATCAAAGACTCCACATTATGCCAAAAGATGTAATGTTACCTAATGACAGGGACATCTGGCTACCTGGACAGTGTCCACCTCTGGTCTACAGGCCTAGTAAGTATATCTGACAGACATTTTTGAGAAACAGGAAATTTTGAAAGACTGTTAGGAGTAGGCATGTCTCACTGTCATGAAAAGCTTTAGGTTATTAAGGCTGACTATCTATCTACCCATTTATCTATTTATCTAAATATATCTGTTTAACCTTGAAAACATACCTAATAAGACTATAATCTGACTATTATAGATGACTAACTATTAACCTCTATTTTAAAATTATACATTGCATTTTTAAATGAGTTGCATAAGCACAATACCCCAAGCAAGAGTAGAAACATACAAATACTATAGCAAAAATAACTTTAAATTTGTATCAATAAACCAAAATCTATACTAATGTAAAATATTGTGAGATTAATGGTTAATTTTTGATTAAAATGGATTCAATAATCTACCCCTTTCCTTAGCATTCCTATATCATATTCCTTTTTTTGCTTAAGAAAGATATCTTTGAATTTAACTCTTTTGTTTAGCCTTTTTTTTCCCTGACTATGATCAATAACAAGTTGTAACTAATCACCCTAAACAATGACAAACAACTTTAATTCATTGAATAATCAAAACCCTCCCATGCTCCATCTGTTGAGAACGTGGGTGTTGTTCTCTAGACTACTTCCTATTGTCTGTGGGTGTTGATATCTTTGGAGCAAACTTGAGAAAATCAAGATAATGGTAAAGTCTTGGCTGGAGTAGTTTGTGAGGCTCGACCATATTATCCAGCACTTTGAAGCTGTTCTAAATGCAGAGTTTTGAGGAGACTCTAACAGAGGCATTTTGAGCATTTTGAAGCCATCTTTTTCCACTGGTGTCTGGTCCCCTTGTTCTGTAAATGCATAACTTTTAAAGGTAAGATACATGTCTATATTAAAATAAGTATAAACTGTGTGTTGTCCACAAGTTAGCCAACTTCTTTTGTTTTATGTTTGAGCAGGTAAAATATACATTTTGTGTTTGTAGTTTTTCTAGGTTATTTCTTTATGGTCATAGCCAGAATTTCCAGGGAGTATTCCCTAGTCAATCCTGATCCATATCAATCTAGAATGAATCAACAACCTCTCATTTCCTTTGGAAATAAAAGCATAACCTCTTCCCCAAAGTAACATATCTTTAGACTTCCATTTTGGAGTGAAGGCATTTTTTAAATAGACAGGTTACTTTTATCTATCAGCTTTCATAATCAAATCTCTCTTATCTCTCACTCATTAGCATCAAAAATTTAGAGATAACACAATAGCATATAGGACCTAGACTCCCAGAGCATTTCCCATCTCTACATGGCATATATATATATTATATGTATATAATGATATATACATATACATATATATTATATTATATGTATATAATGATATATACATATATATATTACCTTATTCTTTTTTAAGGACTTTTATTTTTAGACAAACTGTTTTTCAATTTTATGACTATATATATTATTTCTCTTTTCTCTCCCAGGGCTATGTACATTTTTAAACACACTGAAACTCACTTAGAGTTTTTTTTTCCTGTACTGTCTGCACATCTGTAATCTTTCTTGTCTGCATGAGAAAAACTTAACCCGACCACGCAGCTTGGTTTGTGGCATGTTGGTGGGGCTCACTCTGGTGGTGCTTGTGCTAATGGCTCAATCTCCCAGGCAGTGGCTGGGAAACGCATCTCTGCATGGTGGCGCACATAAGAGACACGAGACTAGGAAGTCATGTTTGGCTCTGCTTTTGTGTGTTTAGAACGTTTTTTAAAGGTTTCTTAGGTTTTGTGTGGATCTATGTAGCCCATTGGTGGGTACCAATATAGACAGATATTTTTGTCCCACCAGCCAGTTCCCAAATAATGACACAGAGACTTATTAATTATAAATGAGTGACCCATGGCTTAGGCTTATAATTGACTGGCTCTTACATTTTAAATTTATTTATTTCTGTTCCTTTACTTGCTGCCAGGTGCCTCATGACTTATTACTTCGTTTTGTACATGTCTGCTTTCTCTGCTTCTGGTTGGTGATTTCTTTTACTTCATCCCTCTTCTCCCCAGCATTCTCTCTGTACTGAAAATCCTGGCTAGTCATCAGACAATCAGCTATTTGTTAACAATGAGAGCAACATGTCTTCATAGTGTACAGAAGGATTGTTTCACATACCATGTCCTTGGGGAGCTGTCATTAGATGGAAGAACTTTGTGGGGCCCTTGCCTTGCCAGGGAAGATATGTTTGATTTATTAATTTATTATTATTATTATTTTTTTGAGATAGGGTCTTGCTCTGCATCTCTGGTTTGGCTGGAGCTTGCTGCATAGATCAGACTGCCCTTGAATTTGTAGTAATCCTCCTGTCTCTGCCTTCACACTCCTGAAATTGTAGGCATGCACCACCATGACTGATGGAGCTACTGGATTTAAACATTAGTTTCATAAGAAGAGATGAAGAATTTCTTCAAGTGGACTCAAGATCTTCCCAGAAATATGGGGAAAGAATTCACTAAGTTCAAATGTTTGGCTAGTGCAGACCATTAGCCCAGATTTCTGTAGCATGCTGGCACTGTCACCCCCATTGCCCTCCCAGGCAGTGATGGAGTCTACTATCCTTTTCCCATTTGCAGGTCTTTACAGTTTAGTGAGTGAGCCTGGGCCTTAAGGATTTAGGGTGACAGGGGACCCAGTTCTCTGTTGCACAGCTGTATTGCTTGGGATGCTAGGCTAAAAGATGAGAGAGCTACTGACCCCTTCTAGGACAGTTTATGTCTTTCATGGGAATGACCCAGCTAGAGGCACTGCTCCTGCCCGACATGGACCATTTATCTATGGAGGTTTCTTTTAGTCTCACACATCACCCTGCAAGAGTGAGGGGGGAGGCTGATTTGAACATGTTTCAACCCTGGTCTGGGTCTTTTTCACCAAAGCTTCAATATTCATCTGATCTCAGGATATTGGATGTTTCTTTGAGGAAAGAAATAAATGACTTACCTGGGGAATAAGCTCAGAGTTCTTCTATACTTTGCACACTCTCTGTATGAGGCGAACATAAAGTTGGCTGATTCTCATGTAAATCTCTAAAGCCTGGATGTCATCATGAAGTATTTCATGTGCCGGGGAAGTAGGTTGCATCCCTAGGAAAGGGAAGAAAGGAAGAAAAGAAGGAAGATTAGTGGTTGTATCCAAGGAAAAAGAGAATAGATTCAAATACTTTAAGGGCCCATAGCTTCTGGATACAGTGGCCGAGAAGGACAATTCTCCCTGAATGCAGTCATTCTGGCTTCTGCTTAGAATTGGTCTTGAAGTCTGGTACACATCGCTTTCATGGCTCTTGCCACTGCTTCCATTTCTGCCTTTCCAGTTCCTGACAAAAGATGGCTTCCCAGAACCCTGATGGGTTGTGATTCCTTCCCACATGGCTGCTACAAGGCTGGTGGCAGAGTGAGTTGTCCTGCCCACTGCAAATGTTTTGCTATATCTGCTTTTGGTCAAACAGAGACGGCCAAGGAGAGTTCTGTCCCTGTCTCAGTAGCTTTGATGAGTGTGACCTCTGAGAAGTGGAGGTTTTATTAGCTTTGCCAGGCTGGTGAGAGGAAAAAGAGACATGTTTTCTGCTTCTAAAATGCATAGAAAACTTTTGGGGTTCAGCAAGAATTGAAAGCATCATGACGGCTCTGACCAGTGGGCTACTGCAGAAATGACATCACATCAGTTCCAGGTACAGCCTGTCAAGGCCATGACACTTTTGCTTATGGCCCCTTGGAACATTTAGTCTTCCTGTTAGCTCTGTACCTAATCGCCATATGTGGAAGACCCAAGCTGCACGGAGAAGCAACACATACAGAGCTCACAGGCCAGCTGACCGCCTGTGTGGACTTCCCACCGTTTGAGCATGCCATCATGGATGTCTGGCTGGCCCCACTTTCAGATGGCCCTGGCCCTGCTGGGAACTCAGTTCGCTCCACTCCCGTGAGAGTTGATGTTTGGTTTGAGCCTCTAAGTTTTAGGGTTGCTCATTAGGCAATACCATTCAGCTGGAACATTACTCATAATGCGAATATAAAACTCATGCTTGACTGTTGTAAGTTCTTAACCAACTCTCTCCCACTTATTCTAAAATTTAATCTCTTTCTAATGGAAGGCCATGACACATTATTGGATCATAAGATCATTTTAGTGGGCTGCAGAAAGTTAAGTTAAAGAGAGCTTAATGTGTCAGAGTGAGAGCAATAATTGTTATGTAAAATTTTTGTTCAATCTCTCTCTCTCTCTCTCTCTCTCTCTCTCTGTGTGTGTGTGTGCGTGCGTGCATGTGTGTGTGTCTATATTTCTATACCACATGTTCTTTATGTTATAGTAAGGAACGTTATGAATGTGTTGATCTAATTTGTCTCTTACTATAGTTTTGAAGAGCAAATGGGGGAGGCGTCTTAGTCTGTTCCAGGTGCTGTAAAAATACCATGGATGGGATGGCTTATAAACCACAGAAATTTATTTTTCAAAATTTTGGAGCCTGAGAAGTTCAAGCTCAAGGGGCCATATCAGCAATGTGTTTTAAGATGAGGTCTTTGAATTGCACAGTATCAACTTGACCTGATTTGACCTCTAGGGGAGCTGGGACTCAGGCTAGCCCTGAATGTGGTCATCTAAGCTTATGAGAGATTCTAGCCCCAGCAGAGACTCTGGAAAGCAAGGCAAGGAGAAGCTTTGTTCGATGACTCTATTGACAAACATATTGTCTCACAATGGCGGCACGAAAGATTTGCTGTCTGTACCTAACTCCCTAAGAGAGGGAAAATGGGAGATTTTACATCTGGGAATTTCTTAGATTCTGACCCTTCCTTGAGCCTCTTTCCTTGGTTTATTTTTAATGTGTTCTTCAACTGTAACAAACTGTCACCATGAACATGATGGTTTTCACTCAGGGCCGAAGGGTTTTCCAGTATGATATTTGGTGCCAGTGGCAAGCGTGGCCTCATGGGCTCTTAATTTTTACCTCAATATCATGATTCTCTTTAATGTAGCCTCCCTCCTGGAATGTTGATACAGGGTTGCAGGCCACAGGCAGCCATGATGGAACACTGAAGGGAGAACCTGCAGGCCCAAAAAAGAAAGAGCTTCGTCAGGAGAGATAGCTATCATGGGTCTTCCACCTTCTTCTTCTTCTTCTCCTTCTTCTTCTTCTTCTTCTTCTTCTTCTTCTTCTTCTTCTTCTTCT
>JABTXL010000483.1:2603860-2627959 GCA_025134845.1 Neodon shergylaensis | reverse complement strand
ACACACACATCACACACGGACATACTATACACACAAACACACACACATGCAAACACAGTACACCCCATACACACATGCAAACACACATATCACACACACATGCAAACACAGATCACATACACGCACACTACACACACCACACACACATCACACACACGCATACTATACATATAAACACACGTGTACACTACACACAAACATGCAAACACACACACCACATACACATACACATACATATCATACACAAACACACACAGCACACAATACATATGCACACACACACACACACAGACGCACACACACGGGGTGGGGGAGGATAGCAAGCTGTCCTTTACTGTCTTGCAGAGCACGTTTTTCCTGCCGTTTGAACAAGTACGTAGGCTTTCACATTTCATCCTGGGCCCCACAGACAGCGGCCACCCTGCCCAAGCCTCTTGCCAGGACCTGGAGACTTTAAACCATGTTCAAGCAGGGCAAGGGCCTGTGAAATCTCACTCCGCACGGGGCTTGGAACCAGAGTTGTGCTCTCTTTGCTACAGTTGTGGTAAGATGGCACTGGGGAAAGGGAAGGCATCTCCCCCCTCTGGAAGCTGAGCCATCCTGACTTCATCTAACTCTGGGACACTTCTAGTGGACTTAGGCCCAGAGAAGTGCACTGGCCTGAATGAGGTCACATAGCTCAGCAGCAGAGGAATTGGAACCCCAACCCAGGTGCCCTGTATCTTGGTGACTGGAATTCTCACCTCACTGATATATTCTACACTCTAGAGTTGGTACGTGAATGATCAGAGAGGCCAACCTCCTGCGGGAGTCTCATATGCAATGCTAGCTGGGCTGAGGAGGCATGCAGGCTCAGTCTCTGAAGCTTCTGGAAGCTTCCAGAAACTTCTGGAAGCAGACTGAGTGGGTGCGATGGAATGGTTCACCGATTAACGATAGAAGGCCTGTATGCATGAAACCCCAGCGCCAGGTTGAGTTACCCGCTGCTCCAGTTCAGATTCAAGCCTCTAGAGTTGGGGGTTGATAAGCAACTATGGCTGTGTTCATGGGCCCAAATGACAAGTGCTGTAAAGGAAATGTGCAGAGTTAGGGGAACCCAGCAGAGAATGTTCCTGGAGTTTCCAGGCCTTAGTTTCCCCATCTGTACAATGGGTACAATAAAACTTTCCTGAGAGGTCGGAGAGAGGAGTGACAGACACGTCTTGTATTACACCAGCACTGTGGTGAGCTGTTATATAGGAAAGACCAAGACAAGACACTGAACGAACGCTACCCTGCTCCTCTGTAGGTCACCATGTCTGCATGTTGTGTTTGACAGGGAAAGTCACTGGCGTTATTCCTAGTGGGCACAGTTCCCACGAGTGTGGCCAGTTCTGTCTACCTGTGTTTATCATAGGCAGATTTCTATTTTAACAGAATTTGGGAAAACTCCAAGAAAAGCTTCATCCATTTCTCCCTGTCTATCGTGGCATGTACTTGGCTCATTCACTAATTAGACATTATCTTGACTTAATGTTGTCATCTAGATACCTATATGACAGGCTCAGTAACAGTGTCACCTCTCTTTGATCATGTTCAAGGCTTGAGACATGGCATCTACTAGATATATAATCTTATGACCAGGGAAAATACAATCATCTACAGTAAATAAACTGGCATGGAAGACTCAAGCTTGCAGGGTTCCTACAAAGATTTCATTTGAGGTTTCAGATAAGATTTTTCTTTTAAAAGTTTGAGACCAGCCTGGTCTACAAGAGCTAGTTCCAGGACAGGCTCCTCCAAAGGCACAGAGAAACCCTGTCTCGAAAAACCAAAAAACCAAAAAAAAAAAAAAAAGTAAACAATCAAGAATTTGTTCTCACCAGGAGCTTTCCTTAGTGTCTTATGGGTTAGAAGCTGGGAAAACAATAAGGAAAACTGAGTCATGACATAGGCAATAAAACCAGCAACAGGACTGCAGAGTAACTCAACAGTTAGAGTGCTTGCCCAGCATGCAGGAAGCTCAGGGTTCCATCCAGACCCCAATAAAACTGGGCCCAGTGTTCCTGTCTATAATCCATCTCACAGGAAGGAGATGCAGGGGGATCAACCGTTCAAGGTCTCCTTTGGCTACATAGTGAATTCAAGGCTAGCCTGGGCCATGTGAGACCTGTCTCTGAAACAAAGCAAAAACAAAACACTCAGAATCATAGGGAATTTACCTGAAAACACATATACAAAACTCACACCTCAAATGTGGAAATACAAACTGTCTAAACAACCACTTCAAAAGGTTCTATAGGAATATGCCCGCTGCTTACAAGGTGTAATTTCATATCTGCAGGTGACATTTGAAAGTAATGCTGAGAACTATGTTTTATTACACTTATTTATTTATTTATTTACTTATTGTGTTTGCATATATACGTGGGCATGTTCATGCTGTAGTGTGCTTATTGAAGGTCAGGGGACACAGACGGTTGATGGCATCATGTATGAAACTGATCCTTGAAGTGCGTGGGCTCCTGGGACTGAGGATCAGAAATGAGGGGCAGGCTTGGTGCTATGTCTCCTGCTCACTGTAGGATTTTCCCTCCTGAGTTCCCAGAAGCTCTAGAGAGAGGCCTGTCTTCACGACATTGGTCAGAATTGAGTCACCTGTCCACTGAGCATTGACTGTGCTGCCCCAGCCGGCTTGCAACAGTCAGCATCTCCCTTAGACTGGGGGTTACCCGTGAGGAGACACCTTTTGTGAGCAAATCAAGCTCCTGGCAGGAAGGAAAACCGGTGGGAGAAGGAACCAGGAAGCTGCCTCTGGTTCCCTGCTCTCCATTCTCCTGCAGAGGAGCCCCCGTTGTTTGTTTTGTTTGTTATCTGTCCGTGCTGATCCCTTCCAGGGGGCTGTAAGTCAAGGCCAGCCTCTGGTTTCTGGCTCTTCCTCACTGCACTGTCTACCTGGCTGAGGTTCTGGGAGTGAGGCGGTTGCATTCCCTTTTCTGAAGGGAACAAGCACAGCCCCCAACTCCTCATGCACATCATGCATATGGAGATGCTGCCACCCTGCCACCGCAGTTGTCTTTTTTATTTATTCCTCGGTGACACTTTTTTTTTTAACCTTACCACTGACAGCATGTTCTCCAACCTGCTGTATCCACAGTGAGCAAACAATTCTATGCTGCAACAGTAACAGACAAGTCCTGGTGCATGTTGGGGCTCACAGCTTCTTTGGATGCACTGATCTCACGGGGTTCATCTCTTTTTGCTGATGTCGACTCCCGGATTCAATATCGTGTGGAGGGAGGTGGGGTTGTTCCTGTGTGTGTTTGTGTGATGTGCAGGACATGGATGTGTTTACTGAGGCCAGAGGACAAACTCAGGTTTCACTTCTCAGGTACCAATTCCCCTTTTGGAAGCAGGGTTTCCCCTTGGCCTGGAACTTGTCGAATAGGCTAGGCTGGTTGGGTGGCAAACCCTGAGGATTTCTCTTTCTTTATTGCTCCAGTACTAGGCTTAAGTAGATGCTGTCATGCCAAGCTTTTTTTTTTCTTTCTTAAATCATGGGTCCTGGGCATTGAACTTAAGGCCTTCACACATATTACCAACCGAGTCATCTTCCCAGACCTAAAATTCCATTTTAATACACAGGGCACAAAGAAATGCATTAATATGTAAGCAAAGCCTGCAAGAGACCCTTTACTATCTGTGCGGCTCATCCTCACAACTTCCAAAATTTGTTTCCAAGGCATCCTTGACTCCAAGTAGCTTCCTCTGGATCATGACTGATGGAATGTCACGGAATATGAGGCCTGCCACAGGGCCCAAGAAATGGATTTGGAACCGCAAGAGAGAGACGGGAAGGCAAAGGGAGGGATCCAGGCCACCCCTCCACAAAGTCACACTTGGCGGTTCCTCCCCCCTTTTCATCCATCACTACGGCTATACCCCCTAGATCAATGCTCTGACTTGTTTGTTTTTCACAATGAAGGGGAACTTCATAGCCTCATCACTCATTCCAGAGTGTTGGGGGAGAAGGGGAAAAAAAAAGCCCAGAAAAACAAAAGCCAGCCACCGAAATTTGCATGGTGCTCAATTATACATTAGTGAACATCACTTGGCAATCTGTTCATATCAATTTAATTGGATTTTAATACTGCCTCTGATCTTGTTTGCTAATTAACAGCAGTGCTTGGAAATAAAGCAGAACCATGCACCCAGCAACACCTTTGATCTCCACCATATGGAGCTGCACCAAGCTCTGGAAAAAAAAAACCCTCCCCTGCCTCCACAGCAGGCCGAGGGAAGCAGGGTCCCCAGATGGCCGGGTACCATGGGCACCTGCACCCCATGGATCGTCTTGTGCTCCAATTGGTCCCTGTCGCAAAGGCAAAAGACTCGCTTCGTGTGCTGCAGGCAAATGTGTAAACCCCAGAGCTGGGGAGGTTTGTGGATTTCACAGCTCAGTTTTGGGGGACAAATATTTGAGTAAACAGAGTTGACCCTGCCGATTCTGCTTTGGAACAGGGTCTTGCTATCAGGACAGAGCGGGTGGGTCAGGAGCTGGTAGAGAAGACTGAAGCTGAGTTGTACCTCAGAATGTACCTTCCGACCCATGGGAATCTCTTCCACCTGTCCAGGTTCACCTGCAGCTCTGAGACAAGATCTTTACACTTGCTAAGAGGTAGATGATGACCTCGGATTCCTGACCTCTCTGCCTCCATCTCTCAAACAGTGGGATTACAGGCATGTGCCATCAGGGCCGTTTTATATGGTGATAGGGATCAAATCCAGGGCTCCATGCTTGCTATGCGAGCATTCTACCTACGTAGTCACCCCATCCATCCCCATTTTTTCTTTGTGTTTCCTAAGTCCTTGGGTTTCTCACGGCACCGGCTGTTGACTTTCGGGTTGGCTTCATGGGTTGACTATCCACTGACTGGGGAAACCTTTCAAGGTGAACATCACTGAAGAAATTGGGAAGACAACTGAGGTCATGTCAGACCCTTTGGGACCAGGCAGGAACAGACATATCTGTCTTCTGCGCATATCCAGTTGACATGAATTCAGTCCTAGGATGGCAGCACCTGAACCAGGAAGGATAATCTTCCCAGGAGCCCCGGAACAAGGGCTCTCCAGATGTCCTTGGTCACTCTTCACTTTTGTGGCTGTCAAGTAGCTGTTAACTTTTCTTCCTGACACACAGAAAGCCTTCACCTGTCCCCAGGGGAATGGTCTGGAGTGCTACTCAGCCTCTGTTCCCAGAGTCTAGCCCAGGTACTCATCACCCCTTCCCTTGTGATTATTTACTGTGGATTCACCATGGGCAATACCAGAGCCTCTGCCCATTTGGTTACAGAACCACTTTCTGGTTTTCTTGTTTGGATTTGTGAGAATTCCTCACATGTGTTGAGGGGAAGTCCTTCGTCAGATTTGAGATCCACAGAGATGTTCTCCGGTCTGTCTGGTCTTTTAAATTTTCTTGGCAAAGGCTTTTGAAGAGCAGAAATCGCAGACTCTAATTTCTCTTTTCTTCTCAGATTGTTACTTTGGGCACTGTGTTTAAGAAATCTTTAGTCAAAGCCATGCAGGGTTTTCTCCTATATTTCCTTCTAGAACAAAATGTGCTGAAGTCTTGAGCAGTAGAAGGCTTTTCCTGCTCAGCCCTTTGGTCTCTGTGATGAGTTAAGGATTTGGTGATCTCCTGGTCAGTTGGCTGTGCTAATCCCAAATCAGCAGCCGTGCCCCAAGCCCCTCCCGGGTGTTCTTCTCAACACGTTTCCTGCCTTTGTATTCTCTCCTTGATCTTCTGGGTGGCACTTTACCAGTGTTCTGGTGTTTGCCTGGAGTTAAAGGTAAAGGATTAAACAAAAAAGCTCACATTCTTGATCTGATCTTGGGGGTCCTTGCTTAATGTCCTGGTCAGGTATTTTTTTTTGGGGGGGGGTCAACTTGGCACATCTAGGAAGAGAGAGCCTCAGTTGAGAAACTGTCTCTATCAGATAGACCTGTGGCCAAGTCTGCAGGAGCATTTTCTTAATTGCTAGTTGATGTAGCAGGGCCCACTGTGGGTGGCACCATCCCTAGGCTGGTGGTCCTGGGCTGTATAGGAAAGCAGACTGAGCAAGACCAGGGGAGCAAGCTAAAAACAGTTTCTGTTTGAGTTTCTGTTCTGGCGTCCACTGATGATGGACTGAAAGCTGTAGGATGAAATAAACCTTTTCCTCCTCAAGCTGCGCTAAGATGTGGTATTTAATCACAGCATCAGGAGAGCAGATTAGACTGTCCATCATTCCTTTCTTATTCTTTGGGAACTTCATGCAAATGAGCAATGAATTTTGACCATTCTCTTGCCTATTACTGTCCCCCCTTCTCCCTCCTCCCACAGAAAACACTTTCTGTTTCTAACAGGTCCCTTCCCTACTTTACTGCCTTTTTTGGTGACCCACTGAGTACACCAGTGACCATTCAACTGGTGAATACAACCCCTCTCCTGAGAAGGTTTTTTTTTCTGTTAGTAGACAGTAGTTAATGTAGCGACTCATAACTGCTCACCAAACCATTTGAATTCTCATTGTCTAACCTCTTGGTTTTAGACACAGTAGAATGTCCAGATCAGAAGCCTCATTGATTTCTGGATTTTTCTACCCCTTTTCTATTTTGTTTGCAAGCTGGCCATCTCTTCTCTTCACTTATCTCTTTTATAATGATTTATTCAGAAGACCTTGCTGTAGGTGAAGTACAGATTGTGATGACTGCATCTTCCAAGCCCTTTCCTAGAGCTTTAAGCTTATATGTGACTCCACATGACCTGGTGACCATTAAAAGACAAGATATGTCTCCATCTCTCCAAAATGTAGGGCTGGGGCAGAGGCTAGCTACTTATAGTAAGTATGTATTCCAGGAAGGGAACGGATGGGGGGAAACCCCAGTTCTGCCTGCAACAGTTTAGTGATATTTTATTTATGTTTTAATAAATAAAGCTTGCCTAAAGATCAGAAGGGTAAAACTAAACCACTGGAGGTCAGGCACACACCTTTAATTCCAGGATTTAGGAGACAGAGGCAGATGGAGCCCTGTGAGTTCAAGGCCACCCTGTGCTACCCAAGATCAATGTAGAAACAGATCCAGGTGGTGGTGGCTCACACCTTTAATCCCAGTACTAGGGAGTCACGTCTTTAACCCCAGCACTAGAGGGAATAGAAAATGGAGGAGAGAGAGGCTGCTTGGTCTGCTCAGTCTGTTTAGTCTGCAGTCACCCAACCTTGGTGGAGGTGAGACTTCTCTAGTGACTTGGCTGCTTTGCTTTTCTGGTTTTCACTTTGAACTCCTATATCTGTCTCTGGATTTTTATTATTTGTGCTACAAACAGTCTTAGGAAGGATGATTTGCCCATATCTTGCCACTTGGTTGAGGAAGTCGGCTTCTCCCACTTGCAATTCTAACCCATCTGAAGTCCTATTTCCATACCAGTCAGGATGAGGAGCAGGAGCTGCTGTAACAAACAGACTGGCATTACTCTGGCTTAACAGAGAGAGTTTAGTAAGTTCCTCTGAAGAATCAGCTCAGGAGGGCCAGCTGAGGGCACAGTTTGTGCACTGACCCAGTGCTGAGGTTCCACTGTGCACCGACCCAGTGCTGAGGGCACAGGTGTGAACTGACCCACTGCTGAGGACACAGCTGTGCACCGACCCAGTGCTGAGGGCACAGGTGTGAACTGACCCAGTGCTGAGGACACAGGTGTGCACCGACCCAGTGCTGAGGGCACAGGTGTGCACTGGCCCAGTGCTGAGGATACAGGTGTGCACCGACCCAGTGCTGAGGGTACAGGTGTGCATGGTTGCCCTGGGCTTTTGCACGGGTCATGGAGATCTGAAGGAAGTGCTTTACTGCCTGAGATTCCTCCCCAACTCCTTCTGCAATGTTCGTTAAAATTAATGAATGTCTTTAATACATGAGCACCATATTCACACCATATCTCCAGCTCTCCTTCCGGGAGTGGGGCCTGTGAGATGTCACTTATCTCCACGGGTGTGTCAGCTGGTGTTGTCACTCTGCAGGTCTGGTTCAGGCAGCCACATTGTTGGAGACTTTGGGGTTCAGCTAGAAGACACATCTTGCAACAGACGTCCTGATCTTCTGACTCTTAGTCCTCCTTCTCCCCTTTTGCTGTGGTGTTGCCCGAGTCTCAGGTGTATGGTTTCACGGTAGATGGGCAGGCACTCCCTGATGCAGAGGTCACACAGCCGCTGCATTTAGACTAGCTGCAGCTTCCTGTAATGCTCTGTCTGCGGCAGAAGAAGCTTCCTTGGAGAGAGTGAGATCACATCTGTCCACAGATTTCTTGATTTGCTGCTGTCTGAAGCCTTCGCCAAATCCAGTCCCTGAGCCTCTTGCTTCCCCGACCCCAGGGTCAGGAGACAGTATATTCCTGTTCATTATAAATTTCTCAGTTTGTGGTATTGCATTACAGAATAAGACTCTCTGAGACAACTGGTTCTAAAACGTGCAACTATTTCTTTTATAACAAATATCTGAGAACACAGAGCTTGTTTAGGAACTGGAGATGGCAGGATAGGGGCTGCTTTGTCGGGTATCCTGGAAACAGATTGCATCACTGTTAACCACACTTGAAGGGCCAGAATGGTGACAGGTTATATGAGCTAGAAAGAAAACTGGAAACGCCTTGGAGAAGATCTCAAATGGCCGGCAGCAGAATGCTGGAAGGAAGATGAAGAGGCATTCTCATGAGGCCTTAAAGAGAAAGAAACGAAGAACGGACTCCACATTCTAATGTAATCAACATTAAAAAAAAAAACCCGATGCGTGCGTGCGTGTGTGTGTGTGTGTGTGTGTGTGTGTGTATGTATGTGTTTGCCTTGTGCATGCAGATACCCACAGAAGCCAAAAGAGGGGCATCAGATACTCTGGAGTTGGAGTTACAGGTAGTTGTGAGGCATCCAGCGTGGGAACTGGGAACTGAACTCAGGTCCTCTGCAAGAGCAACCAATGCTCTTAACCACTGAGCCATCTCGTCAGCCTTGAACACTTTTTAAATTTGGTTTTCAAGACAGGGTCTCTGTGTAACAGCCCTGGATATCCTAGAACATGCTTTGTAGACCAGGATGGCCTCAAATTCAGAGATCCACCTGCCTCTGCCTCCCAAGTTCTGGGTTTAAAGGCATGGACCACCACCAAAATGAGCCTCTTCAAAGCAATATAGAAGCTAGCCAAATTGTGTTCATGCTCACAGAAGGCAAAAAGCAAGAATACCTACTAAAGATGAGGTGGCTGTAGTCAGATTTCTGCTGCTGCAACAAGTTCCTGGACCAAAAGCAGTGTGAGGAGCGAAGGGTTTTCTTCACCTTACACTCCTAGCTCACACTCCAGCACTGAGGAAAGTCAGGGCAGGAATCTGGAGGCAGGAATCAAAGCAGAGACCATGGAAGAACACTACTTACGGTCTGTAACTTATTTAGCTTGCTTTCTTATACAACCAAGTACTACCTGTCGAGGGGTAGCTCTACCTACAGTGATCTGGCCCCTCCCACGTCAATCATTAGTCAAGAAAATGCCCCAGAGACTTGTCTGCCTGCCAATCTGGTAGGGACACTTTTTCAACTGAGGCTTCATTTTCCTAAATGATCCAGCTTGTGTCAAGTTGACATGTACACAGTCAGACAGAAAGAAAGAAAGAAAGAAAGAAAGAAAGAAAGAGGCAGACAGACAGAAAGACAGACACACACTACATTTACACAGAAAATAAAAAGATAGATAGATAGATAGACAACCTAACCAGGACAAATGCTAACACGACTTCTCGGGCTGCTGGGAAATGTAGTCTTTCTGTGAGGTTCAAGAAGAGAGGAAACAGGGACAAGGCATCCTTTAATACTTGGACATGTGTCATTAGGAAGGCAGGTGGGAAATTTTATAGGAACTGTGTGTTAAGACAACATTCCATTTAATTCCATTCATTCAGTGATGACTTTGAACAGCTGTTGGTGATCTCAATGGGCTAGGCATAGGGTTGAACATGGGAAAGCGGGCGGGGCAACGGGTGGTGCTAAAACACATTAAATGATCGCTCTACTTAAAGCTCTTAAAACGATGATCTATCAATACTTCTCTCATTGATAGGAACCAAATCCCTTCCTTCCACCCCCCCCCAACGAATGAGAAAACCGATTCAGCCTGCTCAAGGCTACAGAGCTGATGATCAACCACCAGTAAGACCCATAATCATTCTAACTTCCTTCACTACAGCAGGAGAGGAATGTACTTTCCAGTTTCCTGGGAGATAGGCACAAAGTCAAATAAACAAGATGAAGCTTGGTAACGGTATTGTCAGAACACTGACCACTCACGAGTGGTAGAGACATTGGGGAAATTTCAAGGCCGAAGGACATTTGAGTTGGGGCTCTGTAGAGTAGGTAAGTACTCACCAGGTAGAGGATTGTAGCTCCCCATGGCTGCCCTCCGCTCCCATACTTTGACCCAATGGGATGACATCTGTTGAGTTTCAGGCCAAGGCTTTATATCTTGTTTCTAAGGAGGGCTTCTGGTAGGGAACTCTAAAGAAAGCAGTTTTTCTGAGCCTGCTGGCTCTGTCCCTAGAACTCAGAGATGGTCTGATAAAGTGTGGTAGTCCTGACCTTGCAGAGCTACAGAGATAAGGGCAGATTTGCTGCTGAAGGGCTTCCTGCCGACTGCTGATTGGCTGGGCCGAGGATCTGCTTCTGTGGCTGCCCTGGTCAGTGGAGTGCTGAGGCTGCACCCTTTGCCCTCACCCCCCCATCTCCTGGAGACAGTCGGGGATCCCCAGAGATGAATTAGAGCCTGGGTACCTGTTATTACTTAGCTGCCGGGCTCTGGGGTCATCAATTAGCTGTGTGACAATCATTTCTCCTCCGATGTGAGATTCTGTTGTTTTCAGTTCTTATCTCAAGGGCTGGTGGCGGGGGAACAGCCAGGCACAAGCTGGTTGATTGAAGGTACCCATGCTCTCTCAGAGATGGCTCCACTTTCATTATCTCAGTCATCTTCATCGTGGTCTGATCATAGCAGCTTCTACTTAATAACTAGTCCCTGCCCTCAGCTTCCTATTGCCTTGTATCTCTGTACCGGGCTCCTGAGATCCTGTTACAAACAGCCTTATAAGGGAGCTGGATTTGTCGTCCATCTTCCTCACGGAGCATTCCGGGGTCTTTGGTACCTGTTCAGTATGGTCACCAGGCCCCTGGGAGCCATTAGAGTCTTTATCTGTGTTGTCGCTACTCAAGTAGTCAGGTCTCAAGGTGGACAAGGGTAAAGGCCGCCCATGAGTTGGGGACGATAGTACATAACATGTATAACTCTAGCACTTAGGAGGCTGAGGCAGGAGGATGTCAAGCTTGAGGTCAGCTTGGGCAATTTGGCCAGACCCTGTCTTGAGTTCTGGAAGGTGTCCTGTTTGTCCAGTTACTCCTCCCTCCTACGCCTCCAGCTTTTGAATACTTTTTATAATAGGTAAGTAGTTTCTGTCCACAGGGCCCACGGTGGGGATTGGAAGGCAGAGCTGTGTGATGTAGTGACCCACGCCTGCTCAGGGATGTGGATTCCTCAAGCGTGGAGTCATACCTCTCCGTGTGTCTCTTTCTTTCCTGAGTTCTGTGGGAGGAGCCTCCACCTGAGGAAGTGACGTTTTCTTAGGGAATGAAGGATGAGATTTCACCATTCACCAAGTGGTAGCTCCAGGCCTGGCCCTGGGCCCTGTTAGAAGGTATATTCCCACATGCTCTGGGAACTCTGTAGAGATGAACATGCGTGCGATAAGTGGGGGGTGGGGGCTCCACACGGGCTGGGAACACTGGGCGTCTAAATCCACAGTGCCATGTTCATAGTGTGAGGGGGTGGGGTGAGAGCTTGAAATGACATAACAGTGATTACAGATGACTCCACATAGAAAACATTAAACACGCGCACAGTGGCAGCAAACTGGATCCTTTCGTGACAGATTTCCCACTAACATAAATTGGCTGTTAGCCTCTTTACAGACAGGGAGAGAAGCTGGCATCTTAGTTTGGGCTAAGTCAGAAATTTTAACCCCATTAAAGAATGAAGGGTGCGGAAGACCAAGCTCTTCCCCCAAGATCGTGACTCCTTGTGGAGTCCTGGGTCAGATAAGAGGCCATCTCCAGGTCCCTGGATTTTCCTTTCCAAGGGTCTTCCTCTCATGCTTCACCTCAGAAACGCTTACCATAAGTGGTCCAGCCTGTCTGCCTCCCAGCCTCAGTTCTGGCCCTCCAAGATAGGGCAGTTACTCTCCCTCTAAATCTTATGGTGCTTTTGGGTGTTGACAAACCCTCCCTCAGGTAAGCACAGCTCTGGGGTACATCTCTACTTTGTTTTACCATCTGGTTATGAACAGGAACTTTGGGCCAGTTATCCCGGGTTTCTGCATGCCCAGAGGATATAGGAACTGGAAGGCACTGGGGGACATCTCTGTCATGGGTACTGACCTCTTGATCCCATTCCACACCACTGGACACTCTAATTGGTGGTTTTCAGAAGGACAGCGTTCCCTGAGAACAGAAAGCACTCTCCTGGAGCCCTATGGTAATTCATTTCTACCTATGTAGCGATATGTATGTAACCACACCGGTGTCTAATTATAAATCAGGACAGCCAGCCAGACCTTCCTTAAGGACAGGAGTGTTCTGGGAAAAAGAGTTGTCAGGTGACCTTGTTGTTTTGCCAGCACTGTAGAGGGCACTTACTCAAACCATGGTTTGCACACACAGACTCTTGGTGCAGCTAAGTCACACAGGGTTGCTATTGTTATAGATCACTTGTGTATCTCCGTGTGTGCAGATACATGCACATGTGTGTGAGCATGCGTATGGAGGCCAGAGAACAACCTTGGAGGTAATTTCTCAAGAGCTGTCTCCTTTGATTTCTTTTTATGTGTGTGTGTATCTCTCTGTCTCTGTCTCTGTCTCTCTGTCTCTGTCTCTGTCTCTGTCTCTGTCGCTCTCTGTCTCTCTCTCTGTCTCTCTCTCTGTCTCTCTCTCTCTCTCTCTCTCTGTGTGTGTTTAGTTGGTTTGTCTTTGTTTTTCGAAGCAGAGTTTCACTATGTACTTTCCAGAGGCCTGGGACCCCATGACCCTACCGCCACAGTCTTCTCAGTGCTGGGCTCATGAGACTGTGCCATCATGCCTAGCTGTTGCAGGCTTTGGTCTATTTTATTTTGTCAGAGTTTGGAAGATCGGTTGAATTTTAGTTTCTGCACTCTCCCCTGCATCTCAGAAAGTTTGATTTGGTCTGATTTGTAGTCTGTGAATATGATGACTCATGCTGATCATCAAACATTAATCCAATCATAAGTTCCAAGGAGAAATTCCATTTGGTCTTGATATTCTTTTGTTTCTAATTTTTAGAAAGATTTATTTATTGTACTTTATGCCTGCATGCATGTATGTACACCATGTGTGCGCCTGGGCCCACGGAGGTAGTAAGAGGACTTTAGATCTGGAACTGGACTTAGAAGTTGTGAGTCCCCACATGAGTGTTTTGGTCTTTCATTCTGTTGATGTGGAGAATTGCAATTTATGGATTTTTGTTCGAAGCCATTTTTGCATCTCTGGGATGAAGCTTGCTTGATCATGGCAGATAGGCAATCTTTTTGATGTGTTTTTGATTTTGGTTAGCAGGATCTTACTGAATGCTTTTTATCTATGTCTATAAGGGAAACTGCGCTGTAATTTTCTTTCCTTTTTGAGTACCCTCATGGTTTTTAGTGTCAAGGTAACCGTGGCTTCATGCAAAGAGCTGGGACTGTTTCTCCAGTTCCTGTTTTGTGAGCAATGTGAGCAGAATTGGTGTCAGCTCTTCTTCGAAGGTCCGGCAGAAATTTGTGCTGAGCCCATCTGACTGTGCTTGGTAGAGTTTAAATTATTCCTTCTATTTCACTCATTAAATTGATCTAATTAATTTTTTTATTTCCTTTTGATTTAACTCTAGTAGGCTATATGTATGAAGAAATCTATCCATTTCTTTTAGGTTTTCCAGTTTGATGAAATACAAAATTTTGAAGATTGTCCTTATGATTCTCCAGATTTCCTTGGTGTCTGTTATAATGTCCCCCCCTTCCATTTCTAATTTATTAATCTGGATTTTCTCTTTCCTTTGGCTAATTTGGCTAAAGTCTTGTCAATCTTACTGATTTTCTCAAAAGACCAACTCTTTGTTTCATTGTTTCATCATACTTTTTGTTTGATTCTATTTTATTGATTTCACCCTTGACTTTGTGTATTTCTTGCCATCTACTCTTTCAGGGTGTTATTTCTTCTTGGTTTTCTGGAGATTTCAAGTGTGTTGTTAAGGGCCTAATGTGAGATCTTTTTAGTTTAAATTTTTAATTGATTTATTTTTTTATATAGGTAGTAAGTGTTATGAACTTGCCTCTTAGAGTTGCCTTCATTATGACCTATAGGTTGGGGTATGCAGTATTTTGATTTTCATTCAATTTCAAAAAGTTTTAAGTTTCCTTCTTGATTTGTGTCTCGACACAGTTTTCATTTAGTAGTGAGTTGCTCCCCTTCCATGTGTTTGTGTACTTTCTGGCATTTCTTTTGTTGTTGCTATCCAGCTTTAATACACGGTAGATGGTGTGGATTCAGGGTGCTATTTCAATTTTCCTATATCTGTTTAGACTTTCTTTGTGGTCAATTTTGGAGAAAGTGCCATGAGTTGTTGAGAAGAAAGGATAATTTTCAGTGTTTAGGTGAAATGTTCTATAGATGTCTATTTTTGGTAGGTCCATTTAATTTATAATATTGTCTAACTCCAATGTTTCTCTGTTTGGTTTTTTAATGTGTGGATTACCTGTTTATTAGTAAGAGTTGTATCTTGAAGTCACTTACCACCACTATGTGAGGGTCAATCTTAGATATAGTGGTGTTTTATGAAATTAGGTGCCCATGTAATTGGTGCATAAATGTTTGGATTAGGGATATTCTCTTGGTGGATTTTCTTTTCTTTAGTGAGTATGTAGTGTCCATCCCTATCTCTTCTGATTAGTTTTAATTTAAAGTTTACTTTGTCAGATATTAAAATGGCTACATCTACTTGCTTCTTGATTCTGTTTTCTTTTTTCTTCTTTTTATTTATTCGTTGTGTCTTTCATGTCATGCATCTCCATCCCACTTATTTCCCCATCCCTTTGTATCCACCCGCTGCCCTTGCAGCCTCCCCAAAATAAAATAAAATAAAACTTAAAAGAAAAAGAAAAAAGAGAAGCAAAAAAAAGTCAGTCTTGTGACGGGAGCTGTAGTATGACATGGTGAGGCACGCAGTATACCCTTTCATCCACGTATCTTTACTTGCAATTGCTCATTGCGGAGAGTCATTGGTCTGGTTCGAGGTCTCTGGTTTCTGCTGCACTACCAATGCTGGGCCCTCACTGGAACTCCTCTTGCGGGAGGGGGAAGCTCTCCTGCTTTTAGGTTTCAGGGTCCGATCTCCCACACCTGCACTGCCAGGGCCAGCTCTACTGTGTTGCGCAGACGTAGCATAGGGACCACTCTCCCTAGTGTTGCTGCTGGTGGTGGGCAGGGGCAATTCTCCTGCCCTTCTGCCCTTAGGGACAGCTCTCTCACCTGCCCCAGGTGCTGATGGTCGGGGTCTGGGTGAGGGTTGGAGTGGTTCTGTTTTCTTAGAATACCCTTTCCCTCCTTTTTACCCTAAGGTGATGTCAACCCTTGATGGTGAAGTGTGTTTATTGAAACCAACAGAAAGTTAGACCCTGTTTTCTAATCAAATCTATTAGTTGGTTTATTGGAGTACTGAGATCATTAATATCGAGTTATTATTTATTGACCAGTGTTTATTAACTCTTGTTATTTTGTTGGGCTGTTGCATTGGTTTTCCCCTCTTTTGATGAACTATTCTGAGATTATCCCTTGTGTCCTTACATTTTTCTTCTAGGACCTTCTGTAGAGCTGCGTTAGTGAACAGAAATTGTTTAAGTTTCTTTTAAACATAATGTTTTTCCTTTCTTCTGAGGCTGTGATTGATAGTTGGCTTGCTATAATAGTCCGGGCTTCCATTTGTGGTCCCTCGCAGCTCATGGAACATCTGTCTGTGCCCCTCTGGCTTCCGTTCTGCACTGAAAACTCAGGTGTTGTTCTAATGGGTCTGTTGTTATTTGTAACTTGATTGTTTTACCCTTGCAGCTTTTAATATCCTCTCTTTGTTCCGTACATTCGGTGTTTTAATTATTAAGTGTGTGGGGGACTTTCTAGTCTAGTCTAGCCGATGTTCTGTATACTTAGGACACATTATGCACCTCCTTCTTTAGGCTAGGGACACTTTCTTTTATGACTTTATTAGAATATTTTCTATATCTGGACTTGGTTCATTCTCCTTCATACCTATTATTCACACTTTTTTTCATAATATCTCAGATTTACAGATGTTTTTTGCTTGGGTTTTTTGGTTTTTGTTTTATTAAACAATTTCTTTGACTGAACTATCCATATCTTCTGCCTTGTCTTCCAGACATAAAAGTCTCTTCCCTGCCTTATAATCTGTATGTTAGTCTTATTTCTGAGCTTTTTGTCTGACTTCCTAAGTTATTCGTTTTGAGTTTTATTTCAGTTTGGTATTCCTTTAGCAACTTTATTTCTTTGTTAAATTCTATTTTCATGTCTTGAATTGTTTTTATTATTTTGTTCAACTGTTTGTGTGTTGTGATGAATGGCGGGCTGCATTCTGCCACCCGGCTAGCTTTACACCTGAAATAATTACACAGAAACTGTATTCTTTTAAACACTGCCTGGCCCATTAGTTCCAGCCTCTTATTGGCTAGCTCTTACATATTGATTTAACCCATTTCTAATAATCTGTGTAGCCCATGAGGTGGCTTACCAGGGAAGATCTTAACCTTTGTCTGTGTTGGGTGGGAGAATCATGGCGACTGACTGACTTGACTTCTTTCTCCCAGCATTCTGTTCTGTCTATTCCACCTATCTAATTTTCTGTCCTACCAGGGCCAAGGCAGTCTCTTTTTTTAACCAATGAAATTAACACAATACAGAAGACTCTCCCCCATCATTTGTGTTTTATGGTGTTTTATGGTCTTCATTGCAGCATTTATTCATATCCCCTTTAACATCCCTGAACATATTAATTATTGATATTTAGAAGCCCTTGCCTTATGCTTCAGCTAAATTTCTGTACTTGGGGCCTATTACAGTGGGTTGCTGGATTCTGGAGGAGGAGTGTTGTCTTGATCACATTAGTGTCTTTATGCTGGGATCTCGGCATCCAAATTTGTGATGTTTGGTAGAAATATTTGGTATTACTTTTGTTAGGTGGGTGTTGTCCCATTCTGGGTCCTAGCCAAGTGTGGTGGCTTTGGGGTCCCTGGTAGAGAGAGGTTCTTTGGATTGATGGAGAGTCCCAAAGGAATGAAGATGGGTTAGAAGACCCGCTGAAGGATCAGGGTTTTGGTGAGTGCTTCCACCATCTGTGTAACCATGGATGGGTTATTTACCCATGGAAAGCTTGGTTTCCTCACTTAGAGGCCAGGGAAACCCAGATGTCCCTCACACAGGGTATCAATTGAGCTGGATCCTAGAAGAGCCAATGTCTGCCAGTCCTGATTGGTTCATTCATGAAAACGGGGAAAATCCATACCTGTAGGAGGCTTTTTCTTGCTCTTTTGCAGTGCCTCTTGGGGTATCTACCAGCACTGCCACTCTCTGTCCATGAGACACTAGTGTCTAGTACCACCCAGACTGAGTACAGAATCCTCCAGAGCTAAAATCTGACCCAGGTGAAAACAGCTCTGAGCAAGTAGAATACTCTTCTCCTCCTTAATAGAGAGCTGCCAGCTTGGGAATGAAGTCACCAAGAACCACTCGCCCTTGGAAGGAAAGAATTAATTCAGGCCCCAGGGGCTTGGGCTAATTTTCTTAAGAATGGGTTATTATGTGGCTAGTGGTTCGGTGGGCAAACCACTATGCCACAGAAGTATAGGGACATGATTTCTGAGTCCACGAGTGGAACCGGTTAGTGGATACAGTGTGTGCAGCTGAGTGGGCTTTTTCCTGCTGGTTGGGTGTGTAGGTTCACTTGGGTGTTTGTTAATGTGTGCCCTGGGGTGATAGCCCATTAGCCACACATTCCCAAATGACATATTCAGAGTCGGCGTGGTCTCTGTCTCTCTCTCTCTCTCTCTCTCTCTCTCTCTCTCTCTCTCTCGACTCAGTATGACCCTGCCCTAGCTCAGCATAGGTCAGTCCTCAGCTAGTGCGACACCGAATGCCACTAAGCTTCAGGCCCCTTGCTGAGGCATAATGGTTTGAAGGAGAGAGTACAGAGCGTGACTGAGGGAAGGTTAAGAGGAGATGATTCCTCCCTGCATTGTCTGAAAAAGGGCAGCCCTGGGTCTGTGAACCTGGTCTTATCTAAGCTCAAATGTGATGACCTAAGTTGGGCTTTGCCTCCACTTCTGGTTCCCAATTCCATCAGCTGATGTTCTCAGAGAACTGGGCTCAAGATATTATCAAGGCCAATCCTGGATATCTAGGTTGGTAGGTGAGAGCACGGTGGTTCAGACAGCCTGTGACTTTCCAAGCGATCCTGGGCACCCTTCTTTTGTAGCAATGAGCTCTCTGTCCAAGATGGTTCTAAAATGCAGGACCAGAGACCCATGCAGGAGAGAGTGCGGGGCCATGTCCTGAGTGACAGGCAGAAGATGCTACTCCTCCTCCCAGAGTCCACACTCCATTCCTTCCCCAAGGACCACCCAGCCTGTTTCAGGCTCTTCCTATTTCTTCCCTTCCCTGTTGGAGCCTGGTTTCCAGCCTCTCTCTGAAGTGAACTCACTCTATAAGTTCTAACAAGAACTATTATGCGCTAACTTCTTGTGGCTTCAGGAGATACAAATCTGTGGTAATGCTTCAAATGAAGTGTCGTGAATGAATAATTACTTTCTGAATCAGAGGCGTTCCATTGAATGGGGATCATTATTGTGTGTTAATTAAAATCCCACTGATTATTAAAATTATATTTTGGGGTTTTAATAACTCTATAAGGGACATGCAGATAAAGCTCAGAGATAGGCATCGGTGTGGGCTCTTGTTAAACCCCAATAAATATTGGTATTAATTCAAACATGTACTCATTGATTCATAAAACTAAAACGGGCTTTCTACCTGAGACAGGCGTGGATGTTGCAATAGGCCCACGTTTCTTTGGAGACTGAATGCAGAGATCTTTTTGATCTATATGAAGTCTGAGCTTGAGGCAAACTTCCTGGGGGTGCTATGTGGTGGGGAAAACTTAGGGGCGTGATTTGGGTGACTCAGACAGGCTCCTGTCCAATACCTTCTGGGCTTTTGAAAAGACAAGAGTAAAACTGGCACTGGGCGTCCTCTCAGAATCTGATTAGCATTGGCTCAGAGAACCTACACTTGGGCAGGTAGGAATTCCAGGTCGTTTATTCCTTCTTATGGGACTAACCGAGAACATCCTGGCTTCGTGTTGCTCGAGTCTGACTGGGTTTGTCTGGGCCGGTCCTCGCCCTCAGGTGATCTGTTCCTACAGAGTTTCCATTCATCTGAAGATGGCAAGGATGGTTTGACCCCCCCTGGGCTGTCTTTATCTTCTCTTCCTCCAGAGGCCAGTGGTGGAGGTGGTATCTAGACATTGGCATTGCTCAGCTTGGGAGCAGTTACATAGCTCTGCCCCCTGTGGGTGGGCCAGCTTGCCCCTCATCCCCACCCCATGTGATTGCCCGCGGGTCCTGACTTCCTGTTTCTGGAACTTGAGCCATCTGAAACTTCTCAAGCACTCAGGGGTGATTTTTCCAAGGCTAGTGTGGTATCCTGGGAACTGAGTGGAGAGACAGCATCACTCAGCTGAGCAAAGCAAGGCATGTTGCGCAAGGGCCCAGTGCTAAGGGTTTTTGGCTGCCTAATTTTGTCCCCGGTAAGAATTTCATGCAAACCTACAGTGCATCTTCATCTACTCCACTCTTCCTTTCTTCCCCACCATTTCTTCCTTTCCCCTTTCTCATTCCCAACCTTGTGTGCTTGGAGTCTGAACACTCGCTGAGTCTCCTTCATGTACACGTACGGGTGTAAGTTCAACCACAGGATCTTGGGTAGACTTTCAAGGCTTACATCCTGGAAGAAAACCAACTCTCTGACCAGTGGTCATCAGTTTCCAGAAGCTGCTCAGCTAGGGGTGGAGCTTCATGAGTCCTTTCTCACCAGTGCTGGGATTTTGGATGGCTTGATCTTGCGAAGGTCTTGTGAATACAGTCACAGTTGCCGCTACTTCATGGGTGCAGTGGCCCTGTCCAGCAAATACTCTTTTATAGAAAACATCCGCCACTTTCGACTTTTACAGTTTCCCCTCCCCCTCTTCTGTGATGACTCCTGAGCCTTGGGGGTGGGGTGTGGCACAAATATGTTATTCAGAGCGCAGCACTCCATAGCCTCTTATCCTGCATGTCAGTCACAGGTCTCTGTATTAATCACCACCTATTACAAAAAAAGAACTTCTCTGATGAGGGTTGAGAGATGGAACAATTCCTGGTGTAAAAATCAGAACTTCAGGGTCAGTGTATTGCTATGTCTGTTTAGTAGAATAATACTATTAGATTCTCTCCTAGGGACTATGACCTCACCAGCCAAGGGTTAGTGCTGTGGGACAATGGCTGTTGTACCCTGTCACTTGTATTTTAAATAAACGCCGATTGGCCAGTAGCCAGGCAGGAAGTATAGGTGGGGGCAATGAGAATTCTGGGGAAAGGAAAGGTTCAGTCTGCAGTTGTGATCCAGCCACAGAGGAATCAAGATACCAAGATGTGACTGCCTCACAGAAAAAGGTACCAAGCCACGTGGCTAACACAGACAAGAATTATAGGCTAATATAAGTTGTAAGAGTTAATAAGAAGCCTGAGCTAATAGGCGAATCAGTTTATGATTAATGTAGACCTCTGTGTGTTTTCTTTGGGACTGAACGACTGCAGGATCTGGTAGGACAGAAACCTCTGTCAACAGTTTTTTAGCCTGGTGTGTGCTCCCAGGAATTGTTTAGTGTGGGAAGAATCCTACTCACACCCTAGTAGACAAAAAGGCACTTTCAGATGCTGCTGTTAGAAGCCAGTGGAGGAGGGAGGCCACCTGCAGAGGGGAAGGAAGGGGAGAGGATGGCCTGGGACTCAGTAGGTCCCTGGAGCAACAAGGTGAGTTCCAGACTGAACTGGAGGCTGGGCAAGCTGGACAAAGGAGGATGCAGCAGCTTGTCGGATCCTGGATGGTTCTGAGAAGATGATGCCTTGACCATTGGGCTTCTCTTCCTTCTGGCCTCTTCCTGGTCATCTACAAGGGGAAGCTCCAGGGCCTAAGGTCACACAGAACTGTTATTTGGGCCCAAGAGGAGCCTTCAAGAAGTCTTCTGGAAGGCAGAAGGAAGCAAGCAGCAGGCCAGGACTCTTGGTCAGTTGGGTAATGAGTCACAAGTGACCCATATTCCTTGCTGAGGGTATGGCCTTGGGGATCCTGAGGACTAGAGGACTTGGAGGTATCAGACTTAGGGCCAGGGAGGATAGACGGTGCTCAGGCAAGGGCATGGGGCATGAGTAGGGTTGTGTGCTGGGAAGAAGACCTTGGTAGGTGGTGTGGCCTGGGCAAAGGCTAGAGGGGGTGCCTGCTAGGGCCCTTGATGGCTAGTGTTAGTTGTCACGTTAACAGAATCTAGGTTCATTTGGGAGACAGGTCTTTGATCAGGGCCAAGGGGGTTATCTTAAGTGTGTGGAGGTGGGGAGAACCTCCCACTGTGGGCAGCACTGTTCTCTCCTCTCAGTAGTGGACTGTGTGAGTGGAGAGAGGAAGCTGGGCAGCAGCAGGCACTCACCACTCTGTGCTTCATGATTTTGGATTCTGTGGTAGTTGGAAAGAAAATGGCCCCCAAAGGGAGTAGCTCTATTAGGAAGTATGATCTTGTTGGAGGAAGTGTGTCACTGTGGGACAGGCTTTGAGGTCTCTTTTGCTCAAACTTCCCTCAGCATGACAAGTCAGTTGACTGTAGCACGAATAATAAAAATCCAGAGACAGATATTGGGGTTCAAGTTGAAGATCAGAAAAGCAAAACAGCCAAGCCGCTAGAGAAGTCTTACCTCTACCAAGACTGGGTGACTGCAGACTGAACCCTGAGCCTCTGTCTCCTGTTTATATTCCTCTTTCATGCTGGGATTAAAGGTGTGTGACTCCTTAGGACTGGAATTAAAGGTGTGAGCCACCACCACTTGGATCTGTTTCTGCATTGATCTTGTATAGCCCAGAGTGGCCTTGAACTCATAGAGTTTCACCTGCCTCTGTCTCCCAAATCCTGGGATTAAAGGTGTGTGACACCACTGACTGGCCTCTAGTGGCTTAGTTTTACCCTCAGGCAAGCTTTATTTATTAAGACATAAGTAAAACATCAGTACAGTTGACTGCCTGCTGCCTTCTGGTCAAGATGTAGCCAGCATCAATCACATCTGCCTGCATGTCACCACGCTCCCCATCCTGATGGTAATGAACCTCTGAAACTGTAAGCGAGCCACCCCAATTAAATGTATTCTTTGTAAGAGCTGCCATGGTCAGGGTGTCTCTTCAAAGCAATAAAAACCCTAACCAAGACAGCTGCCATTTGACTAGGTGCTACAGGATCTTTCTACCGCATAGCCTGGCTCACATCCCACTCTCGAGGCTGCATTATGTGCTGGGGAGTCATAGACCATCACACCACTTTCTAAGTCTTTCATATTGGTGGTCTCATATTGGTGGCCCCTATCCCCCACTCCCAATCTCCCCTCCATCAGTTTAGAATGCAGCTTCTGGACAATACACTCAGATGAAGTGAACTGTCTTTTTGGCACCTGTATTAACCGTCTGGTTGCTGTATTGAAAATGCCTGACGAAAAGCAACTTTAGGGAGAGTGTATTTTGGGTCATGGTTTTAGGATACGTTCTGTCATGGAGGGGGAGGGATGGTGGTGATAGGAGCTTGGGGTGGCTGGTCACATGGCATCTGCAGTCAGGGAGCCGAGAGGGGAACCGATACTGGGGATCTGCTGGGTTCCCCTTCATTCCGTTTGAATCCTGCCCTTTGGAATAGCGCAGCTCACATTTAGAGTGTGAACCCAGCCAGTGGGATAGGGTGTGTCATCTCTCCTCAGTGAACCCAGCCTAGAGAGTCCCTTAGAGGCACCCCTAGTGGCTTGTTCTGTCTAGTTGACCGTGTTAAGGATTAGAGAGCCTCGGGATACCCTAATGAGGATGACTGACTGGCATCTCCCTCCATTCCCCTGTCTGTGGGGACTGTGGTTTGGGAAACCAAGGCCGGGAGGTGGATGGGCTGCCCATCCTCTTGTGGTTGGATCTGAGGAATGCATCTGCATCTGGACCCATGGAGCCTGAGAGGAGGAGGGGGCAGGCTGCCTTTTTCATTCTCTCCTCTCCTGCAGACAGCTCACTGGGAGGTTGGGTCCTGCAGGGTGGGGCAGGCCCCACAGTTAGTGGATGCTTTGGTGCCAGACCCTTCCTGGTGGCCAGAACCTCAGCAGACGGAGCTGGGAGGAGCGTGGTTGGCCTCAGCAGGCCCTTGGAGAGCGAGCTAGGCTGGGGCTGGTGGTGGGGGAGCCTCTTGGCCCCAGGTCCCAGAGATTCATTTTAAAGGGATCAGGAAAGATGAAATGAGCATGGGCCTGTCTCTTCTCAAGGGCCTCAGTGCCAAGGAAAACCCACTCTTTATGCCTATCTTTTCTCTGGATTCTCAGCACTCCACTGGGAAATGCAGGGCCATAGGCCAACTGTCCGTGACATGGGACTTAAGGACTGACATGGAAGGTTAGTGTCATACAGTCAGACATATCTGTTTCACGTCCCAGTCTGTGCCCTGGGGAGGGTGACTTCTGGCAATTTCTTCCTCCCTCCCTCTAATCTTTCCTCCCTCCCTCCCTCCCTCCCTCCCTCCCTCCCTCCCTCCCTCCCTCTCTTTCTTCATCCCTTCTTCTCTCTGGATTCTCTCCTTTCCTGTTTTCCTTCCTTCCTTCCTTCCTTCCTTCCTTCCTTCCTTCCTTCCTTC
>JABTXL010000483.1:2589906-2603850 GCA_025134845.1 Neodon shergylaensis | reverse complement strand
TTCCTTCCTTCCTTCCTTCCTTCCTTCCTTCCTTCCTTCCTTCCTTCCTCCTTCCCTCCCTCTCTCACTCTCTTTCTCTCTCTCCCTCTCTCTCCTCTTTTAGTCATGTGTGTGGCTGTGTTATATGTGTTCACATGTGTGCAGATGCTCATGTGTGTGTATACATACGTGTGGAAGTCGCAGGTCCACCATCGGTGTCATTCTTAAGCACCATTCAGATTTTCCTTGTGACAGTTTTGGTCACAAGTCCTGGTCTCTGGGATTAGGTTGGACTGGTGGCCAATGAGCCCCAGGGATCTGTTTTTATCTGACTTCTGGGTGCTGGGTTTGTTAGCGAATGTTACTACACCTGATGTTTTATCTTTAATGTGGGCTCTGAGAATTGAACTCATGTCCTCATGCTTGCAAAGCAAATACTTTACCAACTGAGCCACCTCTTAAGCTCTGACAACTAATTTTCTTGCTTGCAAAATTCAGGTAGCAACTCCTACCTGGATCTGGGTAGAAATCAATGTCAAGGGCCCACACCAGCAGGTGAGTGCAGTGAGAGCCGGGTACAGAGCACAGGAAATTACTGCGATCTGAAGTGTGCTTCGGACCTAAAGAGGAGGCCATTTATCGGTTAAGGCAAGTGCTGAGCAAGTGTCTGCTAGGTGTGACTGCCTGCATGGAGATATAGAAGCCTGTCTGGAACTTCGTAATCCGAGCTGATTATCCAATGGGGAGGAGTGGTGGGCAGGGCACCTCTCTGTCCCCAGTGTCTAGGACAGTTGCAGTGGTGTAAATGAAGGGTGATCCAACTCCCGCCAAGGGAACTGTGTAGGTGGAACAAGAGGTCTTAGAGGCTCAGCTTCCCCAGTGGCCATGACAGGAACCAACAATGCATATGAAGAAGTCCAGGTAGTGAGAACTTGGCCTTTGGGGGCCCAGAACACTGGGGCTGTGGCCTTTGGGGGTGGGATTTGGAAGGTAAGGTTTGTTCCTTCATCTGCCTTTCTCCATCCTCAGGGTGGAGCGCAGGCAGAGGAGAAGGCTCATCTCCAGGCTGCCCTGCTCACTCAGAGTCTGGGTACCCTTAGGCCAGGAGCAAGGGTCTCACCATTCAGGTCTCTTACAGCACAGGTGCTTAGGTGAGAAGCAGTAGCACAAAAGCCAGCACTTTCCAAAGGGGACCGAAACTCTGCCTTGCCCTAGAGTTGCAGAGCAGGGGATCAGAGCGCAGCATCAGGGTGTGTGACTCTTCCGGCTTGGGAGATACCGTGTCTTCCATTTCACACTCAGAGACACCTCTGGGACCTGGGCTTGCTTTGTCCTCTATTCTGGAGAAGCATGAGCAAATTATTTTTGCTTCCTGGGGAGCCAGTGGAGAAAGCTAACGAGGCAAGCAGACCCAAGGATGATGATGGGCTCTCAAGGCTCCCAAGAAGAAGGAACTGTGTGTATCAGAGACCTAGGACAAGAGAGACTTTTGAAAGAGGATCACTGTCGAGCGAGCAAGGGAGGGCAGAGTGGCACCAGGTGGGACGGAGGAATAACAGAGGAAGTTACCCATCACTGGATCACACTTTACCCTTGATGGCTGTGAATGGTCCAGGCCAGGCACATGGCCTGTGTAACTGTGCAGATGGTGTAGGACACCATGGGTGGACACAGGGATGGAGTGAGGAGGCCAGATGACAGAGAGGCAGGAGAAGTAAGAGACAGGAGTCTAGTCTCAGGATTCCCGGTGTGTGAGTCGTGGGAGAGGCCCTGTATCTCCCCTGCGCGTTCAGGATTGGATGGGATTCTGGAAAGAGTACTCTTTGCTTGCACTGATTGGAGGGGCTGGCACGGAAGTGATCAGCCCACCAAAGAAACAGGAGGTGGGTCTGGTGCCCAGGACTGTGGCTCTGAGCAAGCCCCAGTAGGGCTCTGTAAACCTCAGGGGTTTTGAGTCTCCTTAATCCTGGACGTCCTTTGGGACAGGGCAGTCCTCCTTCATTCCTCCATGACACGATGGGAGCCTCTCTGCTTCGGCTTCAACCTGTCAGAAACTGGAGTTCATTGTCCAGGACCATGCTAGGGCAAACTGGTAAACACAGACTGGAACCAGCCCCCAGATCCTTAGCGAAGCTGCTGGACAGCAGGGTGGTGAAGCCTTGAGGCAGGGGCATGCAGGCTACAGAGGGAACAGCAACCTCTGCAGTAGAGAGCAGTAGTACCTGAGGCCGATGGTTAGGTGGTGTTCGGAAGGGAGGGTGAGGAGTAGGTGGGGTGGCGAGACTCCCCAGCCAAGGTGGGCTGTTTGGAAAAGCCCCGGACTGGCAGGCAGAGAGGATGCGGCCTGGGCCTGCTCCAGGCAGTGAGGCGCTTCCCGCAGGTGGCCCTTTGATCTCCCAACAAATAGCCTATTCAACATCTCCAAGACTGGGCTGGCCTCTGGCAGTCAGAGTGGGAAGGTGGGAAAACACAAGAGGATTGTCTGCTCAGGATCAGGGCCCAGAATTGGCTAAGCAAGGCCGGCTGCACATGAGGGAGGGAGCTGGGGGGTAGCCCTGGCGTGGGGGCTGGATGGCTGCTGGCCAAGGACTCCCCTGAAGGCTGCAGGCTGGCCTCAGGGCTGGGACTCTTAGGCTCTGATGCTTGTCTTTGCAGGTCCTGGGGAGAAAGGGTCAGGGAGAGGGATGGTGTGGACAGTGGATCCCCACCCCTCAGATTGAGGGGCGCTAGATCATTGTACAGGAGGCAGCCTGATGCCCCTCCCCTGCCCCCTCCCCGTTAGAGGCCAACTGCATGGGCTGGAGGTTGAGCTGGGTTGAAGACACTAAGTTGGGTCTTGTGGCTTTTACTATTGAAAAACCTCATTCCCTATCCCCAGCCACTATTTCTACCTGCTGCAGAAAATGAAGCTAACATCAAAAAATGCGGGAGGTAATTTTATTTAGTGTTTTGAAATAACAAATACAAGTGGGCTGGAGACTTGGGGTTCTTGATCTCTGTGAATTGATTCTGAATCTCTCCTTCCCTGTCACATTGGAGAAGAGCCTCTCTAAACTGTGGAGGGCGACCCTACTTGGAGACTGTCAAGTTCAAGGGAGAAAGCCTGGTGGTGGGCCAAGGGGACAGGGCAGAATCATAGACCTGGCTCTTGACTCTCTTGTCACCAGTGCTGTGCATCTTCAGGCAAGTCACATAACTGCTCTGAGCCTCAGGCTCTTCTGCAGTACTAACTCACTGTGCTCATTTGCCTACTTCAGAAGGTCAGCTTGCTAATAGCGGTATGCTTACACCAGTAGCTGCTCAGTGCCTGAGAGGCCCTCTTCCTTTAAGAAAGGAAAGTAGGCTTAGGGCTAAGTCTTCAATTAAAATATTTTTGTCATACTAAGACCGGGTCAAAAGTCAAAACATGATTTAAAGATCATTTTCACTGAGTTACAAAGCCTGAGAGATGGTTTCATCCTGACCCCTGAGCCTTACCCGAGATTCATCTTTGAAAATTCAAAATCCGAAATTTAAACTTTCCGGCTCATTTTCTCCTCCACTCACTCGTTGACATGTTCTGTGGAGAAGCAGTCAGTGGCTCCCTGTGAGGTCTGCGGCTGCTCCCAGAGGGCCTGGCAGACGGGGAGGAAGCTTGGAGCTGTGGGAAGGGCAGATGCTGGCCCAATGGGTTCCTGCACTTTACTCTCTGTGACCCCATGCAAGTCGTTCCAACTCTGTGTCTTGTTTATGAACAGGGCTATTGTATTTCCTTTACAGGGCTGCTCGTGAGGATTAAAGATGGCGCACTAAGAAGCTTGGCTGTGGAGCATGGAGAAAAGCCACTATTGCTAAGACAGGGTTTCTGCGCCTTGGTGGCCCGTGTCTCCAGGTGGTGACAGGAGGATGGCACATATGACCCAGAAAGATGCGTCCCACAGATGAGCACTCATCCCCACCTGCCTGTCGGCTCGAGAGGTCTCAGCTTCCTTCTCAGAGCTGAGTGACCTCATGACTTTTCTTTGGGTGGGCCTTTTAATTTTTTTTATCATGACTGTCTGATACTCTCCAAACAAGCCGACTCTCCAACAGCTCTTGGAAAGATGCTGCGGAGTGTCTCGAAGGAGCTGACTGCTGTGCACCGCTCTTGGGTCTTGGTAGAGCCCCCATGCTAGTGGCGGGCTTCTGGGAGTCTGGCTGTCTGGGTGCTTGGCTTAGACAAGTCGGAAGCAGTTGTAGAAGAAGGTAGAACTAGTTCCCTGCACCTTTGGTCTTGCTTATCTGACCTCGGAGCCTAGCCACCTTAATGGCTTTTAATGACCGGAATGCTGCTCTTGACTGGATCCATTGGCCAGGCTACCCAATGGCCTCTTTCCCAGCTGCTCTGCCTGGCAAGGAAGCTGGCCCAGATGTCAAGTGGGGCTGCCTCGATGGCACTGTGGTGGGCTTTAGCTGGCAATAGAGCGGCTTTCCCTCAGCGCCCTCTGTAATGTAGGGTGGAGAAAGCTGGCCGGAGAATGTGATTCCTGCCCTGGAGGTATGCCATGACCTGTAGGACTCTCAGCAAACAGGCTTGGCCTCTCTGGTCTTCCTGGGGTTTGAGCTACACCTGGAGAAGATTGCGCAACTGGGCCTGACTCTGTCATTGGTCAGTACTTCCTGTCCACATCAGCTATTGTTTCTTGAGAAACAGCTGCCCTGGGATGGTATGGGCTTGGTTTAGGAATTTCCCAAGAGTGGCTCTGAAGACTGTGGCTGCTGCCCACCTCACTAGGGTGGGTACTTCCCAGCTCTGGGCTGCCAGCAGAGAAACAGGACAAGGACCACAGAGGCTGGGGATCTCCCCTTAACTCCCACTGTGCAATTGTCCCTGGAGACAAAGACTTCTAGGAAGGGAAAACTCCTCCATTAGTCAGAGCTCCCATCAGCTCTCAGCCTGCTGCCCGGATGAAGTCCCACTCCTACTTCGCCCTTCTCCACCCTCTTGTGCAAGCCCCAGCATCCCGACCAGCTGAGTCACCCGGGCCAGGACTCCAGCCTGCTAACAGCGGGGTTGCATGGCTCTGACCCTGCTGAGGACAGGCCTGGCCTCCTCTCCACCTACAATGTGGGTGGGAGCCCCTGTTCCCTGCTGGTGTTCTGAGTGTCGTTCAGTCCATTCTACAGTGGAACCCTGGAAGGGCTTCCTGGCTAGGAAGCCAGGCAGTGACTGGGGCCAGAGTTGGCTCTTGATGCCTGTGACACACTTATATCCGTGTTAGTGAGCAACCTGGGGGCTTCTTTTACAGGACAGTGGTCCATCCGGGACATTGTAGCTCCACCCCCTGGGTATGTGCGGTCGTATCTGAACACACTTTAGGCTGCGGCAGTGGGGGTGAAGCACTACCCGCATCTGGGATGGGGGAACGCTAGCTTGTTTTCTCTAGTTCGTAGCACAGCCCCATGCAGCAATGAAGTCACCTGGTGGCTCCCCAAAGCTCTCTTTCTGTCACTCTCTGATCTTCTGTCCTGATTCCTGCCCCAAGGGATGTGATGCCACCAGTCCGGGCTCTGGCCCAGGGTGGAGCCACATTCTTGGTCTTCAGCTCTGATGTCTATCTGGGGCTATTGTCCCACATTTCCTTTCCACTCTTGGCAAGAAGTGACATCTGCATGTCCCACCCTCAAGCTCAAAGTCAACGTGCCCCAACCTGAGCTCGGCCTCCACCTTTCCCACCTCAGCCTCATCTGCAGCCCTGTGCCCAGGCCCCATCCCCGCCTCCTGCCTCCTCCCTGTCTCTCCACACCCTGCCCTCCTGCCCTACTTGGTTCATGCTCCTGCCACTTTTTTTGTGTGTGTCTCTTCTTTCTGTTCCTGTCCCGGGTATGTATGTATGTATTTGTTTGTTTATTTATTTGTGTCAACTTGACACAAGCTAGAGTCGTCTGAGAAGAGGACCATCAGTCGAGAAAATGTGTCCGTCCATCAGATTGCCTGTAGGCGAGTCTATGTGGTATTTCGTTCATTAATGATTGACATGGGAGAGTCCAGCCCTCTGTGGGTGGTACCACCCCTCGGCAGGTGGTCCTGGGTGTTATAAAAAAGCAGGTTGAACAAGTCCTGGGGAGCAAGCCAGTAGCAACCTTCCTCCTTGGTCTCTGCTTCTGTTCCTACTTCCAGGCTCCTGTCCTCCCTTGAATTTCTTCCCAACTTCCCTTTGTGACAGGCTATGAGCTGCAGGAGGAAAGAAACCCTTTCTTCTCCAGTTTGCTTTTGGTCATAGCGCTTATCAGCGACAGAAGTCAGACTAAGGCAGCCCTCTCTCGTCCCCTGCCCCAGCTTCCAAGTTTCTTCTGTCCCCAACTTTTTAGCTAGTTTTCCTCTACCCTGTTAGGGTCTCTCCGGTCTGAGAAGGTTCCGTCTTTGCCTGCAGGACTGACTTTCTTGAGTCCTGAGGGTGCTCCTGGTCCCATCTGGTTCCCTTTGCTAAGCAGGGAGAGTCCAAGCATGGTGACCTCTTGTTAAGCCAACAGGATCTGGCCATCATTGGCTGGGGTCTCAGTGGCTCCAAATATCCACCCTGCAGCCAGAAGATCTCCACAGTTATGTCCACAGAGTGGATGGACTCTGTCTGCACCTGCTGACTCATAAGCTCTTGGTTGTAGGACGAATTCACACAGGAATTTGCTTATCTGTGAGGAAACTGGTAAATTAATGAAGTGAATGAATGAATGAGTTCATGTAAGCAGTAGTGTTTGGGGATTTTCCCATCAGACACTTCAGAGATCTCAGTAAGAGTTTCTGTTGTTTGTTTGTTGCTTTTTTTTTTCACTCTTGGAGCCTAAGCCCAGGACCTTGTGTGCGCTAGGCAAGAGCTCCACCACTGAGCTGTATCCCTGGCCCGATGCTGACTTTTTATTTTGAGACAGACTCTTACAATATTGCCGGGGCTAGCTTTGAACTTGTTATCCTTTTGCCTCAGCTTCTGGAGTGGTTGGACTGTCAGGCCTGACTGTTGTCGTTTTGAAGGTAACGGAGTATGATGATGACATTCCAGTTTATTAAATTAGGAACTGAGTAAGGAAAGAGCTGGTAAACCCGAGAGTGACTTACTCTTCCGCAGTGTGCCCTGGGTCCTGAGGTGAGGGACAATAGCTGAGGGGAGACTCCTCCTGAAGGGTGACTCTAGTCGCTGTGGACGAAATCTAGCCTTGCCCCGGAAGTAGACTTATAGAATCACCTTGTTCTTCCAACAGCCACTCTGCTCTACCTGCTACATGGGTGTGACAGACCTAGTGTGAGCACACGTGTGAATAGCTGAGGAATAGGGAGAGCCCCTGGGTACCTGGAAGGCCCTTGTGTTCTCATTCACCAAAAGGAAGACATGGTGGTCTCATGTCACAGATGGAAAATTGACATTTATTACAGAGGCAAAAGGCCAAACTGACAGCAAAGCCAGAGGGGGCGGGGAGGGGACACACCAGGTGTCCCCTCCCTTCCCTCAGACAATAGCTCCCTGCATGGCCTAGGGCAGGACCTTTGTCTTCTCTACATCTCAGTCCGTCTGAATATAGAACAAGGATAACGAGGCGCCTACTTCATGAGCTGGTAAGGAAGGCTATGTGCGCTGTGCCCTTCCAGTGTGCAGTTCCTGTACGGCACTAGCTAGCCGGCAGTTAGCCCTTGTCGCTGTCACTACTGGTCAGGGAAGCTTTGACTTTGACCTTAGACTGTCAGTCACTGACCCATACCCTCAGATGCTGCAGCAAAAGCTCTGGCATCCCAACCCCCCCGTAGCTCTTTAGTAAGCCTAGATTGTCTTCCTAGTCTCTGTAGAGATGGTGAGAGTTAAAACACCGGGGCTCTGGATGCAGAAGGAAGAGGAGGACAGAGAGCTGGGGAGCCCCCAGAAATTCTGGCTTTTAGCAGTCTCCCTGGAGCTTCTGTAGAAATGCTGGCCTGGCACCTATTGTCCCTCTTGCTTCATCCGCCTGGGCATTGCAACATCTGGCATGGCAAGGAACATAGTGCTGTCCTGGGAGAGCAGCCTGAGTCGTGGGAACCCTAGAACATCTCTCGGGAGAGTCCAGCAGTTGGGGCAGGGCCTGGATGGTGGGGCCACAGTTACACAGGGTCCTGGCAAGGGAAACACGCGTTGTGCAAGCAGCACTCTAACAGGAGTGTCCCTGGCCTCTGTGGAGACAGGACTCGCTCCTGTGTCTCAGGGAAGCAGGAAGTGTTGCTTGGCCAGTGGAGGGGCACCAGGCACAGCAAGGAATTTGGGGGCCTGAAACATCAGGCTGGGAGATATGGAACCACTCTCATTCTGTTTCTCTCTCAGCTTTCTGGATAAACTGGGGCTGATGAGCCAGGTCTGGGAAAGGTGATCAGAGAGACTAACCACCACCCATTTCAGCTTAAGGCCTGTCCAAGCTGAGTTTAGCAGGGCCGAATAGCTGGACCGAGTAGCTACAAGGAGGGTGATGAAGAAACACATAGGTTATCAGATGACTCAGCCTCCCTGCAGTCCGCAGACTGCAGACTCAGAGTGCCGCATGAAGCAGAACCATGGGGCAGAGCCACCATGACACAGGCGCTCACCGGCCTTTGAATGCATACTTTCCCAGAGAGGAACAAGTCAGAGGATCAGAGCAAACCAATTAGAGACCTTTGTGTATTTAGCTTTTCACACTGAAAATGCTTGCAGGGGGAGGAAGAGCCTTTGAAATCAAGCAAATCTTGTTGGTTAGTGTTGGTGTTGTTTTTGGAGGCAGGGCCTGGATAAGGCAGCCAGAGATGCCGCACAAAGGGCACATTACCAATACACGAGGTTATGCCTAGTTACCTGAGATAGCCTCCTCCACCGGGTGAGAATCAGTTGTCATCAGTCCTGTATTAATTACAGCAAAGGCGGGCTTTCAGCTCATGACTCAGAGCTGACTCAACACTTGGGCAGGAGCTTTCCATGGCCTGGAGCTGGGCTCCCTATTTTTTTTTCCTGGAAACGCCTAAGCTGGCTGCCAACCCCCTGGACAAGAGCATCAACCCTTTCTGGGAGGCCCTGTACCCCTAGTTAAGCTCTTGCTTCCAAGCTGTGCGTGGGGGATGGGTGGGGACTGTGTCTAGTTTACCTTTAGTTTCCCTGCCCTGCCCCACGTCCCGCGGCTGCCCCACAGGGAGGCCAGTGTCTGCTTCTCATGAAGTGTGGGAGGAATAACTGAGCCGCCGCCTTGGAGCAGGGGAAGATGGATTTGCACTCAGTGCTTCTTGACTTTGAAATTGTATTATACGTTTTTTAATGTCTTTGCCCTTGGATGTTTCACCCGGCTTACTCGAAGGGAACAAGGGGACTGTCCCAGAAGCTCAGATGGTAAATAGCATGTCCACACAACTCAGGACTGAACTTGTTCCTAGTTCCTTCACTGGGAAGGCAGGCCAAGTTATAAAACAAGGGTGATTTTCCAGGCTGGGTAGGGAGGAAAGCTTTTCTGATCAATCCCAGCCTTTTGTTGGGACTGATCGTTTGATCATCCAGCCCTGTTTGATGAACATCTTCTCGTCTTCTCATCTTTTCATTCACAAGTATCCAAGGTCTTTAGCTGTTTCCTGACCCTAGAGGCTGGGGCATCCTGGATAAGCTCGGGATGGGGGATGCCTTTGAGGCTTTCTAGTCCTCTCCAAACAGCCATTGCCCTGCTTTTCATGCTTTCTGAGTCTCCAGTGTGATTCTTCTGGGCAACACACTTAACAGATCGGCGAGGAAACTCAGGTTTAAAAAACAGGAAACTTTTCCCAGTGTGGATGAGGTAACACATTTGGTCTTCCCGGTCTGGAACTATCAGTGTCTTTCTGCAAGGAATAGGGTGAGAGTTACATTAAGTTGGCTCTGGTGGTATACAAAATAGTACAGATTACAGTCCTCTACTGTTTTCCCGGTGGTGGTGGGGGTGGGCGTAGAATTTCTAGGGCAACCCTTCAGACTGTGAGCACCACACTTCCTTGTTTTATTGTATTCATCCACACATGTGAGCTCAGTGTTTGTATTTTAGGTACCCTCAGAGCTTGTGCTTTTATCATTCCCCATCTTCTGATGGATAGATGGAGGCACAATGAAAATAAGACATCTTGTTTACTATTGATGTTCAGGACAATCTAGTTCAGAACCGTCTGCGCAAGACTGTGACCCGTGCCTCCCCAACTCTGCAAGCATCCCCCTTTCTAGTCCCAAGACAGTTTGTGTCACCTGCCACATGTCAGGAGCACTACTTGGGCTCCAGAGGGCTGAGTGACAGTGATCCTTAAGGAGTGTGGAGAAGGGTTTCTCGGTCAGGAATCCTGTGAGCAAGGTAGCTGATATTTGCAGGGTAAAGAGCTGACTGGTTTTGGGAAAGAGTGGATTCAGTTTTTTCCAAACTTTCAAGCTCCCCAAATGGCATTCCTGCTGGGCCCTGTTCCCTATCCATTCGTCTCCTCCCTTTCTTATGCTGTCCTCTGCATCTCCCTGTCTCCCCTCTCCCTCCATCTCTTCACCGACTCACTGGAGGTGTTGCTCATGGGAAAACCCTTAGTCACTGAGGAGGAAGTGGCCAGTGGATCGGTCTCCGCACCTCTTTGTTCCCTCACCTGTGTAGACCTGATATGAATGATCAAACGCTTGAAGCCCCCCACCCCGGAGGGTAACTTGGCATTGCTCTCCTGATTCCAGGAGCAGGGGCTTGGGAACCCTTCCCTTGGAAGGTGGTGCTCAGCCACAGGTCTCTCTGTCCCACCATGCACTGCGTGCCTGCTGCTTTTCATGAGCCACTTGAACCTGGGCTTCAACCGTCCTTTCCTCTGGCCTCACAGAGTGGGAAGACTGGTCCCTCGATCGCCTTTGTTCCTTTCTCATGAAGACCATGGTGGGAAAGAGGGCAGTGCAGAGAAGGGAAGACATAATCAATCTTCATGGGGCATGGGGCTGTTTTGTGTATGGTTGAAGTTGCTGTTACTCCTTGGGTTCACATAAAGGACTGTGACAATAGTCAACACATGGAGGGGGGCTCCGCTGACCGGACACGGCAGCCTGTGTGAGCTCCTCCTATCCTGATTTCACAGCAGAGGACTGGAAAAGACAGAGTTGTTGAGGAACCTCACCATCTGCACACAATGGAACCAGAGCTGAGACCTACCCACTCTGGTTCCAGGACATTTATGAGAATGCACTTATACCTGCACCGTACTGCCATGGCTGCTGGGGAGAGAAGAGGAGGAAGTAGGGTGGGTGGATGCAGAAATGGCAGTCCTATATACCTCCACGCCAGCACCAATAGCGTCTGCTTTTTTCTGGAACTGAGGATCGCACCCAGGCCATCATATGAGCTAGGCAATGCTCTCTACCACTAGGCTTTCTCCCAAACTCAGCACCCATAGCAACCACGCTGTCCCCTCTGGTGCCTCCTCGCCATAGAGCTGGGATCCCCTGCTCTCGGATTAAAGGTGATGGGGTGGGTGTGTCTCCGTTCTCACCCTGCTTTGAGACACACAGGAGGAGGATACCGGATGTCACAGTGGGACATCCCACTGTCAGCTGTACCCGCTTTCTCTGGTTGCTAACTCATAGCAAAGAGGTTATGGTGGTTGATATCAGAGTCAGAGCCCAATAGTTGAGCCTAAAATATGCTCAGCATGAAACTCTCTCTCTCCCAGGCACCACGAGGCCTGTGTGACTCTCATTAGTTTACATTTGCTCGTCTGAGTTGCAGAGTGACTGCCACTGTTACCTCTGTCCAGGACCTTGGAATATAGAGATGCTACCTATCAAGGGCAGGATCTGAACAAACTAAGTTAGGTTTCTGTTTGGCTGGGAATACCTCGAGTTTGGGGTACCCCCTGTAACACACTGTCTAACCACCTGTCCATCTTCCTGAATATTTCCTTCTTCCTCCCACTCTTCCTCCAGGGAGGCCTCTGTGATCCTCCCAGGGAGTCTTTGACTTTTATTTATTTACATTTGTGGAGCAGCTGACAGTGTTAACCCTTTCCCCACCCATGACCTTGGGATACAGATAGTTACAGTAACTGTCAAGGGCAAGAACCCTAACTGCAGTGGCCTGGGGTGCAGGGGTCAGGTGAGCAGTGATTCTCAGGCATGTTGAAGTCAGCCTTCTCCTTCCTCTCCATGCCTCTCAGGAATTTTTGGTGTTGAGACTTTCACTTAGTACTCTTTCCTCTGCCAGGCCCCCTTTCTTTGTGTCACTGGGGTCCTTGCAGCAGCCCAGGGTGGGCGGAAAGCAGAAGCCTTCTTGAACAGCAAATACCATCTGTGTAACTGTCCCAACCTTGTCTCTTGCCAAGTTCTAAGTCCCGGTGGCTTCCGAGGGTGCTGAGGTGGGAAGAGTGCAGCAGCCTCTTTGGAGGTGAAATTCAGTTTTCTTCTGGAAAAAAAAGGCTACTTCCTGATTGCTAGAGACCTAGAAGAAAGTCTTTAAAAGGCTCCAGCATTCCCGCTGGCCTCCAAACTGTTGGCCTCCAACATTTTGATGATTTAAGTGTCGATGGATTAAAAACATGTGGTTTGTGTTTCCCCCGAATTCAAACACACACTGAACTTAAAGGAATTTTTTTTAAAGGAAAGGGTTCAGGGAAGCAGGTCGGGTGTTATTCACTCAGTGCCCTGATTTGGGGAACTTGGCTTAAGGAACTTATGAGTACACCTCCAAACAGGCTCTCTCAAGCCTCCGGAAATGTCTTCTCTTGGCCGGGAGGTAGAATGGATTTGTGCCTGGGGCTGGGACAGAGGTGGAGGTCTGTTTCCCTCCACTGCTGACCTGGACCCGAGCCAACTTTATACAACCTTGGGCACAGGGAGAAGGCTAAAATTTTCAAATAGTAAGATTCAACTTCCAGAGCTCCTCATCCCTGCCACCCTACCCGACACCTCACCCTGATTTTACCCGAAGATCCTAAGACTCAGACAGTCACCATTTACTGAGTGTCTACTATGTGCTCTCCTTGATGGGGTCCCTAGAAAACCTCGTACAGCTGCAGACCCACAGACTGCTTCAACCCAGCAGAGATCTGTGCAGTGGACTTTCGTTGTCCTCCAGCCTCCTCCCTCTCCTGCCTGTTTCCTGCAGGACTGATTGCAGCTAAGTAGGACAGGGATTGGAGTCGCTTTCATGTGGCATGAAGGCTGGAGGCCGGGCCCTCTCAAATATCTTCAGAGTTTTACAGCCAAGCTGAGGAGTTGGTAAAATTGTAAGGAGAGCCCTGGTAGCAGCCGGGGCTGGGCACAAGGCCTATAATATCTCCTGGAGGTCAGAGACAAGTGATTCCAATTTTCCCACTCCAAGTGTACAACGCTGTCCAGAAGTTCTTGGCTACAGTTTTGGTCTGAACCTCTCAAAAGTTTGTGGAAGATCCAGCTAGAATTTTCCATTGACGCTAAGGATGTTGGAGGAGACTACTGTGTGCATAGCCCCGAAGCAGACATTAAAAAAGATCACTCCATTAAATATCCAGGCACCGCCTCCCCCATCAGCATTGTCCCCTCCACAGGTGAGGTGTGAAGGCTCAAAGTGGGCAAAAGCCTGGGATGGAGGTCATGGCCCCTGAGTTGGAGGGAGGCCGGGTTGTGCGTTGCTGTCCCTTTACTCCCTTGCCCTGCTCAGCTATCCCACAATCACCCTGCAAGATCAGGATTTCTGTAAGACTTATGCTTTCCCTGGTTAATATAAATAACACATGTTCTTTTTCTTCCAGGAAAGTGGGGGAATTTAAAACCACATAAAGTAAATTAGAATCACCCATGTCCTTGCTATCCAGCCACCCCGAGCATGTTTTGTTCTTCCTGTGTTGAGGGACATAGATGGACAGATAGGAGAAGGCCTGATTGACACTCAAGAAAATGGGTAAGCAGTGTGTGTGTGTGTGTGTGTATGTGTGTGTGTGTGTCTTTCTGTCTGTCTGTCATCTCTGTGACTGTGTGTCTGTGTCTGTGTGTGTTGGTGTATGTGCATGTCTCTGTG
>JABTXL010000483.1:2567149-2589896 GCA_025134845.1 Neodon shergylaensis | reverse complement strand
TGAGTATCTTCTATTGCTCCCCATCTTGTTTTTGAGATGGGGTCTCTCACAAAACCTGAAAAGCACCATCTCAGTTAGTCTTCCTAGCCTGGGAAGTTCTGGGATGTACCTGTCTCCCCAAGCTCTGGGGTCATAGTTTCTCCAAACCTTGCTGTACATGGGTGCTAAGAATCTACACTCAAGTCCTCACACTTGCACCATAAACACATCCCACATTGAAGCATCTCCCAACAGGAATGAGCATTTTAATTTTAGAGAGTAGGTTTTCCTCCATAGAGTGCTTCAGTGGCAGACTGTTAAGGGTGCTGTTGCCATTTCATTTTCTCTGGAGATCTGAGTCTCAAAGAGGAAAATGGTACACCTCCACTAATAGAGGGAAATAATACCTGAATCCCCCTGCTACCTCCACAACTCATGTTCTCTAACACGAATCACAGGCACAAATACCCTGCTCCCTCTATAGTCAGTCCTCCATGGAGGCCTCTCATTCCTTTACTCCAGAGACATTACCTACACCTGTGCAGGAAGATGGCCATGGAAAGAGGTCCAGGAGAATCCACACACACAACCTTATTGGCTCCCCTACACCCATCACCATCTGGTCACACTCTGTGTGTCAGTTTTGTCTCCATATGTCTTCCATTCTCCTTTGAATGTAAAGATAAAAGGGGTGGGCATACAGACTTGGAACCCAACCCAAGACACAACACCCCCTTTTTAATATATGCTGATATAAAATGATTATGAAAGTGATGTACTTTTTTGCACTAGGCAGGCAGAAAAGAGAAATAAGAGAGATTATTAGTGTTCTTTACAAGGAGATCAGAACAAAAAAAATCAAGAAAAATATTACATGACAGAATAGAAGAAAGTCTGACTGAAACAAACACTTCTTCCACGCCTTGGGGCTTTACTTCTATGATTTTCTTTGTCAAGAAAGACTTGGATTCAATCAATTTGTGTCTGCCATGCCCTTAAGATGGGTAAGGAGAACCTTCTTACTCTCTAACCTGTACAAGTCAATTTCAGACACTCACAACCAAAGCACAACTCTTCTTTGCTAAAAGTCTTGACTAAAAGCAAGTATTCTGGAGAAAAGGCATGTTTAAAAAGCCATGGGTTGCAATGAAGCCATCTAGGACATGAGTAGGCCATGTTCCTGTGGAGACCCAGTTTGATATGACATAGTGCGGGGATAGTGAAGGTATAAAGACTAAACCAAGTCAGCCACTCCCACCTTAGAACCAGAATCAATGTGTTAGAGAATGTAGGGAAAGACCTACTGGCCAGACTGAGTCTAGAAGGTCTTGCTGTCCTCAGAACAACGAAGTTAGTAAAAAGCCAGATTCTTACATATTAGAAGACATTTGGGATCCTTAATTCTACCCCAGAGAGATCAATTAACATCTTAAAAGCTTTATGTCAACTGGAAATATTCCTCCACTTTCAACATATGTTGCTATAAAATTATTATGAAGCTGACATAGTTATAATAGATAGACAACAGATATAAGCAAGATGGCTGGTGTTCTTTATAAAGAGATTGGGATAAGTGATACAGAAAAATATTACATGAGTTAAGGGAAGAAACCTTGACTGAAATGAAGGCTGCCTCAAAGGAAATGCGACCCAGAAAGTGACACTCACGTGTACTTCTTCAAAGAAGCTGAATCCCAAGAGGAAGAAATGAATTTCTTCCAACAACAGTGCAGAAGAGACACACAATGTAAGGTATAGAGGAGTCAAAGTTGCCAAAATTGCCTTATGACCTTCTGAAGCTAGAGTCAAGGCCAGAGGACAAATGCTTGGCGATGACAGGTATGAAAGGGATGTTTTGAGAGTTTTAAGACAAACTATATTGTACGTTGGAGAGAAATATTCTAGAAATATTGGCCAATGTGCAGAAATACGGATATTGCAATGCCCATGAATTTTCAGGGAAAACTCTGTCCTTTTCTTCATTTGTTTTTGTCTTTTAAATCTGGAGAGCGTAGGGATGGATGATGGGGGAATCATGTCGCATTAGGCCTATGTGATACGCATCGTCATTAACTGTAGAGGGGTGGTGGAATAGCTCCTAGTGTCTCTTTCTCTGGGAGTTGTTAGACACGGGGGCAGGAGCCTAGAGCGAATTCACGTGTGGTACACATGGATGCTGATGAGATGCTCTCTGTTTGGTGCCTGTCCCATAACCACCAGAAACACTTTACTATTCATATTCTCCATTACAGCAAGGTACCGCCTAAATCTTGGAGTGTATAATGTTCTTTACCCAAACTTAGTAAATCGATTCTCATTGTATGTCGGTCTACCAGAAAGGCAATAACTGCACCCGTTGAACCAATTAGGAACCAGAAGTTCATGGAAATTCAAAGGGCTTTCAGAAGGAGTGCAGTTCTAAGCCAGAGTTTTCCAGCAAGATCTAGAATGTGTAGGGCGGAGGGTGCCAGGAATAGACTGTTTTCTTAAAGAAGTGGTTTGTTACTTTGTGAAACCCCAACAACACTATGTTCTTTTCAATTTTTTATTATTTATTTTTAAATCATGGTCTCGGTGTTTGCTTGTGTGTGTTTGTGTGTGTGTGTGCATGCCCAAGCAGTGCCCACAGAGGCCGGAGCAGGGCATCACACTTCCTGGAGATGAAGTTAGGTGGTTGTGAGCTGCCTCATGTGGTTGCTAGGACCCGAACTCAGGCTTTCTGCAGGAGCAGTCAGTACTTTTAACCACGGGGTCATCTCTTTACCCTCTAATCTTTTTTATTCTAGAGAAAAATTAGTTGATTTTGGATCTGGAGATATAGCTCACTGATTAAGAGTAGGAAGTACTCTTGCAGAGGACCTGAGTTCAGTTCCTAGCATCCAGGACTGGAACCTCAGAACTGCCTCTAACTCTAGCCTCAGGGCAACCAACGCATCTTTTGACCTCCTCATATGCACATGAATGGAAATAAAATAAAATCTTGAAAATTATTTTAGTGTGTGTGTGTGTGTGTGTGTACATAAGCCACAGAGTACATGTGTAGGTCAGAAAACAATCTGATGAAGCTGGTTCTCTCTTTCCACCTATATGTGGACTCAAGAGAGCCAACTTAGGTCACCAGGCTTTTACAGTAAGCACCTTTACCCTTGGAGGGATGTCACCAGCCTCAGCCAGGGGCCCTGATAGGTGCTCTTGCCATCTGTTCCTTTTGGATGGAGTTTACATTATTCCACGAACTCAGCCATCTCCAGATGACCTGGTCACCTTGGTTCGTTCAGGGATGCATAATGGCTCTATCAGAACAAACCCGAGGGCCTTTTCTGCTATAATTAATAAGCACGGACTCAGTTTCCTTTTTCAAAATTGTACGTTTTTCAACAATTTCGTACACACACTGTATTGTGATGGTGCTGGGTTTTCAGCGACCCTGCTCTGGTAGAGATGGCCTCAGCAAATCCTTGTTAAGGCCTACCACAGAGATCCCGAGACAAGGCCAAAGGGTGAGGCGATCTCTGTGCGACTTACCATTGAGTTGTTGGGGCTCCTGGACCCAGCCACAGCTAAATCCAACCACCATGGACCTTGGGAGCACAAGACAATCAGTCCTCTTCTGAGTCCTACTTGGATTGGTCCCATGAGACTGTATGACCCTGAGGCATTTGGAAACAGCAGCCTTCCTAAGCAGAGAAGAGTACCCAGCCTCTTGCCCTGTGTAGACACTTCCCAATAGCCCTCCCTGGGTGTTCCTCAGCACACCCTGAGTGCTTCTGTGCTCTGGAGATGTGGCTGGGTTTGTGGAAGGAATGACTGTCGTCACGGAAAAGACCGCAGTGGATGGGTGAACCATACCTGAAAGGTGGTCACTTGGGAATTTTGCTTTAAATGATCAGAATCAGAGGAATGGACTCTGTCTTTGATGAGCATCTAAAGTCGCCGCCCTTTTATGTTTACAAGCCAGCTTCTATTTGCATTAGCGGAAGCACAAAATCAAGTGAAGTGATTTTTTTTTATTCAAATGCTTCCTACCACAGATTATGAGAAATTAGACGGGACTTCCTCTTCAGGAGGTGTGGAATCCTGCCTTTCTTTTGTTGGATCTTATCACATTTTTGACACCATTTTCTTGTTTTATGAACAAGAATGGCTGACCACTGGCCAAAGGAAGCCCAGAGAATCCACAGCACACCCAACTCTGTTCTGTGGAGACAAAGAAAAAGTAGTGGGGTGCTTAGGAGAGGAGTTATAAATGTAGTGACTGGAAAAGCGTGTGGTTCACATTAATTCAAAAGAGGCCCTTTATTGGATCGTGATCTGATTGTGTTTACAAATATATAGCCAGAGGCTTTTAATTTTGGGGCAATTTCATTGTTCATAGATATATATCCAGCTACAGATATACATCTATGAAATTATGTGCTTATGTGTTTTAAATGAGATACGGCCTCTCTCCTGTAATGCAATAATCTTCCTACTTTATGATCTACAGTTGCCCAAAGTTGGGGCAATTTCATAACAATCTTATTTGAAATACCATAATAGATGGAAGATGTAAATATGTGATGTTGAGAGACACAGCTGAAATTTGAATTCATTGGAATCTAGCAACTGAGGGAGCTAACAAGGACTGAGTCTATTAAATCGCACACATCAACTTCTCGTGCGCCTAGCTACCTCTTGCCTCTTTGCTGTTTATTTTTCTTTTAAGCCCAAGTTCAATAAATAAACCAACTAACAATTAAAATGTCCCCAAATGATTCTAGATTGAAAAATGCAAAAGCCAGCCTGGCTGGTGTTCCTCTTGCAGTAGAGTTTGATTAACCTCTCTAATTGCATTTGGAGGGGTGGGGTGGGAGCTCACGAGGCAGGCGCTGGGCTTTTAGTGAGAGCTGCCTATGAAAAACCTCAATTATCACTAAGAATGGAAAATGTTCATAACCGATAAATGCTCTTCCCAGTCAAGAGCTGTCTTTTTGCCTCAGCACACCCGATTTGGGAGAGATACCATTCTATGCCTCCTTCTTTCTTCTCTGCCCTAAGCCCAACAGCTTCCAGTTGGCTGGAGGCGAGCCCCTTGGCCTGCAGCCAGCTCAGTGAAAGCAGCTATTTTTCCAGCTCAGACACTGGGTGCCCTACACTGATGAAGATGAAACCAGAAAGCTGTGTGGAGAAGTAAAACCAAGATGGAGGAAGGTGCGCTTGTGAGGTCTGCCCTTGGCTGTGCTGTGCTGTGGAAGGCAGGTGCCGCTGAGAGGACATAGGACAGGACAAAGGGCTCTCCAGGGTGTGTGTGTGTGCGTGCACACACTTGTGCATGCATGCCTGTTCATGTGTGTGTACATGTATGTGGAGACTGAAAGTTGATGTTGGATGGATTTTTCCATCCAACTCTTCCTTGTCATGTGTGTGTAGCCATGTGTGCAGTTTGTGTATATGTTTGTGTTTTGGGGGCTGCCAGAGGTTGACCTGAATAGCTCTCTGCCTTACTTTTTGAGACAGGGTCTCTCACTGAACCTAGAGCTTGGTCATTCAGTTAGACTGGCTGGTCAATAGGCTTCAGGAAGCCTCCTGCCTCCACCTCCCCAATGTTGGGATCGCAGGCACACTCTGCCATGTCAGCTTTTTATGTAGATGCTGGGGATCTGAACTCTGGTCCTCACGCTGTGTGTGTGAGATTCATGTTATCCACTAACCTCTCTCTGCAGCCCCAGTGCTGTCAAGCAGTTGTGTCTTTCATGACAATGATGCTAGCTTCTGATAGCGTCTCAGAGAAGCGTCTGCCTGCCCTGTCGTTACTCTAGTTCCTCTACCATAGCACAGTTTGCTTCCACACAACCATGACTTTCCTCTGGGCAGAACTCATGTCTGTGTTTTGCTTGCTAAGCTCAGGATTGGTTCCTTGTAGGCTCCCCAAGCACAGAGGGCACTGATTCTGCCTTCTTCTCTGTGTCTCTCTTTCCTCCAAGGGGCTGGGAGCTTCAGAATCACACAGGTCTAGGACAGAATTCTGTCCTGCCATCCAAACAGGGAGTGTCAGCCTTGGGGCTAGGGTTTCCCACCTGGAACACAAAGGTGAGTCTATTCACCTCCCAACATGGCCATGCAAGGTTAATGAAAGCCCCAAGAGGCAAAGGCAGTTGGCAGGTGACAGGGGCATATGATAGACACTTTGCTGGTACAGGGAAGCTTGGGCGTCTTTATGCTTTAAAAACTAATTTATTCATATATATATGTATATATATACATACATACATACATATATTACATCACTTTTATCCCTCCACACTTTCTTATTCCTGCCCCACCTCTTGGCTCTGATTTGCCATCCAATTTTTGAAGGCTTTTTGTTTTCTTACTTTTGCTTTGTGACCCATTGGGTCACATCCAGGGATACTCCCATGAGCACAGGTGTGACCCTATGCATGCATGCAGTATGGGTTCCTCATCAGTGACTGCATCACTGACCTCCCCTTCTTCAGAAGCCCTCTCCTGCCATTGGCTCCCTCGGGCAGGATGAGACTCCTAGTTATTTTTCTAGCTATGATGAAAGACCACGACCTAGGGAAACTTATAAAAGAAAACCTTGAATTTGACTTAATATGGTTCCAGGGGGGTGGGGTCCATTATGGCAGAGAAAAGAAAGACACTGGGAACGGTGCCAGTCTTTCAAAACCTTGAAGCTCATCTCAACAGGCACATCTCCTTCAGTAAGGCCACGACCCTTAAACCTTCCCAAACAGTTCCACCAACTGGGGGCCAAGATTTTTTTTGTTTTGTTTTGTTTTTATTTTTTTATTTTTTTATTTATTTATAATAGATTTCTGTCTCTTCCCCGCCTCCGCCTCCCATTTCCCTCCCCCTCCCCCAATCAAGTTCCCCTCCCTTGTAAGCCCAAAGAGCAATCAGGGTTCCCTGCCCTGTGGGAAGTCCAAGGACCTCCCACCTCCATCCAGGTCTAGTAAGGTAAGCATCCAAACTGCCTAGGCTCCCACAAAGCCAGTACGTGCAGTAGGATCAAAAACCCATTGCCATTGTTCTTGAGTTCTCAGTAGTCCTCATTGTCCACTATATTCAGCGAGCCCGGTTTTATCCCAGGCTTTTAAATATAGGAGCCTATGGGGGATATTCTCATTTAGGCCACCATGGGCCCTATGAGCCCTTCTCTCATCTATGACTTCATATGGCTTAGTCTTTCAGGTTCTTTGAGAGAAACCTGAGTAGTTGGGAGTTCGCAGGTGCAATGGCTATCATTCAGCTCCGATGTTCTTCCTAGCCCCTCTTCTGCGAGGGGAGCTATGAATTTCCTGTTCGATGCTGAGTACCCAACAGTCACTTGTTGATGCCTTAGCTACCCATGAGTCTCTGTATTGACCCCTGTATGCTGCAAAGAGGTTTATTTGATCAAGGTTGCGGACAGCACTACTCTATGGCTTTAAGCGAATATTTAAGAAGCAGCTTGGTGACATGTTCAATCAGCAGGACAAATGTAGTATGTTTACCACTAGCGTGGATGAGCTCTTCAGCTACAGGCCTGACGAAGGGCCACAGTGCTGGACAGGAACTCTCTCCTCTAGGTCAGGCTTCAGGAACAATTTGCTACCCCGTAAAAGTCATGTGACTATTATAGCAATAGGTACCTCTTATCTAGCAAATTGTTATTGCAGCAAGCCAGGGAAGACAATTTCTGACTTTTTCCCCCAGCTCCTTCTAGTAACTTCCAAAGCTATGAAGGCTAGCCAGAAGTGGGGAGCTTCTAGCTCAGTTTTGATATGATTTCTCTGAATTTTACAACCGAAGGATGTAATATGTTCAGCAATCGTCTTACCATCTCATTTTGGTGAAAAGTCAACAACAATGTCTATAACCTATATGGTTCCAGGGTCTCTGGAGCTTTCCAGGTCAACAACTTCTAGGGAGATGCCCTGGACCTGACACTAAGATTTTCATTTAATGACCTATGGTTTCTAAATCATCAGTATCTATCCATACTTGGCATCTCTGTTCAAAGACTTATATTCAAATATACTTTGATAAACTTACAAAGCAATAGATTACTATACTTCTTCATACATCCTTAGTTGTAGTCCTCCCTCTCCCTGTAATCCACTTTCTGGCTCCGTTCCCCACTCATCTCTGCTTAAACCCCACCCCTTCTGGTGTCACCTCCCCTTACCTTCACAGCACGTGTGTTCTGCCATCTCCACCCCATTAAATCCTCCGCTTTCCCCTACCATGATGCCATTCTTGCAGCAGCATTTTTACAAACATCCACACATATCTAAACTATTGAAGCTCTGATCCACACGAGAGGCCATGCAGCACTGACTTTTGGGGGACTGGGTCATCTATCTCACTCACTATAATTTCTCTAGTTTTATCAATTCACCCGCAGATTTCATTTTCCTTTACAGAAGAGTAAAATCCCATTGTGTGTGTGTGCATGGTGTTTTCCTTATCCATTCATCTAGTGATGGACGTCTAGGCTGATTCCGTTTCCTGGATATTGTGAATAGAGCAGCCACAAATAGAGTCAAACATAGAGTCCTTTGTGGACACGCTCAGGAGTGGTATAGTTGGGTCACATGGCAGTTTGAGTTTTCATGTTTCTGAGAATCCTCCAGACTGACTGCCATAGTGGTTAGACTAGTTAACATTTCCACCAACAGTGTAGAAGAGTTCCCTGTCCCCATCCTGCCAACAGCATTAGTTGTCATTCGTATCCTTAATGGTGGCCATTCTGAGTCAAGATGACCCACGCTGGGTCAAGGAGAATCCTAAAGTGGTTTTTAATATGTGTTTTCCTGATAGCTAAGGACAAATGACAGCCTTAAAAGTGTTTGTTAGTCGTTTGTATTTCTTTTGAGAACTCTCTGTTCAGTGCTGCTTTCAACGCAATAGTTTTCTTAATGTTTGGTTTCGTGAGCTCCTTGCATGCTCTCGATGCTAATTGACTGTCAGATGTCCAGCTGGCAAATACTGCCTGCTGATTCCTCACTGGAGGGATGGTTTCCTCTGCTGCACAGAGGCTTTTGTGGTTCGTGAGGTCCCATGTGTCACTTCCTGCTTTCTTTTCCTTGACTCTCACCTTGATTTCCTGCATTCTAGCTGTGCCGTCATCATGGCCACTGCTCCATAAACATAGCTATGCAGTGCTCACGTCTGGGATCCCTTCTAAGAGAGATGTGATGGGCTGAGTATGTGGCTGAAGATCAGACTGTGTCACCCTCTTGGGGGGATCAACACGTCATAAGGCCATGTAGCCTTCTGGAACTCCACGATGTACGTGATGGTTTGTTGACTTTTGGAACATCATCAGGCTGTATGTGACTGGGTTCATTGTCATTGAGCTCTGCGTTGATGGCCTGTGGCTTGCTCACTCACCTGCTGTTCTATGTCGTTTAGTTTTCCTTCTTCCCCTCTTTGCCCACACTCACACTCTAGCCTTATTTGCCACAGCCCCACACATTTACCTTCTCTGTATGCCATGAGATTGGATAAGGCAAATAACATTGCCTTAAATCTCAACGCTATGCTGTGCTCTCTGCCCATGAGACTAGGTCTCTGTACCCTGACACTGTCTCTGGGCTCCACCTTCTAGAACCCCTCAGGAACAGCTTCTGCCTGGGCTAGCCTTGGACTTCATAGAGTATTGAGCTTGGACACTTTTAGTCAATCTCTGCCACATAGTCTCTTGTCACTGTGGCTTCTGTCTTGTACGTCTCAAGCTCACCAGATAATACCCAAGTGAGACACATGCCTTGGTCTCTCCGCTGTTCTTTCCATACCTCTCTCTTTCTCATTTTCTTGCTTTTCTACCCGTCTTGCTCTCCCGACTCTCATCTCTAAACAAGTCTCTCATTTCCCACAGAAGGCACTAAAATTATAGCATGCAAAAGACGGGAGCTCTGCCCAAAAGAGCCCAAGAGTTCAATGGAACAATGACCCATGGCACAAAGCTCTTTCCTGGGGAACCCACCAGAACCAACGGTAAGACTTGCTGAAGACACCACATATCTTTGTTGCAGAATTCAGAGAAATAACATTGGAATTGAGCTAGAAGATCCTTCCACGATGGCTCACCTTCATACTGTTTGAAATTGCTACACAGACATTACAGGGAGAAAAGTAAGCAGTGGCCTTTCCCAGATTTCTATCTTGCCTGCTACAATATCAACCTTCTAGATAAGAAGAGCTTACTGGTGCAATAGTGACATGGATGGTAAGAAAACAATCAACTGATTTCTGATTGAATTTGTTGCCCAATCCATAGAATGGAATCAAAGACCTGTGGCTTCAGGGATCCTGGGCACAAGGGTGAGCCTACTATTTTTGTCTTATTAATTTGACTTGTTGTCCAATTGCTTCTTAAATAGTAATGTTCTTGCCAGGTTCTGCATGTTGGTTAACATTACCCAAGAGCAAAGGTAAAAAGTAAGAGGGATTAAGTTTTATAGAAACACATGCAGGAAGTGACTTGCAGAAAAGATTCAGTAGGATTCAACTGGGTGACGGACTGAATGTTTAAAGCCAGTTGGGTCTGCGCCATCCTAAGGCATCAGAGTAACACTGGGATGTAGACTCTCATTTTTCTTGGATATACCCTCTATGTCAAACACTGAGTTCCCATCAGAGTAGGTTCAGAGGAGGTATCAGAAAAGAACAAAAAGAAAAACTCACAGCACACTAGGGCAGCAGTAAAGGAGAGGATCCCGGGTGTGTTGGTGTATTAGCACTGTGCCAAGGGGTGATGGCGAGTGCCAGGACATGGGCATTGTCTCCCTAGGGAAGTAAGTGCTTCTGGTTGATGGTCAAGGTCTAGGCTGACTGAAGGAGCAGGAGCGATCTCTGCAGGGCTTGAATGAGTGGCTCAGGAGATAGGCAACAGAGACATGAATGCTCTCTGACACAAGCCCCATAGCTCCTTCTACCATGACAGTTGACCACAGGTCATCAAATGGGAGTGTCCAGTGACTGGACCATGTAGTGATCCAGTGGTCCGCTGATGTCAATGTAGAGTAGTGCTGGATATGGTCTACATTCCCCTGTATTCCCTGGAACGCTGACTGAGGGCCTTACCATAACCTCATCCTGGTTCAGCTTCTCTCTCTGCTCAACATTTCTTCTCCAGCCCATTGAAGTTTTTTGTTCCTGGAAACCTTCTGCAAATAAATTTTATTCCTCAGTTCATTTTCAGGAACTCAGTTGTGGTGGTTTGAAAGAGAATGGCCCAGAAAGAAAGTGGCATTATTAGGAGGCGTGGTCTTGTTGGAGTAGGTGTGGCCTTGCTAGAGGAAGTGTGTCACTGTGAGTATGGACTCTAGGTCTTCTATGCTCAAGCTATACCCAGTGTGACAGACCACTCCCTGTTGCCTTATGATCAGATATAGAATTCTTAGCATCTTTTCCAGCACCATGTCTGCCTGTACACCACCATGTCCCACCATGATGATAATGGACTGAACCTCTGAACTGTAAGCCATCCTATCAAATGTTTTCTTTTGCAAGAGTTGCTGTGATCATAGTGTCACCATGACTAAGACACCAGCAAATTCCTGATGGCACCACAGAGGTTGAAAGATGCAGATTCAAGAATGAATTCTGGAATTGGAGATGCTCCTGGCCCAGTGGCAAGGATGATTCTATCCCTCGGAACAGACACTAGATGAGCAGGCCCTGGCATGCTACAGCAACGCTGCGATTCAACCTTTGACTGGTGGTGAAGTGTGATGGGAGGCTGGGGAGAGGAATACACTAGAGGCACAAGTTCTCAGGTAAGGAGGGAGGAGACAGCAATTAGAAATTGTGGAACTGATTCTGGGGGCAACTGATGCATGACAGAGATGCAGAACAAGGCTAAGAGTGATTAACCATCAACTAAGGCCTACCTGTGAGCACCAGTGGGTAACTCAGGCTCACACCCCATCTCCTGGCAGAAGACTTGAGGATCAGGCCCTGATTAAAAGAGGAGCAGACTGATTAGAGGAGGCTGGAGTCTCAGACTCTGCAGCCGAGGCTGCCTCTCAAACAGAGGAGTGTCAGGAGAACAGTTCAGCGAGTCCCTCTGAATAGTTGCTTCCTTACTCCTTTGAGTTAAAGATTTCCGGTGGTGAAGTGGGTGGGTCACCCTGCTGGTAACCACACGAGGGCAGATGCTGATCTCAACACAGAGGGGGTGGATGGGTAGCATCTGCTGTGGCTGCAGCACTAGCTGCAGCATCAGTGGCTCTGCTATTGTTCACACAGACCACCTGCCTCTCGGACCACCTTCCCCTATGGTTCACACAGACCACCTTCCCCTACGAACGAGACCCGTAGCTAAGGTCTTGGATCTTCTGCACCAAGATGGACTAAATTTAGAAACAGAAGCTGGTTCAGGTGCAGACGGCATGGGCTGTAGTAGATGCTGCTGAGCTTCTAAGACCCCGTTAGGATGGCACCTGTGGGATTGACTGCATCGCCACCCTCCATCATCAAATGAAACTTACTTCCTGGGGTCTCAGCCGCTTGCATTAATGTAAACTTAGTGCTAGAGTGTGAATGCCCGGGTCCTTTAGACTTGACTTGGGGCATCCCTGAAGGGTGTTGTCCACAGCAGGGATTCCCATGAGATCTCCTGGCAGTTAGATTATATTTCAACTTTTCTTTTTCTCAACCTTTTTTTCCCCCACAGCTTCCTTTCCAGCTCTCCTTCTCCAAAAACACTCCTCAGAAGTTTCACTCAACTTCAGGAGGCTCAGTGTTTGTTTCTTAGGGAGCCTGAATTTGCACATAGTGAGATCTGGGTTTCATGTACTCTCTACTTCTCTTCTGGATTAATCTTCAAATATGAAATCCGAAGTCTCTGCCCACTGCCCCCAGCCTCTCTAAGGACGCCACTGTGCTCTTGTGCCTGGCACTCTGTCCCCTGGATTGGTTTTCTGCAACCTTTGCTAATTTCTAAGAACTTTTTCCAACCTTCTCACCTTTTCTCACCTGGCCCCACCCAACTACAGAATGAGTCCTGGTCTTTCAGGGGGAACAGGCGTGGAGGCAGCCACATGCTGATGGATATATGCAAAGAGGCTTAGTGAAGTTCAAAAGCGTGGAGTCTGCCTTCCCTGCTATTTGTGAATGATGGCCTTCCAAAGTCTCACTGGAAATGGGGTCCCACTATGAGGGTTGCTATCTCCCTTTCCTTTCTAAAGACACATGGGTAGGTGGGTGGGTCACTCAGTACACTGACAACTGACTCTGGTAACATGTACTGTAGGCACCTGGAGTCCACTTTGAACTCTGCAGTAGGTTGCTGGGAGGCCAGGGCACAGCTAAGCATCATTTCAAGTGCTGAGATTTGGCAAAGACCCCAGTGTGTGTGCATGTATGTGTGTGTGTGTTCTTTTTCTTAGCTCCTCCTCTGCTCATTTCCAAGCCTCCGCACTTTGAAGGATCTTTATTCATCATATTTTAGACTGCCATGCATCTCTTTCAAATGTTCTTTAGCAAGATGGATTGACTGTATGAACTGCTTGGAGCCTTTTCCTTGACCAGAGTACTTAAGCTCTACTAATAGTGTCAGGACCGCCTTGTGTGCCCTTACAGGAGGTCAGGCTGGTTGAGAGCTCAGGGCTAGCTCAGGGGATCCTTTGCCAGTCTCGTAATTTCCGTGCTTAACTTTTCGTGAGAAGGAGGAGTGTCCAGGCCAGAGGAACTGTCTTTCTTATCTTCTCCTTGCCAAAATGATCTGTATGATGAAAAGAAAGCAGAGGCCACTAATCGTCTCCTCAGCCTGTGGCTTTGCTGCAAAGACCTCTGGGAAACCCTTTTCTAGGTGCCTCACTACTCTGGCCAACCACATCCTGCGATGGGCTTCGCTCACAGCTCAACCCAAGGCAGTAGAGGACCAAGTTCGTTTCTCCATGGGACGCATCGATTGGTCTGTCTCAGAGGCCAGGGGAGGCCAGGTCAGGAGCAACTGCTGGGGAGGACTTGGCTAAGCACTTCTTAGTGCTCCTGGGAGTACCGAGTTGTGAGCATCCAATGTGCCTTTTAACAGACAGACGGGGCAGAATGCACAAGCATACCTGGAGACTCCAAGGTTCCTTCCTTCCTCCTGCAAATGTCCAAACAACCAGACAATGCTGCCTTGCGTAAGAGTATTGAACTGTTTTGGGAGAAAAAAATTGGATAATGTGACCAAGGGTTCCCTGTCCTCACATTGCTTCCAAATTCACTATGCTACAAACACAAAGAGATTTCATTCAGGGAAATAAGGCTTTGAATTTGAGCTTGGGAAGACCACTTTGAGCTCACAAAAGAATGGTTGTTGCAAAACAGGCCAGGGGCATGCTTAACATGTGCCTGCAAGGTGAGGGGTACTGGTGTCCATTGCTATCAGAACAGGTCCCTGGTTAGGGGCCCTTGGGATCTACTGTGACCTCTGGGTGTTTCTGTCCAGAGGCTTTCAGCCCAGCTGCATGGAGAAGCTGCCCAAGAACAAGCCTGGGCCCCTCTAGGAGGTTTGCAGAGAGGGTTATGGTCTCTGCGCTTGCTCCCTGGGAAGAAGAGAGACATGGAATGCACGAACCTAAGGAACCTTCAGCTGAACTGGTCTGACCTTCCTGACTGAGACACTAACACGGAATTTCCCAGGAGCTGCTCGGTGGAGATGGGCTTGATTTGGGAGTTAAGTCACTGGTAGGACTGTGCTGTGTGCTGTGTGTATAAGTTTATGTGTGTGCACATGTACATGTATGCACAGATGAGGAGTCAAGAGCTACACAGAGAAAACCTCATTGTGTTGCCAAGACCCTGCTGTTACTTTTCAATATAGACTCTAAGTTGATAGTTTCTTGCTCCCTCCCTCCCTCCCTCCCTCCCTCCCTTCCTCCCTCCCTCCCTTCCTTTCTCCTTCCCTCTCTCCCTGCCTCCCTTCCTCCCTTCCTCCCTTTCTCTCTCCCTCCTTCCCTCTCTCCCTCCTTCTTTTGTATTTCCCTCCCTCCTTTCATCTTTCCCTCTCTCTTCTCTCTGTCACTCCCCCTTTCAATCTCTTTCCCTCCTCCCTTATTTTCCTTCCTTCCTTCATCTTTCTCTCTTTTTCTCTTCTCCTTCCTCCTTTATTTCCTTCCTTCCCATCCCTTCTTTTCTATCCCCTTCCTCCCTTCCTCTTTTCCTTCCTTCTCCTCTCCCTCAGCTTCCCGTCTTTCTTTGCCTTTAGAGAGAAATACTCTTCCCCATGTGGGCTTTCTCACCTATTTCTGTCCTATAAGAGAGGGAAATTGCCTGGTTAGACAGAGACTTGCTCTCCTGAGTGAGACCTCATGGGGCTGAGAACTGTGAGCCCACCTGAGCTCACCTACCCCAAAGACTCTGGTCACTTAGGAAGAAGCCGATGAGTATAGGAAGCAAGGGAGTTGTTGGCGAGGGCATCGCAATTTGTTGGAAACTACTATGGGATGTGAACTTAGAATTTTTGTAGTGTTTTTGGAGTTTTTAGAAACCAACTCCTGCCCCTCTAGATTAGCCCCTTCCCCTAACTCCCGTGCTCCATGTAGGCGTTTCCATAGCTGTCAGAAGTGCCCTGAAAGTGCTAGATTACTTTAAACATGCTGCATTTAGAGATGAGCCCATGGAGCCACCTGTGTCCCCAGGCCACTATTCTCACCCTCTTCATCCTACAGTAGTGATTTGTATGCATTTAATGTCATTCTTTAGAGGAAGCTTGAATTCTAGACACATTTATGCACTTCAACAACATATTGTTTTGTTTTGGAACATCTGCATAAACAGTAAATACCACGTACTCTGTGGAACAGAGTTCTCAGCACCCACTTTCTTCCCTCTGGTGCTGTTGAGAGGTTTGGGTTCATTTCTCTGGGTGGTGGGGCTGTCCTGTCCCAACTCACAAAACCCACATACCTGCCGATCACCACCAGGCTCAGTTGTTTGCTTTCCCCCAAACTTCAAAACGAGGAATCTGGAAACCGAAAGGACTTCTGCCCATGACCTCAAACTACAGTGGGACCTGGAGCCAGGTCACTTCCCCACTCCGCCTCAGTTTACTCACCAGCTGAAGAGTCTTGTTTAGATTTGCGTGGAAGAATGTAAGCTCCCACCAGAGTCCAGCATGCACCCATAACTCACCTGCAGAGTAGGAATCAAAACTTTGTTCCCGCCGGGCGGTGGTGGCGCACACCTTTTATCCCAGCACTCAGGAGACAGAGGCAGACGGATCTCTGTGAGTTCAAGGCCAGCCTGGTCTACAAGAGCTAGTGCCAGGACAGGCTCCAAAGCTACACAGAGAAACCCTGTCTCAAAAAAACTAAAACAAAACAAAACAAAACAAAAAAAAACCAAAACTTTGTTCCCCTCATGTGATATGCTGGGCGTGGGGTAACTTCCCCTCACCCCGTGGGGTTTCTCTACCATGTGTGCAACTTGACTGTGTGCGCTATAATCTATCAAGATGTGAAGGGTGTGCACAGGGAAGTCACACCAAAAAGTGGGGAAAGAGGAGGTCATTTATATGCCACCAGCTCAGGAACAGGTGGATAAAGTTCTATCTACAAAGACAGAAAAGCCCTGGGAAGATGTGATTATAAAGAAGTTGGGGTAACTCTCTGGCAGCTTGAAAGAGGGTGGGTCTCCCACCACCAAGGGTAGCTGAATATAGAAAGGGAACTTCTCTTCGGTGAAAAAGTGAGTTTGAGAACAAGCCCAGAGTCAAAGCTGAGGCTTATACAGCTGTTTCTAGCCTTGGTCTCAACTGATGGCAGAGTTTGGACCAGCAAAAAGATTGCAGTAACGGGTGAGCAAAAATGAAGTTTGCTGGGGTAGCTGTGGAAGCCTCCATAGGTTCTCATGTGACACAAAGTTTTGAAGGATGACTATGAGTTTCTCAGGCCATTCCAAGGAAAAGGACAGGTCAAGGGTGTGTGGTCATAAAGCAAATCACAGTAGAACTGAGGAATGGGGAATTGTTTCACCATGTAGAGGAGGGGGGTGGGAAGAAGATAGGTGGTTATTGAGTATCTATTGACAAAAAGAGATTTGTGTCCTAGGAAGATGGACAGGATAAGCTGGAAGGAACACAGCTCAAGGTGGAGGTGGAGCAGTAGTACCAATAGAGATGCCAGTGGGAGCTGATGTGGGGGAGGTTGGGAGACTTGGAGGGAGCAGGGGGAAGACAAAGATGCAGAAGCATCAGCTGAGACCGAGGTACATGCATCAAATAACACATCCTTTTTCTTTGTAACTCTGTGATTGAGGAATTGTTGCCTTATCACATCTATTTTTTAAATAAAACAAGGGGGACATTGGGGTAAAAAAAGCTCCTCAAGTCCAATACACCTGTAGGAATTGAGAACCAGTCATTTCCACTATTCTTGAAGAAGAAAAACAGCCCCCCCCCCGTAACTCTGAGGATGAAGGTTTTGCCTTTGGGGACCTGGGTAGAGAGTCACACAGCAGACATACTTCCTGCTGCAGAGACCCAGCCTCCTGTCTTGTGGTTGAGAGTGGTCATGTGACTCTCTCTGGCCAGTGAGTTATGAGACAAATTGACCTAGGTCAACTCTGGCCTGGAGTATTTAACAGTTGGTGAGAGACCTGCTTATCAGGTTCTGGGGACCAGGCAAGTGCTTGTTGAGACCCCAGCAGCTCAGGCACTTCAGGGACTTTGGGGATCAGAAGGCACCTGCCCACCTGTGAGGCCATGGTGTATGATGGTGAGCAGTGCTGTGCTGGGTCTCAGAAGCCTAGACTTGCTTGCACCTGCAACAGAGCACCACATGCTGGCTGATGTGGGAGGACTAGGTTGAGACAGGGCATCACCATGAAAGAAGATCATGATCAAAGAGTCTCCTCAGTTTCCTCCCTTGAGAAAAGGGGAGAGTTGTGATCACTACTCTGTTGGTCCATTAGAATGTGTTGAGCTGATATACAGGGCAAGCCTCAAAACGAAAGTTCCCTGAGCCATTTAGTCCTATCTGTGAGTGACGGTTGCTGCTCATGCAAGATGTTCAAGAAGCAGAGTTGGTGTCACGGATACAGCTTCTAGGTTGCTCACCTGCTAATAAAAGGTGATTGGGTCCTGAGGATGCTAACGTATCAATGGGATAATCCTTGATGAATTCATGGGTGAATGAGCTATGAAGAGGTGGGACTAGGAAGTGGTAGGCTCCCTCAGCTTGCCCCTCCCTCTAGCCAGGGGGCTTTATTCTCCCTGCTTCCTGGCCACCAAGATATAATCAGCTTTGTTCCATCACTCCCTTATGTCAGCCTCAGGGACAAAGGAGCTGATAACTATGGACTGAGACATTTCAAACCTCAACCAAAACAAAATGTCCTTTAAGTTGGTTTCCTTGGACATTTTGTCGCATCAGTCAGGAGCAGCACACTTGATTTTCCAAAAGCAGAGCCTAGGAGAGCTAGTCTTTTTTTACGTTCATCAGTCAAGCACATGCTCTGGTCATTTTTTGTCTTGTATACACTTTCTCTGCTCGTTCAAGCCAAAGGCCTCTTGGATAGGAAAGTCCTGCATCCATGGTCACACCTGGTTCCCAGTTGCTCAGCAGGGGATGTCCGTTTTCAGGACATTTTCCTTGATGGAATGAGTCACCCTGACTTTAGAAATCAACGAAATCTGTGGGTCATGTCTCCCTTGTACATCCGATGAATTGCCTTTCCAGGGGGAACCCCAAATCGATCAGCCAGTAGGACTCTAATCCTAATCCTTGGGACCCTTCCTGGCCCAGGGCCAGGACCTCAGAAATTCTAGCTGTGGAAAAGTTATCTGGGATCCATGTGTCATCCAGTCTGGCGGCGTGTTGGCAGCTCCTATCATCTCCCCATGGACTGATCCCACCTGCAGGTGGCCAGGTACAGGCCTCGCAGGGCAGGCAGGAGTGGGTCTGCCGCTTCTGATTCCCAGGGAGGCTTGTGTGGAGCAAGACTGTTTTCAGACAACGCCTTGCTATAGCCAGAGGTTGCGGCTTAAGAGCTGCAGGAACGCCTTCATTGCCTCACAAGCTGCGAGTTGAGTTTCTAAGATGTGCCCTCGGCCTCAGCGGGCAGATAAGCACCTGCATTGGAGAGGGAGCCCTTGATCAAAGGCTGATAAGCTCAGGAAAGGAGAAAAAAAAAGACACCCAATAACAACAAGAAAAAGCCCAGCGACCCACTGCAAGGAGGCTTATTCATGTACCCTTGGGTGTGTGCTGTGTCTTCGCCAGCGCCCAGGGTGGTGTAAAAGCTCTGATTTTAATTTAATTTGGTGGTCACGCAATCATGGAATGAGAGCAAGTCAGAGCTGGAAGGGACTGTGGGCATTGTCTGGCTGAACCCTTTAATCTTCCAGGTGAGGACACTGAGGGCCGGGGAGCTGCAGCGACTTGTTTGGAATCACCCAACACGGCTCAGGGAGAGGGAGAACTACACCCTGGGTCTCAGACCCCAGGGCTCCGGATCTTTCCACCGCAAAGGATTACTCCACTGCCTGCCAGTAGCACCCTGCCTGAACAGTCTGCTCCGATGTCACTCACTTATCTCCTCTGCCTCCAGCGTCAGGCAGCTCCTCCCTCTCACCTGCTGTTGGGGTTGATCAGTTACCCCTTGGCGTGCAGGGCTGGAACTTGTCACCCCGAATAGTCAAAACCTGCTTTTTCAAATTTGAAAAGAGTGAGGCTCAGCTAAGGGAGGGGGCTTGCTTAGGTGACACATCTAAAGAAAACGACCTTTTTTCAGACCTGGGACTGAAAGTGGCAGAGATTTCCTGGCCCGTGGATCGAAGGCTTGGCGTGGGTGAGGATGCGCTGAAATTGCAGCCTCTGCCCCAAGCCCCAGCTGCTAGCAAGAGTCCCCCATGTGACCTCCAGGAAGGAAGTGGAGTCCAGCAAGCCTGGGTGATACTGAAGGTGTCCTTGCTCCTAGCAGGCCTGTGATATCAGCGGCTGGGAGAGCGGGTGACTCCTTATGGGCTGTCTGTAGGTGGAGAGTCATGGCCCAGAAGGTACTCTCCAGTGACTGGTGACTCATGGTTGTCTGAATAATTTGCCTCCTGGGTTTGATCTGTGAATTGAATGAAATAGAACAGTCTAGATTGTAGTTTAAAATAGCTTCTAGATGATAAGCAACCGCCATATCACCAGCAGGAACAGGCTTGTCACCCTAGGGAGCCCAAATGTGATTGGCATGTCCCAATCTTTTTTATAATTTATTTTTTATTTTATGTGTATGACTGTATGTATGTATGTATCATGCACTTCCTGTGGAGATCAGAAGAGAACACCGAATTTCCTGGAACTGGAGTTACAGACGGTGAACTGCCATGTGGGTGCTGAGACCCAAACATGGGTCCTCTAGAAGAAGAGTCAGACATTTTTAATTGCTGAGCCATCTCTCCTGCCCCTGCTGTGTCCCAATCTTAATTACCTGTGTCTATAGTATGAAGTTAAGTTTAGCTCAAACAATGCCTAAAAATATTTGTTATCAAAGACAGACATGTGTCTAAAGCATCATGTAGTAGATACAACTTTTGCATTTTATTTACGTGTGTATGTGAGTGTGTGCACATGCATGTGTGCACATATGGAAATCAGAGGACAGATTGATGAATCTCTTCACTCTTTCCATCATGCGGGTCCCGGGGATAGATCCAGGTCATCAGTTTTGACAGCAGGCATTTTGCTAGCTGAGACTTCCTGCCAGACTCTAGGCACATTTATAATGAAAACCAGTAGCTCTTGTCACAGCACCCTGGCACTCTGGTCCCATTCTCTCTCTTGTGTAGATCAAATTTTAATTTCATGAGTAGGTTTTACTCCACATGTTAATGATGTCCTTGTTGATTGGGTTTGGGCACCATACACTGACCTATAACAAACCGAGCTTGTTCATTTGCTTGGATACCCTCATCTCTTCCTTCCCTGCCTACAACTCATTACACACACACATACACACACACACATGCACACACACACACACCACACACACACTCCTTTATTAACAGTGTCTGCACATTGTAATCCCCTATACAGTTTTTATCCCCTCATTTATTTATGATGTGTTTGACCCCATGGTTCTGAGATGACCCCAGGGTTCTGAGATGACCCCACAGTTCTGAGACGACCCCACGGTTCTGAGATGACCCCAGGGTTCTGAGATGACCCCACAGTTTTGAGTTGACCCTTCAGTTCTGAGATGACCCCATGGTTCTGAGATGACCCCCGGGTTCTGAGATGTCCCCAGGGTTCTGAGATGACCCCATGGTTCTGAGATGACCCCACAGTTCTGAGATGACCCCAGGGTTCTGAGATGACCCCACAGATCTGAGATGACCCCACAGTTCTGAGATGACCCTACTAGCCCCCATCTCACCTCTCTCTTCCCCTCCAGGCTCTACTCCCCATTCCTAGCAACTGTGCATCTGACTGCCTATTACTAAGGGTGGAAGGACTTCCTCCTTACTTTGTAAACTTGACTACAACATGACTTGTCCATAGAGTCTAGAGTTCAAGTGGTCACAAAACAAATCATGCTGATATTTTTTTATGACTCTGTAAGTGTTGCAGTTCACGGGCAAGCAAGTACTACGTGACAGCTAGAAGAGGCTTCAGGCTGCTTCATGAATAGATTCAAATACCTAGAATCCTGCTCTTTTTACGTGTTCTCCACCCTAATCCTCTGTTCTGTTCTTTCCTAGTCTGACGACTCTGGCTTCTACTGGGCTAGCATTCTGGAATGTTCCTTTAAGAGGGCCTTGTGTTTATTTACTCCTGTGTTTCTCAGTCATACACTTCCATGTAAATGTTGATATGTGTGGTAGCGATTATCTTCTTCCTGTAGACATCATTCTGCCCCATCCTTCGTCGATAGCTTAGCAGGGCATAGAAGTCTATGTTGACACCTTTAGAACCTTGGCGGGAGTTCACATTGTTCTTAGAGCCACTTGTGCTAATAACAGGTGTGAGAATGGATTTATTTCCTTTCTTTTGGCAATGACTGGTGAGTGACTAAAAAAATAATTTTTTAATTACATGTTCTAAAATTTCATAATCATATGCTGTTGTGGATTTTAAATAAGTTCTGTTTTTGTTTGTGTATATATGTATGTGTCTGTGTGTAGGTGTGTGCGCATACATGAAGGTACCCTCAGAGGCCAGAAGAGGGTGTGGGATCCCCTGGAGTTGGAGGTGTAGGTGGTTGTGAGCTACCTAATGTGGGTACTGGAAACTGAATTTGAGAGTTTTTGGAAGAAAAGCAAATGCTCTTAACTGCAGAGAGATCTCCCCAGCCCCTCAAATATAAATTAAAACAAAACAAAATAAAGAAACAAACAAACAAAAAAAACCTGGGAGACAATATTAACTGGGAGACAATATTCTTTCTTTATTCTATATTTTCTCTCTAGAATGTCTTAAATTTTTTTCACCATGCCTATGTATGAATGGTGTGCATGCCTGGATAATATGCATGTTTGTGTGTGTGTTGGTACATGTGTGTATTTGTTGGCATCGGGAAACGTTTTTGTTGGTACTACACTTTATTTGTGGAGGCACAGTCTCTCAATAAAACTCAGAGCTTGCCAATACAGCTAGTATATCTATCCATTTGGCCCTAGATGGCTCTTCTCTGCCTGCTGTGGGTTGGAATTCTAGGTGGGCCACCAGGTGCTCCTGGCATTTATGTGGGTCCTGAGGATCTGAACTCTGGTCCTCACGCTTGAGTGGTAAGCACTTTAAACAGTGACCAGTGTCCACAGACCCTATTAGCTGGTTGTAGGATCTTCCCAGCATCT
>JABTXL010000483.1:2497285-2552285 GCA_025134845.1 Neodon shergylaensis | reverse complement strand
TAATACTTCTAATAGGGTTTGGTACTGCCTGCGGTTTCTGGCATCCAGGAGCCCATGACAGGGAAGACTCTCCAGTGGATAAGGGGGTGGGGTGTGGTGTGTAACGTGAGTTGATGCACCAATGAGAGGGCTTGAGGACTGGATAAACTGATGATGGATGGGTTAATACGAGTATGCAAATGAGAGCACACAGATTTGTATCTGTCTGTGGGTCTTTGGATGAACCGATGCTTCTCAGAAAAAGCAAATGATTGACGAGGAGAGTGAGGCGGCAGAGAGAGAAGCAAGTGGAAGGATGGATGGATAACTGGGAGTATCTGAGTTGCTGCTGCTTCTCAGTTGTTCTGGGCTTGCAAGCAAGACAGGCTGCAGCAAGCTTGCAACGGTAGCCCTTTCTATGACTGCATGCAGAAGGAGCTTCCTTTCCCCCAACACTGAGGGACTGTTGCAAACAAGCAGTGGCCAATGGGTGGAGGAAACAACCTGAGTGGGGGCCCTCACTGTCTTCAGGTTTGGACTGGCTGCTATAAAAGGCCAGAGACTCATGGCTGAGGCTTTCCAGGAGGCATTGAGATATGCGCTTGAAGCACTTCCCCGGTCACTAAGAGATGCCACTGCCTGCAGCAGGGCCACCTGCCTGGTGTGGATGGGCATGGGGGGGTTGTTGCTGGATAGCGTTCACCATCACCCTGCCAAAAGGACCCAAGTGACTTCCTGAAAATTCTATGACAAATGTTTGCCTTGAGGCTCAGGACTCTGGTGCCAAATTTCAAGTCAACAGCTTCTGAGCTTGGGAGGCTCGGGAGAAAGGTGGAGGAAAGAGCAAGAGACAGCGAGAGGGAGAGAGAGGAAGTGGGGCTATGTGGTCATCGGAAGAAATAGATAATGCCCATTGAGGACTGTGTATCCCCAAAAGGTGCTTGCCAAGAGTCCACTGTGTTGGAATAGAACCAAGGACTGTCTGAGGGTACTGGGTCAGGCAGGGTCTCCCTGTGGCAGGGTGTGGTGGGGGTTCTGGTCACTAAGTACAACACATGCTCCCATTGTACCTGGTGGTTATGCTGTGTTCAGCTGCTGTTAGTGTTTTTATAGCCACTGATCCCACAGTTCCAGGCATGCTCAAGGGTCCTAGAGCCCACCCCTGAGGAAGAAGTGGGGCATGAGAGGAGACCAAAACCATTTGTTTCGTTATTTTTAGGGCTTTGGAGCCCCAGTGCATCCAGGAGACAATTCTGACATCTCATGTTGTGAAGGGTGTGCAATCTGAGAGGGCTTTGGAGACAGATAATTTAGGGACCATGATGGTGACTGGGCAGGGAACTGAGGGGGTCTGGCTGCGATGGCTTCTGTGAGAATAGCAGGCACAGAGAATGGGCTGTCTAGGGGTCACTGGCACCTGGGATAGTGATACTGATGCTACTCCTGGATCTGAGTCAGGAAACCAAGGAGGTTACCGGTGGCACTAACAGAGGCCTGATTTGGCAAGGACAGCAAGGACCTTAAAGAAGGGCCCAGGGGTTTGCCTCCTCCTTCTGTTTAATTTCCTGGCCATGAAGGTACCTACTGGGAGAGCCTGCTGCCACTCCTGGGACGCACTCTCACTCCTCCATCCTGTGCCACACGGACACATATCTGTTTCCAGCTCAGTGCCTATGGGGACCAGAGAGGGAGGGCCAGGGCCAGGGCCTGTGCTTGGCTTCAGCCTCTGCCCCCGAGGTCATCAGGTGGCCATTCCCCCAGTGGAAAGGGAGATGATGCAACTGGAGGCAATGCTGTGTCCCTGAGGCAACGGAGGGCACTTTGTCAGGTGCCCGTGAAATAGGAGCTACTGGCCCGGCTGCCATCTGCTTTGCTAGTAATCAAGGGATCTGGGAGGCCCTGTTATTGCAGGATGACAACTGATCACCTTTGTTCTCCTAAGAGGACTGCCATCCTCGGGCGGGCAGGAGGCACACACCTCTGCCCTTGTTCTGCAGGTTCCACAGACCAGGGAGAGACCTAGGTTTGATGGCTTTCTTCCTTTCTCCCTCCTTCCCTCCTTTCTTCCCTCCCTGTCCTCTTTTCCTCTTTCCTCCCTCCCTCCCTCCCTTCCTCCCTCCCTCCCTCCCTTTCTTTTTAAATTCTGTTTTTCCTTTATTCATGGCATTGCAGCCAACCCTACCCAAGCTTGTACTAGGACTGGGTATTATTCTCCTGCCAGCACAGGTAGGAAGTTGAGGCTGTAGGCACAGCCGGGACTACCCAGAGAAGTCCAGCCTTGCTCTGAATAAAGCTCACAACACTGGGGGATCTTCTGACCCGTTTCATTCTCAGCAAATGACTCTGCCAGTCTTGTAGGATGGAAAGGCTTTGAAGGTATAGAGGGAGGGGTAAAGATTGCTACCCAGTTTTCCCAGCTTCCTGTTTCCATTGAAGAACGGATTCAGGGATGAGTCAAATCCGAGTATTGAGAGGAAGTTTATTACAGGGTGGGGTCACACTCAACTGGCAGTGTGGGCTTCTTGCCCTGCGCTGTCATGATCTCTGTCAGCTTGCTTTAGGGGCAGACTTTAATGAAGGGGAAGATTGTCCACAAGTTAAGGTGAGGGATTCCACGAATGGGTCAGGATTTCTCAGACACTGGTTCCTTCTCATTTCTGTCCTTTGGGGTTTTCCAGATGTGTCATAGCACCTGATGCATGATGGGAGCAGGAAATTTTGTGAGGGTGACAATATGGAGATGCTGTCACAGTGAAGTAAAGGACAGTTAGGGGTGGGACCAGTTGTGTTAGTCTCAGCAGGTTGAGGTGGTCTAGGCCTGAATTCTTGGATCAGTGACATGATGTTCCACTGGGGACTGGTCTCCACGGTTACGTCAGTCTCCAGCTTCCAGCCTCCATGAAGTCTGTCCCTCTGCCCTGTATATGCGTCTAGTTTTCCTCAGTGGAACCATTGGGTGGTTTTTGGAGCACTTAGGGCAGCTAGGGAGGATGCATTCCCTAGCAATGTCTGATGTGCTCGCCTCCAGCAGAAGGCCAGATGCCTGGCCTAGTCCTGGCCTAACACCATCCAGGAAGCTCCACGAGGGAGGAATAATGGGGCAGTGGTGGTGTCAGAGTACAGCCACCTCCTCACTGCCTAGGAAGACAAGGCATGGCATCAAGAGATAAGATTGCAGCTGTTATAGAACACTAACCTATAACCTTCTAGAAACCTCTCTCTCTCTCTCTCTCTCTCTCCCTCTCCATCCATCCATCTATCCATCCCTATCTATCTATCTATCTATCTATCTATCTATCTATCTATCTATCTAGAGAGAAAGAGCTCAAGGAAGACTATTGTGCAGCGTCGCCTGAAGAACAGCCCACTGCCTCCCAGAAAGCAGGATGAACTCCAGGGCTTTGGGTGAGCACCTTACCACTGAGCCACATCCCTCAGCCTCTCTCATGGTCCTCTGCAACAGACTTCTTCTCTGGAGGGCTTCATACTAGTGACTCAGCCTGAGAAATCCTGGTCACTACTTCCACTACAGCTGCGGGCAGAGAGCAAAAAGAAAAAGACCAGGGTGGACCATTTATAAGTTTCAGAGCCAGACTTGAAATCCAAGGTCTTGGGAGAGAGCCCCAGGTGCTCTGTCCACTTGGCAACCATCAGTGTAGATAAATGACTCCCTGCCCCGAACCTGGACCAGTTCCCTCTTGTGTAAGCCCCCCTCACAGCAGCTGGGAGGTCCAGGCAAGACATGATCCATGAGAGGCTTTGTTAGCTCCAAAGTCTGTCCAAATCCTCACTATTATGAGAGGTGTTTGTAAATCTACTAGGTGCCTAATGATTGTGGACTATTATTATTATTACTATCATTATTATTACTGCTGCCATGTTACAATTTCATCCCTGGGGCTGTTCTACTTTTTTTTTTTTCAAAACTATATGGCACCACCCACTGCAGCCAGCAGTAATTATCTAGAGGTTTGTAACCACAGTGCATTCTTTGGTCTTTCCAGTGAAATACCAGACCCAGGGCAGATCCAAAGCAATACCAGATCCAGGGCAAATCCTACCCTTGAAAGTGGGCGTTGCATAGCCCTCATTCAGAACTTCTATTCCGTCAGGTGTCCTTGGCAGAGGTGCCGCTTTCACAAGCACGCCAAACTGCCGACAGGCTGACCACCCCTCACTTCACACTTGAAGACAGCGTGGCTCAGACAGATCCAGAGCTAGGCAGGGTGGAGCTGTTACAGGAATCAGCTTCGCGAGCCAGAGGCAGGAGGGATTCGAACTTGGTTGAGTTAATACACATGGTCATGTTCATCTGTGCAGAGGGAAGCAGAGCTGGCGCACCCCAATGCAAGGAGCAAAAGATCAACATGAGGGGTGGGTGTCCCCTTCTCTCAAAATGTCAGACTGACCCAACTTCAAATTCATACCCAGTCTCTTTCTAGCTAGTCAACAATGGGTGGGATGTCTGTCTGTGTGTCTGTGTGTCTGTGTGTCTGTCTCTCTGTCTCTGTCTCTCTCTCTCTCTCTCTCTCTCTGTGTGTGTGTGTGTGTGTTAGGGTTGGGCATTCATGGCCTGTAAACCATGCCCAGGTCCAACCTGCTATATGGTTTGCTAAATAAGGTTTCTTTGGAGCATGGCCTCGCCCATTCATTTCTGCTCTGTCGAGGGTTGTGTTTTCACTACTTATTCTGAACAGGGGTGGTTTGGCTGCTTAGAGAAGACTCATACCTACCAGGGAAGATATCCCCTGTGTACATCATTACAGGTTCTCTGTAATGGCTGCTAGTGAGGGAAGGTGACGTATAGGGTCCCGGACTTTTCCGATCCTCCACTGATGTGGGTTGGTAGTAGGTATCCCTAAGTGGATGACATGGGAAGGTGATGGGAAAAGACTCACGTTTCAGGATGCGATGGAATAATCTTTTTGTACAATCTGAATCTGTATTACTCTCCTTGGTTAATAAAGAACTGACTTGCTGATTGCTAGGCAGGGTTTTCGGGGCAGAGGAATGCTGGGAAGAAGAAAGGCGGAGTCAGAAGAGATGCCATGAGATACAGAGTGACCAGGATGAGAAGTATGCAGATGAGGTAAACAAGCCTAGGGGCAGCCTGTGGATTAATATAAATGGGGTAATTTAAGTAATAACAGCTAGCTAAAAACAAGCCTATGTTATTGGCAGAGCACTTATAGTTAATATTGTCTCTGTATGATTATTTGGGGAGCAGCTTATGGGACAGAAAAGTCTGCCTATAGCTGGAGGCAGAAGAGGAGAGCGGTTTGGGTATGCTAACTTTGGAAAGGTAGGTCCAGGAGGCAAGACACCAAATTCTGCCTCCATCGGTTTTCTGACCTTAACCAAGCTACTTCAACTTCCATTTTTGTTGTTTGTAATAATGTATTTGAAACATCTGCCAAGATTCCATACATTAATTCATTAAAAAAATCACCTAGTGGTAGTGAGGATTTGCAGAAAATAGTAAGTGTTGACAAAGGCACAAAGCAACTACCACCCTCATCTGTGATTGGTGGAAACATGAAACACTATAGCCATTTTAAAGACTATTTTGCCAATTCCTTCAGATGTTTAATGCCAGTTTATAAACTTTATAAATGTATATTCCCTTTCCATGTACCTACCTAGAAGAAATGCAGCCTTGACACTTACATAAAGATCCATGTTGAATGTCTATAGGAATACCATTCCTCATAGTTCTGCTATCACTTGGCTCTCCCATGTCCCTCAAAGGCCAGGTTCTTAAAGATTTAATCCTCAGTCCATGGCATTATTGGAGATGATGGGAATCTTTAAGTTGGTGCCCTCCACAGGGCTATGAGATGGGGCCTCCTTCCTTTCTTTTATGTGTGTTTTTATGCAGTGAGTGGCTTCATATTCTGTTGCATGGAGGCCACTTGTTGGTTCCTGGCTGCTCAGCCTCCCAAAATAATCACACAGAAACTGTATTAATTAAATCACTGCTTGGCCCATTAGCTCTAGCTTCTTATTGGTTAACTCTTACATCTTACTTTAACCTATTTCTATTAATCTGTGTATCGCCATGTGGCTGTGGCTTACCGGCTAAAGTTCTGGCGTCTGTCTCTGGTGGGGCTCATGGCTTCTCGCTGACTCTGTCCTTCTTTTTCCCAGCATTCAGTTTAGTTTTCCCTGCCTAGTTATGTTCTTCCCTGCCATAGGCTCAAAGCAGTTCTTTATTCATTAACCAATAAAAGCAACACATAGACAGAAGGACCTCCCACACCAGTATACCACATGCTCCCTGCCATGGTAAACTTTTTCTGTTTATAGGCTGACAGTCTCAGGCATTTGTGGCTGTAATAAAACCTGATAAACTCGAGTTTCCTCGTAAGTAAACAGATGAACAAGGGCTCTTCTGAGAAGCACAAGGATTGCTGCAGCTGCCAGTGGACTCTGAGGTGTCAGCCCTGATCAGGTTCCTAAGGCTGGTGTGATTGTTTGAATGATAAATGTCCCCCATAGGTTCATATATTTAACACTTGGTCACCAGTTGGGAAGGTTATGGAAGAGTCTTCCTGTAGGAAGTGAATCTGAAAGGCTCTGAGAGGTTAAAGCCTTATCTCACTTCCTGTCTCTATTTCTTGTGTGTTAATGGAATGTGACCAGCCAGCTTCCTGCTCCTGTTTGCCATTCCTTCCCCACCATGACGGATGCTAACTCACATCAAACCACACAAACTCTTTCAAAGTTGCTTTGGGTTATGGTGTTTTATCAATAGCAACAGAAAAGGGACACATACAGGTGGTGCTTAAGAATAGTCAGCCTAGTGATGGAGAGAGGCCAGCACAGACAGAGCGAGGCCGGCACAAATGGAAAGAGGCCAGGCACAAATGGACACGAAGTGCGCAGAACAGACAGTTGTCTGTAGACCATACAGAGACAAAAATGGATTCATTGGGGGAAGGGGGCTGGAAGTTGCTACAAATGGTTCTTCAGGGCATTTAGAGGGAATAAGGAAGCCCTGAAATTAGACTGGGATGATGGTCACATAACTGACGTTTTCCTAAACACCACTGAATTAGCTATTTGCTATGTGAATGAAACTGTTAAAGAAAGAGCCGACTGACTCCTGGCACTGTACAGACACCACAACCATCAGTGGTGCCGTTTGTTTTCTCTCTGGCTGGGTGGTTCCATCAGGAAACACTAAGTGTGGCCCTGGATCTGGAAGTTCAAGAATGTCCTGTATCTGAGTATCCACATCTGAGCATACCATTGATGGCACCTGTGTAACCTGGAGCTCTACCTGGGGAATTGTGGCATTTGTGAACACATGGAGTTAGTGTCTAGATGCTTACACATTCATTTATGGATTTCCAGTGATTGACTGTGTCCCTCTCCACGGGCTTCTGGGTTCATATATTGAAGCCCCAGTCTTCAACATTATGGAATTTGGAACCTTTGGGAGGTGATGGGTTTTTGGATATTTGGGGTTGGAGCACTACCGAGGTTTGGTGCTTTGTGTGGGGGTGTTACATCTGTTAAGCAGGAAGCCATCTCTTACCAAGAACCAGCCTTACCACCATTGTGATCTTGGACTTCAGCCTTCAGAGTTGTGAGAATCCAACATGTGTTGTGTGGACACCCAGCATGTGACACTGTGCCCAGCAGGGGAACAACTGTATAGAAAAGTCATAAAGTGATTCTTTGTGTAGGAGTGGGACCCCATAGGATTTCTTCTTTTCACGCTAACACATCTATTCATGGTCTCCTTGTGAACCAGGTCTTATCTGGGCAGTCATGTTGATGAGACTTTGTGGTGTAGCTTCTATATTATTTCTTGGAGATCTAGTTTCACACCAGACTTCCCTAGCTTCTGGATCTTACTGTTTTCCCATCCCCTCTTCTCCAATGTTCCCCGAGCCTGAGATCCTTGAGTTCTGTTGTAGGTATATCCAGTGGACACCAGACAGCCAATTGTTCTCTAGAAACTAATGACTGGAAAGACAGAGGGAGAGAGAGAAAGGGAGAGAGAGGGGGAGAGAGAGAATTTGTCTTCTCCAGAGATGAGCCCCTAATTGGTTATCTAATGCCACGTGATCAACTCTGAAATCATACACACACCAGCAATACCAAATGGACTCAGCAAGTGGTATCTACATAGCTAAGTGTTTATACATATATATGTAACCATAATAATCAAAGACAAAGAGGCCATGAATTTGAGTATGAATAATGGGGAGAGCTGGGGAAAGAAAGGAAAAGGGGAAAATGATGTAATTATATTTTAATTAAAATAAAAATATTAAGGAAAAAGCTATAAAGTGCATGGGACGATTGTCAAATGAACCCAGGAATGCTGCGGCCATGGGTTTATATTTTGTTTCTTGCAGCGATAACAATCTTGTGTTGGTGACTGAATTTTGAGGTGTAGACTGTTAGAGTATTTTGTTTAGCTGCCGATGACCAGAGATGGACTCCCAAAACAAGCTTTGGTGCTGGCCAGCAGTGAGAGCCACCCTCTGTGTCTTCATGGTGATCAGGGCTCCTGATCTACAGACCCCTGTGACAGCCTCTGGGAACACAATTTGAGAAGCTGACTCTGTGCCTTTGCCACCTGCACTGTGCTGAGGTGGCCCTTCTCTGTCCTGGTGACAGACCTATCAGGATGCCTGCATGCAGATAAAATTTTTGTCATCTGTCTGCCAGTTGGGAGATTACCCAAAGGCTAGCCAAGCCCTGAGATCAGAGAGCTAAGCGGAGACGCAGTGAAAGGGCCTGGGACGGCTGGTGGCTACTTTTCATGGGACGTTCTGGGGAATAGACCATACCCTAGGTGCAGAGTCTCAGGACCGCCTGTCATTTCGGCTCCTGTCCTTTGAGGGTTGACCTCAGGCCACATCCTATAGTTCCTGGAACTTCACTTACTTCTCTTCTCTGTTCATTTTTATGTCTTTGATCATCATCATCACTATCACCATCATCACCATCATCATCATCACCATCATCACCATTATCATCATCATCATCATTATCATCACTACCACCATTTCAAGTTGGATTGTCAATTGGTAAACTGTTTGCTTTATACCATAGGCTCCTAAATTCCATCCCTGTACTCTGTATAAAAAAAGGTCACTTATGGTTCACATTTTGAATCCCCATGTAGGAGAGCCAGAGATGAGCAGATACCTGGGGTTAGCTCTCTGCCTAATCATCCAAGCCCACATGGTGAGCTTAAGGTCAATGAGGGTTCCTGCCTCATTCATATACAGGTGGGGGTTGGCAAGATGGCTCAGTAGCAAAGTGTTTGCTGTCAAGCCTGACAGGACATAATTGCACGTGATGGAAGGAGAGAACTGCCTTCTGAAAGTTGCCCTCTGACCTCCACATGGGCATATACACACATAATTGGTAAGTAGATGCGACTTAAAAAAATAGATGGGTGGCACCCGAGAAACAATACTCAAGGCTGACCTCAGGCCTTCACACACATGCAGGCCCATGTACACATACAATAAGCTGGATAACTGCTAATGCAAAGTCTGGAGATTTCACCATAACTAGTAAGACAGAAAAAGAAACACCTGCCCCCATTAGATCGTGGTCTCTATCCTTGTAACACTCCCATGCTGGGGCCAAAAAGCTACCTATTATTTATGGAAGATACCTGAAAGATGTGGAAATAATATCCTTATGTTCATGAAAGGAGGAATGGAGGTAAGTCACTGCAGAGTTTGGGGAACAGTGGGTGTGCTCATTACTTTCTCATTGCTGTGAAGTGGTGGGAGGCAGTAAGACTGGTACTCTCTGGAGCTGATGCTGCAGAGCTCCTGAATCCCCTCAGTCCTCCAAGACTCATCCTGTATTGTCCTTAATGGAGAAGCCAGTCAGGACACATGCCCACCAGAGTCTGGGGTGGAGCATACTCTAGGAACCTGTGTAGAGTGTATGGAAGATGCTGTTCCTGGGCTCCCAAGACTTGGGTAGTTGGTTTGCTTTGGGTCTCGGTCTTCAGCCCAGAACAAACAGAAGTGAAAGCAGGCTCATAAAGGTCCAGCTGTACTGCTGGGAAACCCCATTGATGGAGGTGAGCAGGCACACTGCCTAGAAAGCCCCATGAGTCTCTAGCCAGGCTGTATATACACTTTGATGCATGGACCCCACGGTCTTGATCATTACCCCTGGTGACTCAGGGGTGCCTTTTCTCCACTCCGTTAGGTGAAATGGAGGGTTTGCATGACGAGGTAAGATGGGTAGAGGGTCTCATCCCAAGCTCACCTGCCCTTGGCTAGCTGCCTGCCTCGGGCTGCACACACCAGTCTCTGTACCAGAGAAGTCAAAAAGCTGTGTTTGAAGCCTTTTGTCCCTCAGAGCATCTGTGGTCATAACTCTAGCTTTGCCTTGTGTTGTGTGGTCTCAACCACATTATTATACATCCCTGAGACTCACTTTCTCACCTACAGAGTTCTTGGTCTGAAAGAGGAAATGGAATAAGCCATGTTCACATTCACTGGGTCCTTGCATTAGCCGAGAACCAGCAAGTACCTCCCTGGCTAGTCTTGTTTAGTTTCTGTTGTGATAAACACTATGACCAGAAGTAACTTGGGGAGGAAAGGGTTTTTTTCAGCTTCTATTTTATAGCCCTTCACTGATTGGAAGCCAAGCCCAACCAGGAGGCAGGGACTAACTGAATCATAGGCCACAGAGGACCTCTGTTTACAAGCCTGCATTCCCTGGCTTGCTCAACTTGCTTTCTTAAACAATCCAGGACCACCTGCCCAGAGATGGCACCATGCACAGTGGGCTTGGTCCTCTAACATCGATCAACACTCAAGAAAATTCCCAAAAACATGCCACAAGCTAACTTGGTGGAGGCAACTTCTCAAGTAAGGTTTCCTCTTCTTAGGTATCAAGTTAACAACCAATATTTGCAACCACCCTGCACCATCTTATTTAACTTTCTGGATGAGCGTCACCTGTCCCTCACCATGGTCACCGTGGAGTCCCAGGGGATAACACTGTGGTACCTGAACATGAATGTGCTGCCCTCCCAAGGTTTCATGGCGTGGAGTGGTGCAGACAGGACCATAAGTCCTGGCAGGTGGACTCCTGAAGCGACAGAGCCAAGCAGAGCCCGCTGCTCACTGGGCTGGAGGTGCAAACAACAGAAGGTTATTTCTGCTCTCCTCCACTACCTCGGTGGTGAGCCTCTGAGTTTCTTCACTGACGTGCCCAGAGACTCGTCTTCAGGCAATTCTTAATTCTGTCAGGGTGACAGTATTAATCATCACAGAATACCACACATCAAAGCCAACAGGCAGCAATCACAGGGGTGGAGAAGCCAGAAGGGCCGTTAGCCTGTCTCTGAGATGCACACGGGGAGATGGGGAGAGACGGGAAAGGAGGCCAGTTCTCCTGTGATCTGGAAGTTTCCTCAGCCCATGTTAAATAAAAGAGCAAGACACCGTAGCATCCAGCACTTCAAATACCAATACCCATTGGGACCTCAGTGGAGAGTGTGGAACACACCTGCTGGATGGCAGCTACAGGCTGTGATCTTAGTTCTCTTTAGGTTCTTCAGCAAGGCTTCCCAGAGCCACCGTGGAAAGCATGGTCTGCCCGCTCCCCACTGGCCTAGATGGATTTTGGCTTTAGTTTAAACCATTGCACCCAGCATAGACTTCTGGATGTTCCTCCCCGGGAAACACACTCCATAATGCTGTGCCATCAGTTTAGAAAGGGCGGGGCTCCTCTAAACACACAGGTGCTGCTTGCCCTAGGATCACTTACCCAATTCAAGGCAGATTCCGACCACTTCTTTCTTCCTTACCTGCACAGAGGTGGCAGAGGGTGGCCCTCCCTGCTCACTGGCCTGTCTGCTTCATGGGATCAGGGGTCCCGATTACCTTCACCAGAGTGTCCTTTCTGGGAAAATACTTGGATGCTTGAAAGCAGCATTGTGTAGACCAGCGATCTGTTTCCAAATGGTCTTAAGAGAGCAGGCGCTTTCTTCTCTTTGTTGTCTTTAGCTTCTTCTGGAAAAGTGAGATAGGATGGCTTGTCCAGTTACTTTATTTTGTGCAATTTACTTTCGAGATGGATCTCATTTAGCTCGGGACAGCCTCAAATTCTCTATGCAGCTGTGGATGACCTTGAACTTCCGATCCTCCTCCCTCTAATCCCAGAGTGCTGGGATTACAGGTGTGTGCCACCACACGTATAGTCCCAGGGAAGGAACACTGGGCTCTGTGCATTCTAGACAAGCTCTTACTCTAGTCGTAGATGCTGTCCATTCAGTGGCATGATGTATTCCAACTGATTCTCTTTAATTAAAATGAAAATCCAGTATTGGTTACTGGGGGCCCAGAGATTTTTAAATCACAGCATATGAAGTCATTGTGCATAAGAAACTATTCACTTTGGTACTGTGTTTAGTGAGGGTCCCTGATCTCTTCTATCACTGGGACTGTGGCAGAATACTCTGTTCTGATCTGAAAAAGGCAGAATTAGGTGTTTCTCTTATTTCATTGATCTTAGTAACCCTATTTCATAAACACTTGTTTCATGATGTCAGTGGGAGGGACCTTGTCTATTCACACAGTAAACATGGGCGTGTTTGTTCATTGAGATGTTCATCAGATGTTCATCTGAGATTCAGAGAGTGGCTAGTAAGATGTCCACTCAAGCTTTTCCAAGCTCCTGCCACAGCCTAGACCCCTCCTTGTGACAGTCAGTATTTTATAAGTACCTGAGACAGACACTTTGAAAGAGAGACGATTTGCTGTGGCTTATGATTTCAGGACGATTTAATAGAGGAGACACAGCGAGGCCCAAAGAAGTGGTCAGTCATGAAGTGGTCACTTGAAATAGGGGCACCTAGCAACATCAATTCCTGGTCACCTGTGCATCTTCCAGCCTGTGCAGCCTCCTGGGTGAGCCAACATCTGTGGAATGGTGAATGACATTTGCCTGAGAGTCTCACACCTCTGCTTAGAGTGGAGACTGACTTACTGACCTGTGGCAAGAGGAGGAAACATTGTCAGTTTGCGTGCCTCAGTGATCCATTCAGGCCCAGACTCCCTGCCACTCAGGGTGTGAGTCCCCACTTCCATGACACCATTCACCTTCTGCCTTGCTCTTTTCTCCCTCAGGGCCAGGCCTACTGTGCTGGATAGTCTTATGTCACAAGCTTGACACAAGCTAAAGTCATCTGAGAGGAGGGAAATCAATTAAGAAATTGACTCTTTAAGATCAGGCTGTAGGGAAGCCTATAGGGTGTTTCTTTAATTAGTGATTGATGAGGTACTGTGGGACAATGGTCTTGTATCCTGTCCCTTGTATTTTTTTTAATAAAATGCGGATTGGCCAGTAGCCAGGCAGGAAGTATAGGTGGGGCGACCAGGCAGGAAGTAGAGACAGGTCAACAAGAACAGGAGAATTCTGGGAAGAGGAAAGGGTCAGTCTGCAGTTGTCACCCAGACTCAGAGGAAGCAAGATAAAAGGTACCCAGCTACATGGCTGACACAGACACGAATTATGGATTAATGTAGGATGTAAGAGTTAATAAGAAGGCTGAGCTAATAGACTAACCAATTTATGATTAATGTAGACCTCTGTTTGTTTCTTTAGCACTGAATGACTGTAGGACTGGGTGGGACAGAAACCTCAGTCAACAATGGGGGAGGGCCCAGCCCATTGTGGATGAGGTCACCTCTGTGCTGGTGATTCTGGGTGCTATAAAAATAACAGGTTGAGTAAGCCATGGGGAGCAAGCCAGTAAGCAGCACTCCTCCATGGCTTCTGTATCATCTCCTGCCTCCAGGTTCCTGTCTAGTTTGAGTTCCTGTCCTGACTTCCTTCAGTGATGGACTGCAGTGTAAAAGTGTAAGTCAAATAAACACTTTCCTCCCCGACTTGCCCTTTGGTCACAGTGTTTTATCTCAGCAATAGAAACTTTAGCTAGGATACCTCTCTTTACCATGCCCATCTCTGCTGCAGTCTGGCCAACCCACCTCCCTGCCAGGGCTTCTGACCACCTCCACTGTGTAGCTCTCCATACATCAGGAGGGAGTCTCTGAGGCAGAGGCATTTGACAGACTGTGGGACCCTCTGTCTTTCTGTGGCTCCCACAGAGCCACATGTTCACCCTGTTCATTGACTTAGCCTTTCTCCCTTCCAGAATCTTCTGTCTTTTAAGAGTACTGGGCTCTCTGTCCCCTGCAGGGGTGAACAGAACAGGGCCACCCTGTGGCTCAGTCTCTCCAGGGATGTGTGTTGTGTTGTTACTGACTTGGGAGGCCAGAGCCTCAGCCTATTTCCTTTGTGGCCATTGTCCTTGGCAACTGCGTGCCTACAGCCAGCTTGTCCTGCAGCCTGTGGCTGCCCAGGCTGCCCAGGGATGTGCATGCATGCTAGGAGGTCTGCTTTGACCATCCCACAGAGGACTGGTCTATCTGCCCACAGGGCTGGCCCACAGCTAGTTGTGCCCAGCTGAGTGTGGTTTGGTCAGCCAGCCCTCTCCATCTCACAACAGCATGGGGCAGAGCCACTTCTCAAGCGGTCTGCATGACCAAGGAAAGCAGCGATGTGTCTGCTTCCTGAGTTATGGCGGGAACAGGCCTGTTCCCCTCTTCTTCTCTTGACAGGGTGATGGAAACTGCTATAGCACCCGCAGAGGTGCAAGTGTCAATCAAAGACCAGGGAGACAAAGAACAGGCTTCAGCAGAAGTGCTCGCTTGAGATAGCACGTTCTAGAAGCTTTCCTCTTAAATACAGTCCCTTGCATTCCTGCTGTATACAGCCTCTATGCTGCCTAGCTAACAGTCAACTCCAGAGGCCCCAAATTGGTTAACACACACCTGTGCTTGCATGCATGTACACACTCACACTGAATACTGGGGGTTAAACCTAGGGCCTTGGGCATGCCCTGCAGGCACTCTGCCATTGAGCCACATCTCTGGCTCATTTTATATGTTTTACTGTGAGACAGGGTCTTGTTAAGCTTAATAAGTCACATTTTCCTGAAAAGCGCCATAATAATCTTATCCTTGTTTTATGTGACAAAGACCAGTTGATCCTGGAATGTCTCCTCACGATCACTTTGTGCTCTGTTCTGGTCCTGGCTTCCATTCTTCTTGGAGACCTGACCATAGACCTGCTGTGGCACAGGGCAAAGCTTCATGGGTGTGGTTGACATTTAGAAGCTCCACGCCTCAAGCAGAGCAGCAGGTAAACGGTGGGCAGAGGTGAGGTGTATGAGTAAGTCTCTTCCTCACAGAGTCAGGAGTTGAGTGGGAAGAGGCAGGGGGCCAGATCACGCATGCCAGGCAATGTGGATTGCATTCAGAGAGTGGAGAGCCACTGAAGATGCAACTTGGGTCTCGGGAACACTGTCAGAGGGCAGGATGTTCAAGAGAGCAGGGTGCACTCGGGAGGCAGAGACAGACGGATCTCTGTGAGTTCGAGGCCAGCCTGGTCTACAGAGCTAGTTCCAGGACAGGCTCCAAAGCCACAGAGAAACCCTGTCTTGAAAAACCAAAAAAAAAAAAAAAAAAAAGAGAGAGAGAGAGAGCAGGGTGGCCAAAGAGGAAACCATGGCTTGACTCAGGTGAGAAAAAGCTTGGTGTAGGGGTCACAGCAGTAACAAGGAGGGTTCAAGGAGGAACCCATGGATCTCTCTGGGAAGGGGAAATAGAATGGGTTTTGCATGTGGACTGGGGGTGGAGAATGGAAACAGGATGCGGGGGTAATGGTGGAGGAAGAGAGTATTGGGAGAGACAACTGAATTTAGGAGACATTTGGATGAAGGTGTCCTAGTGCTGTGGAAACTCTCTGGAATGTCCTCAATTGACCATTACATGAAGACTCCTATCATGGGAGATACGGAACCTGAGCCAGCCATCTTCTGTAGTTAGACAAGACTTCCTGTGGTGGGACTGGGACAGCAACCCAGCCACCAACCCTTTGACCAACAACCTGTCCTTCCTGCAAAAGTGGAGTGATGGTGATGCAGATCTTGTGGGAGTGGTCAACCAATGAGTAGTCCAATTAGGCCCACGCCACAAGAGGGAGCCCATGCTTGACACTGCCTGTTTGTCCAGGAATCAGACACTGGGCAGTCTAGAGACCTAGGAAGAAACAAACACAATTGGCCAATATATATATATATATATATATTGATCTCCAATGATATTCTGCTATACTCATAGGTTGGTGCCTAGACCACTTGTCATCTAGAGAGTGTCATTCAGCAATTCATGGGAGCAAATGCAAAACACCCATAGCCAAACACTAGGCAGAATCAGGGGAACCCTACAGAAGAAGGGAATGGAGAACTGTAGGAGCTAGAGGGGTTGAGGACACCAGCAGTACAAGGCTCACAGATTACAGGACTCATTGGGGCACAGAGACTGAAGTGACAAAGACCCTGTAGGACCTGAGCTAAGTCCTCTGTATATACGTTATGGCTGTGTAGCTTGGTGTTCCTGTGGGACTCCTTATAGTGGGAGTGCAGGGTGTCTCTGACTTTTTTGCCTGCTCTTGGGACCCTTTTCCTCCTACTGGGTCGCCTTGTCTAGTCTTGATATGAGGGAGGGATGTGTCCAGTCTTGTTTAACTTGTTATGACATGCTTGGTTGATATTCTTGGAGCAGGGGCTGTTCTCTTTTTTGAAGAGAAACATAGGAGGAGTGGATCTGGGGGAGAGGGGAGGTGCAGGGGACTGGGAGGAATGGAGAGAAGGGAAACTGCAGTCAAGACATAATGTATGAGAGAAAAACAAAAGAAAACAAAACAAAAAACCCAAACAAACAAAAAATATATTCTTGGATTTGGCCTGGGTAGCTTCTTCTGGCTTGAAAGTAAAGATACAGATAGAAGGTGTCCTTGTCCACTCGGTCACCTGGGTGGGCGATAAAGCCTTTTAATAGGACAGCACATTTGGGAAGACACAAGTAGTGTGGAGTGTTTATCCCAGACCCCCAAGGGTTGTGTGATCCCTCATCTCTCCGCCCTTCTGTTCCACCAGACTGGGATTTCTTCAGTAGGACTGTATCCTTATCCTTTTGCACACCCTGGCCAAGGATGTCCCAGGATTGTCCCTGGGAAGAGGGTATTCTTGAGGATGGTGGTCACCACAGAGACTCTTGATTTTCCTCTCTGATATGTTCCTTCTCCCTGCTGCGGGCAGAGTGTCTACACATGGTGTGGCCTCAGATCCCCAGGGCCTCCGGGCCCCTCCTGCCTGCTGACAGGGAGATTCTGTTCAAAGATTTTGCTTTTCCATCTGAAGAAAGTATTCCCACTTATCTCTGATCTAGACCAGATTGGCTTAATATGAAACAAAAGCCCCTTGGTGGCCCAGAGCTGATGCTTACTGGGCCGTCCCCAGGCAGCTGTGGCTTGTGGCGCTGTGCTCAGATCTGGCCTCTGTTAGTGTGTACGAGCATGTGTGTGCCTTGAGAACATTTCCCTACACTCTGTGAGCGCCGGGGATTCTGGGGAACTGCTGTGGAGCAGATGGAGGACATGTGAGCCCCAGCTGACCACTGTTGGCAGTGAGGTGACATCGGACCCTCGGTGGTTTCAGGCCTCCCCCTTGACGCCACAGCCCTTTCTACGTGGGAGGCCCTGCTGTGATATGGCAAAGCACTAGATGCGGAGTCACAGGGCCTGGGTCTCTTCCAGTGTCTGACTCTTGCAAGCCGGGTGACCCTGGGCGAGTCTCCCACTCCTCTGAACTTACTCTGGCTGCTGTGAGAAGCAGAGCCCAACACCTTCTCAGTGGAGAGGCCATGTCAGACATCGAATACAACATACCTGTGAAGAGGCTGCGCCACTCTGTCGCCTTCTGGAGAGTGGGAAATGGGACTCAGGAACTTCTGGGCTGTTTTCCAGCTGGATATTCAGGTGCCAGACCTTACCTTTGTAAGAATTTGTGTGTATAGGTACACCTATGTGTAGGTGTGCATGCACCTGCATGTGGAGGTCAGAGGTCAAGCTCCAGTGTTGTTCCTCAGGTACTGTCTACTGTGTCCTTTGTTACACAATCTCTCCCTGGCCTGAAATTCTCCAAGTAGCCTAGGTGGGCTGGCCAGCCAGTCCCAGAGTTTCTCTGACTGGTCATAGAGCATCAGGGATCCTCTTGTCTCTACCTCCCCAACCCTGGGGCTACAGGTAGGCAACAGAGCCCCTGGCCTCTGCCTGGGTCCTGGGGATTGAACTCAGGTCCTCATGCTTGAGTGTCCATCAATATACTAAGAGAGTCATGTTCTTGGCTTTGAACTGTGGTGACTGTCACTGGGTAAGGTGACAGATGACATGGCATTTCTACCTTTCAGCGATGGATATGACTTTGTGTGTTCTTGGCACATGTACCATGATCTTACTTATAAAACCATGGATAGCTCTCCAGATGTTTCTTCTTGATGCTTTTGGATGTGGTCAGCAGTACAGATGCCCTGGATTTCCTGGTAGAAAGAGGATTTAGGATCTGGGTATAGGCTGAGGAAGCAGGTAGGCTGTTACTGCGAAGCTGCTTGGGTCTGGAGCCTCACACTGCTAGGACTTTGTAACTACTTGCCTTGCTGGCTCACAGCTGGATCAAAGGCACGATGGCATTTGAGGCCTAGTTAGACAGAGAGGTCAGGGGTTACACACAGGACCGTACATGTGAGGCTCCAAGTCTGATCAGTTCTTGGCCATTGTGAAATGAAGACAGCAGCAGTGGCAGCAGTTGCTAGGGTCATGACCCTTCAGTGGCCAGAGTCTGACCCCTCATAAGTGGTTCATGCATGTGCTGGTGGACTCTGCTGGGTCCAAGGGATCTTAAGCTTAAGATCAAGGTAGAGGAGGGGCTAATTGCTCAGGGATGTAAGGTTGTCAAATACGCACGGACAAGAGTGAGCTTAACCCTGACCCCAAATCATGTTCTGGTCACTGTGAACACACTGCATGGCATCTGGATCCCATGGTTACAGGCCCAGGCAGGACATCCATCACTGATGTTTAGCTAGCTAGACATGAAACACTTCTGTTTATACACATAGATCTGAGCTAGCCTTAGTCTTTGGAAGAGAAACCTCTTCTTGCATTGGGCAGCAGCAGTGAGTTCAGACTCAAAATGGGTCAAAGTGTTGAGAGTAAATGACTGTTGAGTGCTCAGCCATACACAGGACATCTTTAGCAACTTCCTCCCCTCAAGGCTCAGGAATATCAGAGAAGAGAGAGGGGGTGAAGAATGTGAAAGCCAGGAGTCGTGGATGAGTGTTGGAAGTGTTGCACTCAAGATGTCCCTGGAGCTCCACCTGCATAAGATCTGCAGAGATTGGATCCATCAACATTTCAACATAGATGGGGAAGGGGCCTGCAAGGCTCCCCCCTCCCCAGAAGTTATTGCAATTAACGGAGGCTGGGGAAGAGGGAGACATATTTCCCAGTGGTGTAGACACAGGTACGTTGACCTTGTTGAAGTAATAGCCCCTCACCCATACTCATGCAGGTGACACTAGTTAAGCTGAGGGTCACATGTCCATATGAAAGATATGGAAGTAGGGACTTGTTAGGAGGAAGAAGGCGGAAGAGAGAAGGAAGCTGGTAAATAGATCAAGATATGTTAAATCCATGTATGAAATTGAAAGAAGAGCCGGTGTTTCCAAGTGCCCTGACTCTCTGTCCAGGGCTCTCGGAAGTGAATGCAGTCACAATGATAACAGTAATCGTAGTTGCAGCAAAGACTGAGTCATTCTTTGTCTGGGAGGCTGACTGGAGAATGCCACGTGGTTCTTTTACAGACAAGGAAACTGAGTCACGGAAAAGTTGAGTGAACTGCCTCAGGTCACACAGGTAAGTGAGGTCCAGGTGGGCTTCAAATTTAGAACTTGTGGATCTCAGAAGTTGTTAAATGCTCTCTGTGTACATGCCCTTTGTACTGGAGTCATACAGTAGGTAGCTTTGACTGCCACATTTTTTTCTCCTACTAGAACGCTGTTGAGATCCATCCAGTATCGGTCAATGCTTCATTCCCTTTGGTGGCCAAGTAGTATTCCTGTATGGACATACCACAGATTTTCCATCTGTCAGTGATTATGACAAGATATGCTCTAAGCTTTTATACTTAATCCTTTCTTCCTTTCTTTTTTTTTTTGGTCTTATTTTATTTTTTTGAGGGCATGCTTTTGTTGTTTAGGTACATTTCTAGGAATGAAATGCTGTTTCAGGTGTAAGCGGATGTCAACTTTGTAAGAAACTGTCAAGCTGTAAAGAACGGTCGTTAGCAATGTGCAGGATTGTGGTTAGTCTACAGTCTCTGACAGCTCTTCTCCTGCAGGTTCTGGAAGAGCTACTTTAACAGGTGTGGAGTAGTCTCTCGCTTTATTGTTAAACCTGTATTTCTGTAATGACTGGTGGTGCTGGACACGTGTTCATGCACTGTCTTCCATCCAGACATTTTCTTTGGTTACAATTGCTGTTAGAACTCTGACCAGGAGCCCTTTGCCATGTAAATCACACAACACAACACACACACACACAGCAGTGGTAGCTTATCTTTTCATTCACTACACAATATCTTTAGAAACGGACAAATTTCTGGTTGTTGCCTCTAATTTACTAATACTTTTTCTTTTATGGTTTGTGAAGTTTTATGTCTTAGCTAAGAGACTCTCACCAAGGTCACAGTGGCTTTCTCCCATGTCTCCCATTCTTCCAGCTTTGTGTTAGCATTAAAGTCTTAGCATACATCTTTCAAAAGCACTTTCTTAGCTGGGTATGGTTGGTACATTCCTGTACTCCTAGGACTTTGGAGGCTGAGGCAAGTGGATCACTATGGTTTCAAGGACAGCTTGGATTACACAGCAAGTGCCAGGCCAACCTATAGTTGACTATCTTGTTGAGCCTCAGATCAACAAGAAAAATAATGTTTTGACTGCATCCCACAGCAAGTTTGCAAGATGGCTCTTTCAACCTTTAGTTTCCAGATGAGGAAACCAAGCCAGGATCAGATGTTAACTGGCTTGGGGCTGTCCACAGGTAGGAAATGTTGGTCCAAAGTCGAAAGTTAAATACCAAGTCTCTCAGATTCCTGTGCTCATCTTCTATGTTGGGTTGGAATAATGGGACTGTCCTCAGCACATCTGGAGACGTCCTCAAGGAAATGGCAATGATCTCTTTCATGACCTTGTCTTCTTCTCAGAGTCTTCTCTGAAACAAACTGTAGTAATTGCTATGCAGTGAGCACAGAGTGGAGATGGGATGGGAGGGGCCTATGATGGTGTGTGATCAAGATATTCGCTACTATGGGCAACTGGTGTACATTTTTTAGAACTTCTGGAAGACCAGGCAAAATGTGCCTCAGGGATGCTGGCTCACCATTCAGTAACTCTAGGCTTTCTAATAAAGCTGTCCCTTTCATTTGGCAAAGGACATCCTTGCTGCTCTGGAGGACAAGTAGGTTGCTGCATCATTGAGGAAGACCTGGGGGCATTGGGAAGCAGAGAGATATTTAACTTCACCAGAATACACTGAATGATGGCTCTGCTGCTCTGGAGTCAGATGTGACCAGAATACACGGGACACACAGGTGCTCACCATGAGCCACCCAACAAAGAAGCAAGCCCTTCTGGGGCCACCACTGGGTTCTCCGAGTCTCACCCTCTCCATCCAGTAAGCGATGATCTCTGTATTTAACTGGTTGGCTCCAGAAGTTTCTATGAGGACCACAGGACCAAACTCTGGCCTCTTGCCAAATTAATTTTTTCTCCCTTAAGTTTTTCTCCCAAGTACTTGATCACGGTACCAAGAAAGACAGAGGTGACACAACCTCCCCTCAACTCAAGACAAAATAACAAAGAAAAAGGAGACAGAAGCACCCAATTTCTGATTAGAAGCAATCAGGTTGTATCCCAACTCTACCCTCACTGTGTAGCCCTCATTATGTCTTGATCCATGCCCTAATGCCTTTGTCACACTGCTTTGGCTTCTTCTAGAGAACTCATCTGACATCAGAGGCTAAAGGAAGATACGTTTAGTGTGAATGGACTCACACGTGTTTGGGAGGGGCTGTGGGATTGAGGTGACAATGTGGTTACCCCCCCCCCAACCATCCTCTCATAAAGATCGGCACCCTGCCGTCACATCTTGCCCTGTGACCGTCTGTTCTCCAGAGGAACTCTTGAGTTCTACAAGCTGTGCTCAGGTGGTCAGCCAGTGTTCTAGGACAGAAGCAACAATTGACACACACTGTGAGAAATTTGAAGTCAGGGGGTCGGCCAGATTGCCTTTCTCTAGAAGTTCTGAAGGAAACTCTAGTGCGTGGCTCTTCCCAGCTTCTAGTGGCTACTAGCTGCATGTGACCTGATTTGTAGGTTCTTCACGAGCCCTGACCTTCTTCAGCACATGATGTTCCCTGGATCAGAGGTGTAGTGTTCCCCTCCCCTCCCTTCCCTTCCCCTGTGAGGATCTGTCGTGAGATGCAAAGGCTTGTGCATCAAGTGACTTTAAGGCCACTGCCACTCGGGGTGGATGTCATCCCAACCAAGGCTGAGGAAGGTGAAAGAAATTCTTCTGGCCATACTTGTTGCTTACTGACCTGGGCAGCTCTGACTGATATCATGACTGCTTTGAGCTGCAGAGTTGATCGTCCACTCCTTCCCAGATCCCAACACAACAGATAAGGTTTGGAACGTCACTTTCTTCCCACGGACTTTCTAATCCTCAAACCACTCGGCACAGTGCTCCGGCTGTCTCCTTGAACTAAGATGGCAGATGATGAGCCTGTCATTGACACACAGCTTGTGGGCCCACAGGTTTCTTTGGAGCAACATTGACACATTTATCAAACAGAATGCTCCCTTTCTACCTCCTGCAGCGTGTCTCAAGAGTGCTGGAGCCGACTGGAGCCTTAGAACGGTAGCCCCAGCAGGGTGGTGCCTACCAGGGATGGCCTCAGTCGAGCCCACCCTGTCTCTGAAGTCTGATTCTAGCTCTCCTGGTCAACCTTTTTGTATGCGACTGGCATGTTGGGGGGGTGAACCCATATTTTATTGCCTCTTTCTTTATGACTGTCTTCAGGAACCAAGAGTGATGATTACATTTGAGCCTCCTTCTGTGTCTGTCTACTGCTGGCTCTGTTCTGGCCAAGTTGTCTGAGTAGATCACATGTGTTCAGCCGCTTGGTTCTGTCACTTGGTTTGGATCACAGGGGCAATAGCAGCCTGGACTCTTTGATGCTGGCTGTTTGGATTCATAAAACTTATATGAAAAGTTATAAAAGAGCGATAAGGCCTTCCAGTTTTACCACCGAGTGGAAAAGCCATCCACAAAGACTTTATAACCATCTTGCAGCAATTTCAGGGCTCTGCATGAGGTTAGCAGATTCAGTAGTAAAGGATCTTTGGAACAGCGACCTTCAGTCTCATAAGGACAAGATGGAAAGGCAACCGCCCAGCTTCCGTGTGTGTGCGGCCTGGCCTTTCTCACTTTGGCTGGCTGCCCATCTCCTGGGTGTCACTTCCTGCCCCACTCAGACCCTCTGTCAGCCAGAAATGAGACATTTGTGGCCACTAAGCCTGAGAGTGAAGAAGTGGACTGTGGCTACCATAGTAAGCAGGTACTCCTCACCCGAAGTTTCTGAAAACAACGTTTGTCTGAGCCTCAATTTCCTCATATGACAGCTGGCAGCCTTCACAAGATCCTTCTGAGTAGGAGGTCAGGTCTCAAGCCCATTGCACCACTTCGTCATGTTTTGGACCAGCTCGGATTTCTGTCAACATGAACTTGTGCTAATATTGTTTAAATAAAATTCTTGAGTTATGTCTGTATACATCCCCTAAGTCTTTCTCCCAGACAGGTGTATATGTAATGAGTCAATGTTTATTTAAAAACATTACTTTTATTTTTTTATGTTTTTTTTTGCTATCTGATCTAAAAATTGTCTATTCACACGTGTAGGTGGGTTTATTCCTTGGGCCACTGGAACAAAGAATCACAGACAGATGGCTGAGAACAACTCGAATCTATTCTTTCACAGCCGTGGCAGCCAGGAGCCCGAGATCAAGGTGAAGGGTGTGCTCCGTGGGAATGTGGCATGGAGGAGCTGTGCACCCTAGCCAGGGTTGGTGGCTGCAAGTGCTCTGTGGTCTGTGGCAGCATCTCTTGGTGGCTGCTTCTGCTGCCTCACGCATCTCAAAGAATCCTCTTCCCTGCTCTTAAAGCTACACTTGTTGTTGCCTGAGGGCCTACCCAGATAATTCAAGACGACTTCTTCTTGAGGTTAGTTAGGTCAGTTTTACTTGTGAACCTTTTTCCTGTACAATTACAAGTCCAGGATGGACATGTGTCTTTGGAAGGAACATTCAGCCACATTGAGTCCCCATGAAAAATGGGAACTTGTTTTGGGTAAAGGCAATTTTGCTCTGAAGGTTGTCCTCAGTGACCGCTGGCTGTGGTCTATGGGCATGGGAGAATGAGCACCAAACACTCAGGGTGTTTTCTTTTCACACTGAGCCCTCTCTCCACCATAAATGTACCACAGAGGGGATTTAGCAAATGCAGTATCACGTGGTTGCATGTGTTCCACATGACTTCTCAAGCTAACCATGGGAACAGGTGTATATTCCCATGCATGGTCTGTCTTCACCTCAGGGCAGACAAATAGAGGCCAGATGAAGCAGCCATCCACATGGGTCCTTACAAACACACAGCTAGCTGTGAGACCCTTTCCTAGGCTCTCTCTCTCTCTTTTTAATTATTTTTTTTTTTGAGACAGGGTTTTGCTGTAGCTTTGGAGCCTGTCCTGGAACTAGCTCTTGTAGACCAGGCTGGCCTCGAGCTCACAGAGATCTGCCTACCTCTGCCTCCCGAGTCCTGGGATTAAAGGCTTGAGCTACCACTGTCTGGCTTCCTAGGGTCTCTTAAAGAAGACAAGCAACAAGGCCTGAGGTTGGTGCCAGGGAAGCTTCTGGGATACAGGTTGGGGGTGGAAATGAGAGTCTAGAAGAGCCCTTAGGACTTTATTATTGCCCAACTTTCCGGAAGTGTCTTCAGGGGCCTCGACTTGTTGGGTACAGCACAGGTCGTGGGAAGCTGTCCAAACACACCATTAAAGCAGACCCAACCCAGTACTGTCTCTCTGAGACACACCCTTATTTCCATGGCAACTCACTCACCCTGCCTGAATGCTATGGTAGCTTCTAGGCTCTATTCCCTGACACCTGCAGGCTCTAGTCCCTGACACCTGCAGGCTCTAGTTCCTGACACCTGCAGGCTCTAGTCCCTGACACCTGCAGGGTCTAATCCCTGACACCTGCAGGCTCTAGTCCCTGTTACCCCCAGATCTATATGATTCTGGCTCCTGTGACCTATACGCAGAACTCTCAAATGCCGTTATCCTCAGCTCTTTTCCCTTCAGGGATGGACCCAGAGATTGAGGGAGTGTCATAGAATTCCAAGCCGATTCCTTTGAGCCTGGGTCTCCGAGACCCCTGTTGCTTTCCGGTCATGGGCTAGCCACTCCTGAGCCCCCCCACCCTGACCCAAAAGGCACTTGTGGTAGGCAATCAAGAGTGGTCAGCAGTCTTTTAACTGCTGCTGGGAGTCATATCCACCCTCTCTTCCAAGGGCGGAGAGGCACTAACAGGGAAGTTAGGGAGGGCCAAGTGCCTGCTCAGCAGGTTCTGCACCTCACCTTCAGGAGGGGATGGGATCTTTCGGTGCCTAGCCCGGCTGCACAGAGTCTTTGATACTGCCTGCTACACGGACACGGATGATGCTCCAGGCTTCAGAGTCTCCCAACATCATTAAATTCCCAGCTGGAGTCCCTTACTGAGCACTCAGCCTGACCTCTCCATAGTCATCCAACCCCTGCTTGATTGTGACCACACTGTGAGAAAAACCTTATGTAGACAAAACACAGACTTCCTACCCCTCTTGGCTACATGTGATTCCTAGGGAAAAGGTCATGGACCTAGGAGGCCCACAGGGACCTCACCTCTACCCACCTCTCCCTGTCTGCTCTTTTGCAACTCCCTTTCAGCTGTCTCTTGACATGCTCTGGCAGTCCTATCATAGAGCTCATGCTGGGTTCTGCTGAGGCCCTCTGGTTCCTTGCAGGGTAGCTCCTGGCTCATTCTCTGGTTCCCTGTAGACTGCCTGGAGCAGGTCCCCTTGCTATCAGCTTTCTTATGTGTTTTTTTTTTCCTTTATAGATTCTAATATAGCCATTTGGCTATTTCAGTTTTGTTTATGTCATCATCTGATTAAAACATACTACCCCTGCGACCAATCAGTTAGTTAAATCAACCACATGCATGCACTAAGCGTCCAGTGCATGCAGGAGTGGAGCTGGCTAGAGATAGTGCGCAGTGTTAAACAAATTGTGTAAGAGGGATGAAGTCTATTCCCTACTCCACCACCATAGCCTGATGTCCTGGCAAATCTAAAGAGTTTGGGGACTGTTTGCTGGGTGAATAAAGGGGGCACACCAGATATCTGTGCCTGAAAAGGGGGTCCGATCAGAGAACCAATGATAAAATGATAAAGATAATGGGGCACAAGTCTCCAGGCCAGGGCTAAAATGAAGTTCCTTTTTCTTCACTGCGACCACACCAAAACCAGCACTTTACTAAGAACCCAGACCCTGGCTTCCCACTCCTTGTCACCCCCCACGGTGTTCACTTGCTCTGCCCTCACAGCCACGGGGGATTGATAGGAAAGAGAGAGCACACGTTTTCGTACCAACTCCACATCAGCCCTTTCCACTGTTACAGACAGTGTTGGATCTGGCTTCCCACACAAGTCTGGAAAGATGGAAGGCCCCGCTTTAAGACCCCATGAGCTGTGGGTCAGTTAGATACCATCACAATGAGCTTAAACTCAGATTTTAAAAACACAAACTGGATCGCTGAGCCCCCAAATCATTACCAAGGTTGAATGTACTGGACTCAATTGCTACTGAGTAATAGTTAGCTATTTAAAAACAAAAATCGATTATGACATTCTCTTAAAATGTAACCCAGGGGTTGAAGGGTCATCGCTACAGGGTCAAAGAACCAGAGGTTCAAACGAGCCTGCACCTTTGGCTGTGAACTGTGGGCCCACATTCTTGGCAGTAGCTCTTGGGTAGCCATGCGTGGATCCCCACTCCTCTGGCCACGATGAAGCTGTAGAAACTAATGTATTCTGAATGAGACCAACTGCCGCTCATGAAGGGGGAAAAAAGGGACCTGCTTGAGTAACTGTAATAATTGGAAAATTATTTTGATAGCCTGAAACAATCTAATATATTACAGAATTTTATTAAAATAATATCAAATCAAATTAACTGCTATTCCATAATGAATTAGGTAACAAGGTGGGCAGATATTAATCGGCCTTGGCTTCTAGGCAGGGGAGCCCGGAATTTATTAGTTCTCGTGGCTGGCATGAGGTGAAGGCAGAAACTGCCATCGCCGCTGGAGAGGGAACCCCCTGAGACAGGCCTGCCTCCACTTCTTCGTCTCCTCCTGCTTCCACATCCTAATCCATCATTAAACACTTGTATTCCTTTTATGTGGGGTCTTATGAAATTTTTAATTTTTTAATTGCTTTGTGATTTAATAATGAGGACTTTTCATTTGGCCTGAATAAGGAGTGAGATACGATATTGAATTTTTTTTCTTTCCCTGCCCCAGCAAACCCTCATCCCTTCTTCCCATGGCTTTCATTTTCCAAGACTGAAAACTCAAATCTCATCCCTGAGGCAACCCCATGTCTGGCAGGCAGGCTGAGACGGCCTGGACATCTGTTTGATTTTTTAGGAAGTGCATAGTCTCAGCTGCCCACATGGCCAGGAACAGTCTCTGAAGGCCCTTGTGAGTAAGGGGTAGATTGTCTGAAGGCTCAATGAGTTGGGCTTCTGAATAGCAAGCACTAGTGTTATTGCCCTTTGGGGATTTTCTCTACTCTCTCAGACTCAGCAGTTTTCAGCCCTCTGAGAAGTGTCGAGGAGGAGCGGGATAACAGTTTGCAGAGTGTAGGGAGAGCAGGCATAAGTGCCTGGGCTCCATCAGCAGTGGTTCTGAGGCTGGCCATACCTCTGATCCTCCAGGGCCCACCCTGGGCATCATGGGGTGGATCCTGCTGTCTGCAAGTGTGTGGGCAGCTGATAGTGTCTCCTCTAACCTTCATTTGTTCCTTAACAAAAGGGGATGAGTCAACGTGGTGAAGTGGTGGTGGGGGGAGACATTGTGAACGGTCGCAGACCCCTAGCCTGCCCTTGCTAGATGCCACTTTACTCAGTACCAAGCTGATGGGGGAGGACCAACAGTAGAGAGGGTCTTCACCGTGTGCCTCTTGTTTTCCTTCCCACTGTTCAGGGAAAGATGTCGAGACTTAGAGCAAGGGCCGGATGCCTTGCCGCTGGAATGGTGGCATTAAGTTTCTGCCCATATTTGTCTCTGGGTTGGAGCTTTTCAGCACGGCAGGAACGGGCAGAGAAGCGTGGGTTGCCGGGATGCAGATCCTGTCACAGTATCTGATGTGAATTCTCCTTCACCCAGCCACACTTTGTAAAATAGATTGAAATCAATGCACTGTCTCTTACTGAATAACAACAAGGCATGTAGGATGCTCTTTTGTGCCTTGTTACTGATGGAAATTAATTTAAAACATCGCATGTACATTAAAACGAGACAGACATGTCATACCAGAGGAGGTAATCATTCTCGAACACAGGAGAAGAGCTGCATCTTCACATTCACCCACCACAATCTTCTTTTGCTGCTCCCTCTGGGCCATAAATCACTTCCCTCTAGCCCTGGGCCAGGGGCTCATCTAGGAAGACACAGAGAGACAACAACGAGGTCAGAGGACTTTGCAATCTTGAAGGTCTTTCTTGGACCAAGCAAGCATCACTTTCTTTTCATATTTGCAGTCAGTTTGAGGTCTGGAAAGGCTGAATTAATGCACAATTAAATGTAATTTGTGTATTTTCTCTCACAGACAGATAAAAGATGATTTAGGGTTACAAGAGGAGATGTGACCTAAACAACTACCATGCGGTCTGTGTGTCAGTGAGGGCTCACCCACTGGACATCTGAGCTGAAACGCACAGGGAAGGCCACTGCCGTGTCTGAACTACCGGCAAAGTCAGTTTTGTGAATACATTTTTTTTTTATTGTGGTTTGGATATAAAATGCAACCCAAATGAAGCAAACACCTCTCTTGTGGCTAATCACTTCTAAAAGAATGAGTACCCAACAACCCCCTTGGTGCTTACATGGGAAAAAATAATAATAAAAAGGATTTAAAATTAAGGACAAAAAGAATAAAAGGGTAGATAAAATCTGAAATGCATCGGAGGGAAGATAAAGTGACTTTTTGGCAGCGACTTTAATAGAAGCTCGGCTTCAAAAGTCATCTAGCTGCAGCGTTAATCTGCACATTCTTTACTCGCCCTGGCGCAGGCGGCTCCCCTGTTATTACCTTGGTTAAAAAGGGTGTATATCTTTAATCAGAATGGGCTCTCACTAGTTATTGCAGTGATTCTGAGTTTCCCATTTCCGCCGATAGGTAATAAAGGGTCACACTGCTCAGCCTGTTTTGGAGAAGATTATGAAATGGTCTTTTTATTTTGCAAGTCCTGCTCTGGGGCCACCCCAGAGCAGACAGGTTGCTTCTCATCTCCAGGGTCTTGGGACAGGGTGAGCAGGATGCTCAGGTGACTACAAGTAGAGAAGCCTGGGCTGGGCGTCAGGAAGCTTTCACACCAGGTCCTCTCAGGATCCCTGTGCCTCAGGGTTGTATGACTTTCAGGGAACCAGGGGCCTGTGGGTGGTGTGGTGGTGTGTCCACAGGGTGGCATAGACAATTGGTTTGTGACTGCTGAATTCTTTGTGCTTGGCGTCCGTTGGTGAGCCAGATGAGTCAGGTGCCCAGAACTCCAACTGTCCAATTGTCCTCCCTCCTACTTGGAACGTACCCATATCTTCAGCAGGGAGTGGCCCTCAGGATCCCCGGAGCAGAGCTCATATGGTCGGCATAATCAAGAGCTGGGCTTGCCGAGAGTCACACTGTCTGATAGCAATTTTGCTTATTTTTCTACAAAATGAGAATCATATTTGCCTTATGGATTTTGGGTGGCAAAGTTCTGTGGGACATTGCATGTCACTCAGTCAGGGCACTGGATCAATCCAATGATTTTTGCATGCGTACGCCAGGGTGTGGTGAACGTTCATATGAGGGTGTACTTTCCACTTTATTTGTTCAGACAGAGTCTCTTACTGAGCCTGGAGGTCATTGATTGGCTTTGCTGGCTGGCGAGTGACCCTCTAGGACCCACATCTCTACCATATCAGCATGTTTGGTTTGCCAAGCTAGCCATTAAAAAGCGCAATACAGAGTGGCGGCCAGCACACAGCTGAGTGTCTGGCTGGTTGTGCCCTCACTGGGGACAAAAGATGAAGGATCTGAGCCAGGGTTGTCCTTGTGACAGCAGAGCTTCAGTTTCCATGTGGCCTTCTCCTGGTGGGTCACTGTATTCAGATGTCCCCTCCTTCTTAAAGACACTCATCGCATTGGACTCTGGGACCTGCTTGGCTGCAAAGTTACCATCTCTTTAATAGTGACAGCTCCACAGACCTGTTTCCATAAGACACCACATGCTAGTTTGGGACTTTACCAGTGACTTGGAAGGAGGGATACCATTAACCATAGCAATGACCAAAGTAGCCTTAAAGAGGCCAGCAGGCTTTAGCCTCTTCTCAGAGAGTCATAGAAGCTTAGCTTATCCAAGGACCATACAACAGCCCAAAGTAGAGAAAATATTTTTGGGCCAGAAAGATGGCTCAGCAGCTAAAGGTGCCCGCTGCCGAGCCTGCAGATCTGAGTTCAATCCCCACGGGGGGGGGGGGAAGAAGAACAGGTTTCTGCAAGTTGTCTTCTGACCTCCACATGTGCACCATCCCACGTGAATAAATAAATGCAATAAAACCTTTAAAATGCCTTTGGCTTATTTTTGAAAATGTTTTTTAAATTATCATCTTTTCAGGTTAACACATAAAATCGTGATCTTCTGACTATGGTCTTTGCTTTCTTCTCTTGATGTGTGTATGCACTTATGAATGTATGTGTATATGCATGCGTGCGTGCGTGCGTGCGTGTGTGTGTGTGCATGGGAGGTCGAAGGTCAATGTCAGGTGTTATCTTCAATTGCTCTTCATCTTGCCTTTCTAGACAGTTTCTCTTACAGAAACTAGAGTTCTTCAGTTCAGTTAGACTAGGTGGCCAGCAAGCCCCAGGGTCCTCCTCCCCCTGCCTAACCAGCAGGCCAGCGCTGGACTCACAGGTGCATACAACCACATCTGGATTTTTCCATGGGTGCTGAAGACTGAATTCCGGTCCTCAGTGCCTGCGAAGCAAACACTTACCGATTGAACCTTCTCCCCACCCCTTGTTCTAGTCGTTCTACACATATACTTTCCCCTAGTTGTTTCCCATGTCCACCACCCACTGAATCCCTCTCTCCCCTCCTCCTGCAGCTGGCTTTGGCATCCACTTCTAGGGAATCTTTTAACTGGGGCACAGTGCAGCGTTTGGCCCATGTCGAACAGAAGCACATACCTGTAACTCACATATGGAAATTTCCTCATCTGAGAGAGTTCTCTCACCTTCTCTTAAACAGTCCACCCAGGAAACAACCACTGTTAATAAGAGTCCTTTGATGGTGGATTAACACTGTTCTTCTAGAACATTCCACACACGGGGCTATGCCGCATGTGCTCTTTGCATCTGTTTCCTTTTACTCGGTGTCATGTTTTGGAGACTCACCCATGCCGTTGTGCTTAGCTGCAGCTTGTTTCTTTTTATTGTTGGATAGAATTCTCCAGAACAAATTTTCCACCAGGTGCCTCTCCAGGCACCTGGTGAGGAACAGCCAATGGTTTCCAGGCTGGCATACCGCCAGGAAGTGGTACTGTAATTACGGTGCAAGTGTTAATATGTGAACATGTGTTTGTGCCTCTAACCTCGGTGTAGAATTACTGGGTCATGGGAAGGGTGTACCTTTTGATTTACATGAAACCATGGCTTCTCCACGGTAGTCTTGCTGCCTTAGAGTCTCACCGCGAGGTCCTTGCTGTATTCGGAGTTACAGGTCTTTCAGCCACTTGCTCTTGTTTCTCTCTAGAGTTTTAATTTTATTTTCTTTGATGGACAATAAAAGCCACAGTAATCAAAACAGTGTGGTGTTGGCTGAGAGCTAGATCCTGATGAGACTGAATCCAGAAATAGATGCTCCAGTACATGGTCGCTTGATCTTCGACAGAAGCCATGGAGGAGGTCAGAAGAGAAGACCCGCTAAAATGAGTGTTGGAACCACTGGCTGGCCATATGGAAGATAACACTTCATTTAGTTTATAAAAAACAAGTCAAGATGAAGCATAGCTCTAGGCGTAAAAGACCTCACACACATGTCAGGAGACTATTTTTATGAACTTGGGACAGTGTGTGCATGCACACACATACACATATCAGCAGACATTTTTGTGAACTTGGAACAGTGGTATATGCATATATTTTAACAGAAGCAACTGGGATTTATTAAAATATTTCTCACTGAGGAAAGAAGAGAGGAAGCCACACACTGCGAGGAAATATTCACAACACATATGGTCTCAGCAAAGGGCTGGCTTCCAGGAGTCATAAAAATCTCCTACAAAGCAAGGGTTAAAAGGCAGACAACCTAATAAAAATACGAAAAACATCTGAACAGACACTTCCCAAAGGAAAACAAGGGTTACTGACTCCACTACCTCGAGAGTTAAGTGTAATGGTGGTTCCAGGCCGGCCCAGGCCAGCCATTTCTCCGTGATGCATGGATGACCTCCGTGTGGAGGCGAGCACACGTGCAGCTCTCAGGCTGCTTAGAGAAGTCTCTTCATGCAGGAGATGGTGGAGAACCCAGGAACTCACGATGGGTCAACGTGTAGAGAATAAATGTCTGCGGAGTGCTCAATCACAAATGGGGTCTCAGTATCACCTCTGTCCCTCCTGGGCTCAGGGACCATGGCAGAAGAGGTGGCAGGAAGACTGTAAGGATGTTGGGGAGGACTGGACTGAAACAGTGTCTTCTGGACATGACGGGGCCATTATACTCATGAACTCACGGCAGCTGTGGGACCTGCACAAGACCTAGACAAGACCAAGCCAGTCAGTGTTCCAGTGTGTGCGTGAGTGCGTGCATGCGTGCATGTGTGCATGTGCGTGTGTGGGGGGGGGGAGAAAGAAGGAAGTCTTTACCTCTAGCTGGAAAGTTATTGACAGTTGATAGATTCTGGGGTTAGGGAGAGTCAGTTTTCATTGAGGGTGTGTCCTTGGATGGGTTAGCCATGCGGTGAATGACTCTACATCCAGGACTTGGTGAGTTATAAAAAAATAAAACAAAACCATAGTTGGAGGCGGTAGGGAGTTGGTAGAGATGGGTAGGGAGGTGGTGGTGGGTGGTGGGTCTATGAACAGGAAGAGTAAGGTGGTGACTATAACCAAAATACCATGTATGCATGTGTGAAATCCTGGAAGAATTAATTCAATTATTATAGTTTTTGGAAGCAATATGTGTGTGTGTATGAGAGAGAGAGAGAGAGAGAGAGAGAAAGGGAGAGAGAGAAAGGGAGAGAGAGAGGGGGAAAGAGAGAGAGAGAGGGAGAGAGAGAGAAAGGGAGAGAAAGGGAGAGAAAGAGAGAAAGGGAGAGAGAGAGAGAAAGAGAGAAAGGGAGAGAGAGAGAGAGAGAGAGAGAGAGAGAGAATTCCAAATTGAGAGTCTGGATATTCAGCTGGTCTGAGTTAACGGTGAAGAAACAAGGTTTTGTGTCCCTTTTCTATTGCAAGCCCTCTGGTGGGTGCTGACTGGTGTTTAAATGGTCCTCAACTTTCAGGCTATGGATGGGATACAGACAGGCATCAGTGTCCACTTTTGCATCCTGTATCCCTTGAGATAGCATGGCCGAGAGCGGTTCTAGAGGTGCCCAGTGACCCCATATTTCCCAGGTGGGTTGGCTGTGAGCCAGTCTTAAGACAGTGCTGGCCTTCATGTCTTAGAACCATTCTCTTTGAGCCCTTCTCATCTCCAACTCACTATCTACCTTCTTGCCCCAGCATGCCCGACTTCAAAGAATTCCCCTACCTAGGGCTAGCCAGTGAGATACGTCGACATGGGTAGGATTTCCATTACTTCTCCGGCTTACACATACTCTCCCACCTTGCCTGTCATCATTTTCTACAGCTGTAGTAAAACCACCACCCAAGTTGCTGGTGTCTCACATCTCTTATGAGTCAAGAGGCTGCATTACCTGGCTGGACCCTCTGTTGAGGGCCCCTCTGGGCTTCGGTCAAGGGGTTTAAGGTTGGTTAGATAGGATCTGCTTCCCTACATGTGTGGTTTCTAGACGCATAGTCCCTGAAGGCGGGGAACTGAGACTGCTGCTGGTTTTGCTGGCCATCTTTTTTTTTCCCTAGATGGTTTCCATAGTTCTTTGCACATGGGTCTCCCCATTTTGACTGTGCATCTCCTTCCTTCTGGTGAGGCTGAGGAGTCTTATGAGGTGGGTGCTCTGATCCCGTGTGACCAAACCGTCAAGACACACCATAGGATCCTCACACGGGACAGCCATGCTTCATGGAAATAGCGGGTTGAGTGGGTCTTAGTGGGAGTGGGAGGGAGGCTGTCACACAAAGGTGTGGATGGTAGGTGTGGAATCCTCACAGTCACTCAGGGAGTCTATCTGCCATCCCATAAAGACCACCCACAGCCTCTCATTTCCCAGACCATTTCAAGGAGCCTTGGCTCCTCACCCTCCTGAGCTTCCACGGCAATGTATTCCCTGTGTCAACTGGTCACTCTTCTGAGCTCACATTCAAAAGAACAGTGGACTCTGCCCAGAGACTTCCACCTGCTAGACAGTGGCTTTTTCTTCCCCCAGCTTTCATATCTGAGACTTGGCAACAAAATTTAAAGCCAGGATGTAGGCCCATAGGTGTCCACAGTCATATTCTGCTATGCATAATTCCTCATCAAAGAGAAGCGTGTGCAACCAAGACCACCATCCCCCACCCCATCATCCCCATTTCCTTTCCAAGGCCCTGCTTCCCCTGTGAGCCCGCCTGCATGAGTCAGCTTGAGTCAGGGTCTGCCAGCACCAGGACATCTTAGACAATGGAAGAGCCGGGGAATCACAAACAGAGATGCCTCTGAGTGTGGAAGACAAGGCCAAGGTCAAAGAACCCTGCCTCCTCTACCCCCTTGTCTCGCCCTGCCTCCTTCACATTCCTCTGAAGCCTGTCTCCCTCTCTTCAAAGATTTCTTAATAATCTGTAATTTTGTGGAAGGGATAAAGGATAAGGGGAACCCAGAAGGTGGCTGGATTTACATATGAATGTTGGGTTTTCATTTTAATTTTGACAAAGTGTAAAGGTTGCTAATAAAAGTGTCGTTAGTGCCTTGCCATTTCTTTGATGGACTATGGAGCAGATTGCTAAGATAAGGAGACAAATCCAGGGGTCACTGGTTTTACCAGGAGCTATCCTTCATCCTGTAATGAAAAAACAAAACACCATGACAAATTTTTTAAAAGGGATAAGAGAACAAAAGGAGTGACATTCTTCCCAAGACACTTGTGACTATTCTAAGCCCTTCTTAGGGGGACTGAGCTGGCTGCTAGCTTCAGAGCAGGTTCTGTGTGCATCTGGACCTGAGTGGTCACCGAAGCTGGGGGTCCCCAAGGCCACATAAGTTTGCAGTACCCAAATGAAGACTTGGGTCAGTGTTGGATGGAGGTAACACAAGGAAGAGGCACCATCCTCTGAGCATGGAGCTTCAGACTGGGCTTCATCCTGCAGGTAATATTGCTGAAGGAGGATAACTGAAAAGGAACAGATGGCTGGCTCAGGGGGCTGGGGCAGAAACATTGAGCAAGCTCCTGAGTCCTGAGTTCCTGGTCCCTGCTGTGCTCACTCCCCTGGGCTTTAAAGACAGCAGCCACAGCCCATGGAGAGCTGGACCTGTCCTGTCTCTCCCACCAGTTTCAGAGCTGGACCTATCCTTTCCCTCCCATCAGCTTCCTGCAGGACTTTAGATGAGTCAGGGACCTTAGATGAGACATCGCTCCTCTCTGAATCTTGGTTTATAAACTGAATGAGACCAGAGCCTTTCAAAACATGCTCTCTGTAAAGACCCAGAGATGCTGGGGTGAGCTTGGTAAGCATCTGTGCAGGTGCCACAGGACAAGACACTCGTCTCTGTATCCTTTCATAACCAGTGCGGCTCAGCTATTGACCAAGTAAGACTTCCTCCAAGAGAGGCCTTCCATGGATTGTAAACCTGTGGTAACAACGGATGTGGAATTTCTGAAGCTTCAGCCATTGAGGTGTCAGCCAAACTGAGGGAGGGAGGGGGGAGGGATGGAGGGAGGGAGAGAAAAAGGGAAGGAGAGAGAGAGAGATCAGAGTCTTTCACATCCAGAAGCATCCAGAAGGCTTCCCTGTTATTCTTCTGAACATTTTAGAGTTGTTTCATCTTTGTACCTGATCTTTTAGGATCCGTGTTGTAGGTCTCACTGCTTGCATATGCTGCTTGGGTTTAAGTTTTGAGTTTTCAGATCTACTTGGTCTCTGGGTTCTTTGGGGGTCTCGGTATTGGAGGTTGATAGGGTGGGAAGTTTCAAATTTAAAAACTTCCTTCTGTGATCCTTGACTGCAGGATCCTTTTTTAGATAGGCAAACTGAGGTACCAAAGGAAAAACTAAGAGCCCCCAAAGCCAAGTATCTTAATGCTCCTTGAGTCCTTCGATAGACCTGGGACTCATGTGATTATTCTGTTGATGCCCCTCTGCAATTCCTTATGCAAACAAAGGACTCCTCCGTCTGTGACAAATGGCCACCCTTCAGTTAAGTCTACTGAACGTCACATGCTCATTATCTTGTGCATTGGTCTCATGGAGCAGGGAGCCCAGTTGCCCTTATCTGCTTTATTGATAATACAGTGGGTGCCAGTGGTCAAGGCACTTGGGTCTTTGTGAGATATCTGCTCACTTCCTGTAAGGAACTGTGCTTTTCTCAGTCATAAAAGAAACAGACAATTACAGCGGACACTCTAGAAGGTATGGGCAAGGTGAAAACGCTCACACGTACCCCTACACCCTGCAGACGCTGGTTAACAACCCTTTGTGTGGGAGTCAGCTTCAAGATCCTGTCAATGAAGAGCGGTTACAGGGTGCCACTGTTGACCGCTTGCTGTTCTGACTCAGTCGTCTGCTCCAATTCATCATAAGGAAACAGTGGTATTCTAATGCCCAACAAGGACGGGGTAAGCTCCCCGAGAGATGGTGAGGCCCTACCTGCTCAGTGTGTGAGTAGAGGGCACAGTCACTTGGGTGAGGATGTGCAGGGACATTGAGCAGCAAGTAGAGGGTGCGACAAGATTGGTACCCACCCTGATGACGGTGACGTCTTCTGGTACCCACCATCCTCTCTTTTAGAAAACCACATCATTGTTGTGCAGACTTTCCTCAGGGATACAAAACACATCTTGTTCACCTCAGAAAAGTCAAAGTGATGGACTAAGCATAGCTTGGAGAAGCAATGTCTTTAATTGGTGCTACTTACAGAGGCATGAACAGCTTGCAGGCTGCTACACAACTAAAGAAAACATCCTTCCCGGATCCAAGGAACCGGTAACTGCCTATGTATCCTCCTGTATGGATAGGGCCTTCTGAGTACCCCCCCCCATAGGGAACATCAGTCTTATGCAGATCTCCTTCTGGTAATTAATCTCAGCCCCTGACAATCCAAGGAGGTTAATGGCTGTGCCATGGTTAAAGGACAGTGTTCTGCACTGGGTACCCTCATGGCGCTCTGAGTGTTTCCTATCATAAGTAAGGCTCCACCTCCATTTTCCAAAAGAGACTAGAGGACCGATGGCCTCCTGCAGGTGGTGACTGTCAAGTGTTGACATCACAGGGCCTCTTCAAAGTGCTACATGCTGAGTTCCAGCCTCCAAACATTAAATTTTTCATTCCTCCTAAAGTGAAGTCCTGCCTGACACACAGGGAAGCTGAGAAAAATCAAACCATCTCCCTCCCGCAGGCTGGGAGGACTGATGTCCCTAAGTATATGTGTGGAATATCTCAGACAGTTTTGGCCCTCTTTGTTTGAACCCTTGGCACCTTTGTGAGGTGAAGGAGGTGAAGAGGTGAAATTTCCGAGCTTGAATGGTCAAGGGATGAGGTCAGAGTTGGAGGGTGGACCCTGGTGGGGTTGAGGTTTGGCAGTTCAACCATGTAGCTTCAGAGTCCGGTCTCCTTCAACTCTACCACAGCATCTCTAGGTGAGTAGGAGCTGCGCTGGGATTATCTGCTCCCATCTCTAAGGCCACAAAATCCACCCCCCCTCAACCCCAGTCACTGGGCTCATGGTAGGAGACAGGATAAATCAGTGACCCTCCTAGAGCAGCACCTTCCTGAGTCAACAGGAAGTGGCAGGACAGGAAGTGCATGCTGGGAGGTGCATGCTGGAAAGTGTATGCTGGTCTAGAGTGGCTTTGCTGATCAGGGAGAGAGAGCGGTTATGGCTTCTTTACTCTGTACTTGGCTCTGGATCATAGCTCTCCCCAGTAAATCCATGATTTGACAGCTTTGAGAAGAGCTCTGGGGCACAAATGCCCAGGTTTGGAGGATATGGGCCTGATGCAGTGGGCACAGTTGGTATTGTCAGAGGCCAAGCCCGACTGACTCCATCTTCTCGGTGTGGGTTGCTGCATGGCTGATGCTCTGGTCAACAACTGAGGGCTCCTAGCAGCTAGGAGGGGCCCGAGGCTAGCACTGATGTCTCAGGAGAACTGTCCATGATTAGGGTGATGGAGATGCTGCCGCCCACACTTACTCAACGAACAGGGCTGGAAGCATCTTCCCCTTCTTCTTATTTCTGTGTCTGGGTGGAAAGAGGACCAGTTGTGGCTTCAAGAGGCTGGCGTTTATATGCCTGCCTGTGAAAGGTACCCACAAACCAGCATTATTGTTCTGCAGAAGGGCCAAAACCTCTCACAACTTATGACCACAACATAGTATTATCCATCTCCCATTCTTTTCCCAGAGAAAGAAAACACACACACATATATACTCACCCATTCACATATGAACTCATGCAATGCACCCTCAGAAACAGACACATGCACACTTGCACGTAAATTCACACACATGCTCACTCCCATGCACCCTCCCTCACACACTTGCCTGAATTTCCAATCTCCAGGCCTAGACTCTTCCTTCTTTTCTGCAAAACTGCTCTTCTCTCCCTCCATGATAGCTGCTTCCCATGGCTGCCTCTTCCTGTGACACCTGCCTGGGTTGCCTGCTGCTCATGGAAGGAGTCATGGAGGCGTGGCCAGTGGCTTGGGCTGGGCATGAGGTCTTTGGTGCTGCTTCTCCTGGTTCTGTGGTCCTGGGGAGAGCTCCTGATTCAGCTCCTCGGCCCTCGTGTGCTCACTCACTCATTCACCTATCCGTCTGCCCCCGCTTCCCATCTAAGGCTGCTGCTGAGGTCACAGGTGCGGGAGTACCTCAATATTCTTTGTCCCCCAGGACAGCACAGAGCCCTGGGACTACCCCATCCTTTTGCAGTGTCTCTATCCCAGGAGTAGCTTTGAACCCTTCTGATTTTTTAGCCTATCCCTCACAGCCAGGGTGGAAAGCTGCTTCCTGCAAGGCTTGTCTGTCTGTCTGTTTGTCTGTCTGAAGCAATGGCAAGGTCAGAACTGTGTATTTTCTCTGAAAGGCTTGTGCTTGTGTGTGTGTTTACTCTCCTCACTGTAGCTAACAATTTCAATATTAATGTTCATTTCCAGGGAGATAATTAGTGCAGTGTGCGCTGTGATCTTATCTCTAGTTCTCTCTCTGTCCTGCTAATTTACCCAGGGGAGGAAAGTTCTGGAGTGACTGGATGGCAGAGCTAGCTGCCAAGACCATCACAGCCTCATGGCCTGCAGCAGAGGGGCAGGAGAGCCCTTCTCTAACAAGGAATTCCAGCATGCCACAAGTCTCCAACTGGGAAAATTGTCCTTATGCCACAGGCCTCTCTAGGCTAGACCAGGGCACCCACGCAGTTGTGGGTTGACACTCTGTCCTGGACTGTGTCTCCTGTGACTGGGATCTGCAGGGCTCTGTCGAGACGCTCTTCTCTGCTTTCTCTCCTCTCCCTGGCTCCAATCCCCTAGGACCTGAAGCCATCTCCACCTCTGTGAGCCTGGCCATCTACCGTGAGCTATCTACTGGCCTAGGGCTTCCTGATCCTCATCATATAGGTGGGGAAACTGAGATTCTGGAAGGCTCGTGTTCCCCCAGAAAGTGGAAAAACAGAGCTCATTCAGACTCCTGTGACCCCGAATCTGAGCTCAAATTCTAATTGGTCTTAATAATAAAATATCAGAGTCAGATTTTAGGGGGTGAAACCTGAGAGCTCAGAGAAGCAGAGCAGCCTGCCACTAGTTCTTACCTCTATGAAATCCTCAAACAGGATGAGGTGTCCTGTCTACAAATCCTCGGACTGAATCCTGAGCTCCTGTCTCTTCCCGCCTTATATTCCTCTCTCTGTTCAGCCAAATCACTTTCTGTCTCCACCTCCCTAGTGCTGGGATTAAAGATGTGAGCCACCAGCGCCTGGCTCTGTTTCTCTTTTAGACTGATTCAATCTGTGTAGCCCCAGGTGGCGTTGAACTCAAGGAGATCCAGCTGCTTCTGTCTCCTGAGTGCTTGGATTACAGGTGTGAGCTACCACTGCCTGGTCTCTATGGCTAACTAGTGTAGCTAGCTCCACACTCTGATCTTCCAGCAAGCTTTATTTGCTAAAGCACAAACAAAATACCACCACACTGATGCTCTTGGTCGTGACTTTGAATTACATGTAATCAAAGGATGTTTCAGTGCAGGCCTAGCTCTGGTGCCCGGGACCTGGTGGGTGACGTGGTAACGGCTTGCAACACCATCGTCCAGACAGGCTAGTAAATAAAAGCAGAAGCAACTCTTGGGGAGCCCTCAACCCAATCAGTGCTTCCAGATCTGGCTGGTGACGGCAATGAGTTGAGTGACCTTTCTGACCCCGAGGGTCATCTCTCTAGCTTGTAAACTGAGAATGGTAGCAGGGTTTTCACTGAGTTACCATGAACATGAGGTGGGCAGATGTGTGGGCAGACATGGCTTGACCCACCCAGAAGACCCATTCAACGACAGACATTGCTGCTACAGTTCATTCATTCATTCATTCATTCACTCACTCATTCATTCATTCATCTCACACTATCAGTATCATCTCTGCACCAGGAGTACAGGGCGCTTACCTCTTTCCCCGGTGCCACTTGCTCTCAGTCTTAGGCAAATAACAGTCAAGCGGCCACACTCAGTAGACAGTAAGTGACTCCTTGATGTGTGGGGGCTTTAAGAAAGACTTCCTTACCAGGGAGGATTTGAGGCAGGCATATTCCCTGCCTCTGGGAACAGATCTCCATTCACTTGGTCTCTCGACTCCCTTCCCAGTTTGCAAGAGACACGTTTTCCATTTCTGTTTGTATGGGAACTCTCGGAGCTGCGAGGTGGTTCGTCGGAGTGGGGAATTCTTCCAGCCGTCTGATTTCAACAGAGCCCCCACCTTTGCTGCCTTTTGCTTGCTGTCGTGAACACCATCACCAGAGCAGGAAGAGTCCATCACAGCAGGGGAGGCATGGCGGCAGGTGGCTTGAGCAAGATGCTCCAGACAGCAAGTGATGTTTCCAAGAGCATGGAGCTGACACTCCGCAGCCTGGCATCTACAGGAATCACTGCACAGCCGTGTTTGTGGCAGCACTGTTGACAGTGGTCTGAAGTAGGAGCAACCCAAGTGCCCGTCCACGAAGGGGTAAGTGGCATATCCAGACATGGAATACTATCAGCTCTAAAAAGGAAGGAAATCAGCATGTGTGCTTAGTCATAGACGAGCCTTGAGAACATGTTAAGTGAAATATCACTGACTTTCCTATGATTCCATTGCACACGCCCTCAGTGTCCTGGAGACAGAGAGCAGGATGGTGGGTCCCAGGGGCTGGAGGAAGGCAAAAGAGAGTCAATGTTTACAGGGTCTGGAGAACAGATTGAGAAGATAAAGTTCTGGAGATGATGATGCCAATGGCTGCACAGCAAAGCCAATTCATTTGCTTCCTCTGAGTTCTCCATTCAGGAAAGGCTAAAACAGTGACCCCTATGTTCCTGGGGCGATTATATAGGTGATTATATACTAGAACAGTGTTTTCAGGTCAGCTGCCAAGTTTCTGATTATGAACATCCCAGCCATCTTTGGAGGAACACACCTCTCACTAGGTGGTGGAAAGACTCCAAACAGACAAGCAAAGACACCCAGGTGGGGCTGGAAGATGACTCCATGGGCAAAGTGTTTGCTATGCAAGAATGAGGGCCTGAGTTTCAATCCTCAGCACCCATGTAAGAGCAAAACCAGAACATGGTGGGACTAGTTATAACCCTAAGTGTGGGGGAGGAGCGGGAGGACCTCAGGGCCTCACTGGGTACCTTCTGTAGTCAGGCAGTGGGCTCCAGGCTCAGTGAAAGACTCCGTCTAAAAAAAGAAAGTGAGAAGCCATAAAGGAAGGTATCTGATGTGGATCTCTGGATATGAGTGCTCCCATGCATGTGCCTGTGCGCGCACACACACTTACACACATTCCAGGGAGGTATTGAGCTCCAGTAACCACAGCCTTTGAAGTTACATTGAGAAGGGAAATCCAAGTTTTTCGGAGGAAGATATCCAATGTGGAGTTCTGGTTATGAGCACACAGACACACACACACACACACTCACTCACTCACTCCAGGGAGGTGATGATCCCTAGTAACCGCAGCCTTTGGAGTCACCTAAAGAAGGGAAATTCAAGTTCTTCAGGGCATGGACAGTCAGGCAGTTTGGGAGTTTTACTATCCACATGGCTGGGAAGTTTGGAGACAAGCTGTCTGTGTGGCTACTAACCATGGCAAGCTGACGCACTAGGGCTTGGAGGTGTTGCTTGCCTTTCCATCTGACCTTCCTCTCTTCCTGGTGGACCTGGTGGACCCTGCGTGAGTGTGTGTCTACATACATGTGTGACCACTCAGTCAGGTGTATGTGTGTGTGTGTGCTTGCGTGCATGCACGTGCATGTATAGTCTCTGCTTGACCTCAGCTGATAACTGGGAAGGGCTGGATTTGAAATACAAGGCAGAGCTTCTACTTACAAACCTGTCCTTGGCGGGCAGGGTTTGTCAGGGAGTCTGAGTCTGCCATCCTGGGTGGCTCACCTGATCTCTAAGGACAACAGACGCTCAGGCAGCCAACAAGATCATCGAGCAGCCGAGCGTGACAGTCAGCATCAAAGTGGGAATGCCACTCCTTGATCCGGACGTGGCCATACCTGCCTGGGCAGAGCCGTGGATGTGACCACCCTGCGATTCAAAGGCGCTTGGAACAGGATGGACACACACACACACACACACCACACACACACACACAGCCCAGAGCAAAGCCCTCCTCTTCCTTCCACGTGAAAGTAAGTGTCTGGAGTCTAGGCTTCCTTTCTTCACCATTCCTCACTGACCTAATTGTTCAGATCTGGGCTTTCTTTTGGTCTTTTTCAAAGAACTGGAAGAATGGTTAATTTCACTTAATGGAATAATTGAATGTCATAATTGTTTTTACATTTCAGCACCAATGTTTGAGTTAAGCTGCGCGCGCTCCCCCTCTCCCCGTCTAGAGCTCTTAATGAGCGGGCTTCTCAAAGGGCCTTTCTATCTCTCTCCATCTCGCAGGCTCCTCCCTGGACTGTCTGGGCTGGCTGCTGGCAGCAGGCTGCTGGGGTGGGAGAGGTAGTGGCTAATGACTGTTTTGGTCTTTGGTTGTCCTGATCTCTTCTAATTCATGATTTGTCAAGCATGAGGGGCACCCAGAGAAGGATCTCGAACAATGCCTTTCATTCTCCTCTGTCCCTCTCCCCTTCCACTCTCTTTCACTTTGGAGGAGAGAGTGGAGCTGGAGCCCGGGTCAAGAAGCTGCCAACATGTCTAGGACTCCCTGCTGTCTGAACATGGCTGAACTTAAGCCAGCAGGCTCGTTCATTCTTTCGTTCACTCCTTGCTGTGTGTTGGAAAGTTCCTGTGGCCCTAGGCCTGACCGAGGTGCCAGGCAACCGGGGGGCACAGAATTTGGGTGGAGATGGAGAGTCAAAGCACAAGGATGCACTGGGGAAATGGCTCGGTCAGTCAGTGAAAAGCTTGCCCTACAATCATGGCCTGAGTTCAATCCCCATCAACTACATTAATTAAAACAAACAAAAAAGAGGCAGGGGTGGTGATGCATGCTTGTCCCAGTGCTGGGGAGGCAGGGACAGGAGGACCCCTGGGGCTCACTGACTGTCCTGTCTAGCCTACTAGTTTCAGGCCAGTTAAGGACCATGTCTCAAAAATCAAGGTGGACCATTGACATCTGGCTTCCACAGGCATGCTCATGTCATGCTCATGCTATACGGGTGCACCCCACCGTGCACCCCCATAGACACAAACATGTGCACGCATACCATGCAAAGGAGTTAGACAAATGGGTAGCTCTGAGGAAAACAGGCTTTATGGAGATAACAGAACAGAATGCTGTGGTCAGCAAGGCCCTGGGGTGTAGGAGACAGCACAGAGGTGGGATTGACAGGCACCACCAGGAAAGGACTAGAGAAGTGATAAGGAGCCAGGCACACAGGACCCTGGAGGTTGCAAAGTGGAATTTGGATTGGTCCTTGGGTTACCCATGATGGACAACGAGGTACCAGAAATAGTACCTTAAAAGATCTCTCCTGTTTCCATGTGGAGAAGGCCAGAGAGATGCAGATGGATTAGTTAGGGAACTGTGACATTCTCTGTGGGAGGGCTGCTGCTGGTGGGGACAGGGTGGATTGATTGCTTACAATGAAGATCAGCTAGGTCCAGAAACACCAGGGGTGCTTATCTGTGGTGTTTTGAATAGGTATAGGTATGGCCCCATAGACTCATGAGTTTGAAGGCTCAGCCCATAGGGAGGTGTGACCTTTGCTGGAGTAGGTGTGGCCTTGTTGGAGGAAGTGTGTCACTGTGGAGGCGGGCTGTGAGGGTTCATGTGCTCAAGCCAGTCCAAACAGATGCCTGTGGATCAAGATGTAGAGATCAGCTCCTCCAACACCATGTCTGCCTGCATGCCACCATGTCTCCAGTCATGACCATAATGGACTAAACCTCTGAAACTGTAAGCCAACCCCAACTAAATATTTTCTTTTATAAGGGTTGCCATGGTCGTGGTATTTCTTCACAGCAATAGAAACCCTAACTAAGACAACATGGGCTGGATGCATGTCAGGGTGAGTAACTAAGTAGTACCTATAAATTAGATTGGAGAGAGAGGTTGTATTTGTAAGTAGGGGGCAGTTTACACTCCAATAACAAATAAGCCTCCTCGTCTCAATGCCATATCAATAAAGCAACGGTTTGATGTTTTGCTCATGGTTCTCATGCAGTCCAGGGGCTGAAACAGAACTACCTCATAACTACGCTTTCTGAAGCTTGTGGCCTCTCCAGTCATTGGTATGGGGAGAAGAGTGTGGCTCCTGCTCTCAGTAGCCTGACCTGCCATCCCCGGCCTAACTGGGAGTGAGGGAAGGGAAGGTGAGCAGGATGCTGCAGGAAGGAGCGTTCCTGGCTGGCAGGTCAAGAGCTTTGCCTCTGCATGTTAGACTAAGCGGAGGGGAAGGTGGATGAGGACACAGCTTGGGCGTGGGAAGCAGCTGGAAAGGACACAAAGATGCCACCATCACACGTGACCTTAGCATGGTCTCAGGTTCTAGCTCTGTGCTTTGGAGATGGAGGCAAAAAACATGCTTTTGTCCACTGGAAGTTTGTTTAAGGGAATACAGAATCCATTTCTATCTTAAAGTTTGTTTAAGAGAATACAGCATCCATATCCATTTCCACCTTAAGGTTTGTTTCAGAGAATACAGCATTCATATCTATTTCCACCTTAAGGTTTGTTTCAGAGAATACAGCATTCATATCCATTTCGACCTTAAGGCTTCCAGCACATCTAGGAGAAGGCTCCTGTGGCCTGGATTGTCCTCTCAGCCTCATAGCCAATTGACCTCCATGGATGTCACTAATTTGTGTCACATGTGGACCCTGACATGTGTTTCATGGGGAGGGTAACTTCATGACTTCAGGAGCATTTGTTAAAGCCACTTTTGTGTGCCCTTGTTCTCTCTATCTGCGTGGAAAACTCTGCACTCATCCGAGTTCCTATCCCCCTCATTGATCTCTAAAGTTGCCTGTGTAGGCTTGCTAAAAGTCTCTATAGTGCCCATGTCATGATATCTCAGCTGGTAACCGGTGACAGTCCCCACCAGACCTGGAGCTACACCAGGCATGGGCTTCTTTATTCATTCAACAGTCACCGTCACAGAGGCAAGTGCTGTTCTTGATCACATGCAGGTGATGGCTGAATCGGGCTGAATGATTTGAACTTTGCAGAGGGCTTCTGACTGCCTCCTCCATCCTCCTGGTTCCTCTCTATATCCACTTATTAATAGTACAGCAACCAAAGCAGTTCAGAGAAAAACGCTCTGAGACATAGCTTACACACCTGTTCACCTGTTCAAAGCAAGGGTTAAATCATGTTGCCCATCACTTTCCATGACGTCACTCTTCATGACTTCCTGCCCTCAGCTGCTTCCAATTTTACAGTCACTAAGGAGGCTCTCACGGTGACAGGTCAGTGGTTGAATCGCGATGGTGCCATGCCTGGCCCTGGCTCATGACCTTGGGTCTCTGTCTGCAGCCCTTGTCAGGCTCACAGCAAGTGTCCTGTGGCTTCATAGGACTTCTGTCCATGTGGCCCATTGAGGGTCACCGTCTGTTATGGATGAGCCCATTCCATGCAATGGTGTAAGGAGAACCTGACATGAACCTGACACTTGTCACGTGTGGTGAAGCTGCTGTCACCGGAAGGATCATTCTGATGCTTGACATGAGGCATCTCTACTCCTTTTGCTGTGGAAGACTTTGAGCTGCTAATACTGAGACAAAACACCAGCGAAAGAGCAGGGAGCCATACGAATGTGGTGGGCTCTCTTAGACCTGCCAGGCTGGCCCCACATCTTGGCTAGGTTCCTCACCCTTCCCCTGCAATAGCTGATGAACCACACTTTTCACAGAGATTCTTATTACAGGTCTGCCTGTCTCACCGGAGTGCAAGCTCCATGCAACTGGGATTATGTCTGGGCCAGTCCAGGACTGAAAACTAAGAGACAACGGAAGTGTTTGTGCAGTGAATGAATGAATGAAAGAAGTAGTCTCCACTCTTTAGCACCCCTTAAGGGAGATGCTTCCCCAGATTGTTGAGTTGAGGCTCTGGAAGCAGAGTTTCTTCAACTAACAGCATCCGGCTTTACCATCAGAGCACTCTGTGAACCCTACAGGTAGAGGGACCACATGTGGGCATCCATTGGCATCTCAGAGGAAGGACCCCATCCTTGTTTTCATGCCAAGGTCTTTATCAGAAGGAACAGAAGGTCTGCATGGAGATGTGGAGGACAATAAGAAACGGCATGAGCACTGTACAACACTGTGTCAAAACCTGGGCATTAAAAAGCCAGAACATTATATATGACATTTCGGTGAGAGATGCTGCCCTGAAGAAGCCATGTCCCCAGGGACTGGGGCAATCTCCCAGTTGCTGTTTGTGCTTAGGAGACTCTCACATGATCAGAGGTGCAGGAGAGCAGCAGCCTAAGTGCGGGTCAATGAAATCACAAGAAGAGAAGAAAAGACCAAGGCAGGGCTAAGAAAGTAGCTTGAGGACTGAATCAGCCCATGCCACAATCAATAACATGCAAACAACAACAGATAACTTGGTTAAAATACTGAGCTGGAAGCCGGGCGGTGGTGGCGCACGCTTTTAATCCCAGCACTTGGGAGGCAGAGGCAGGCGGATCTCTGTGAGTTCGAGACCAGCCTGGTCTACAGAGCTAGTTCCAGGACAGGCTCCAAAGCCACAGAGAAACCCTGTCTTGAAAAACCAAAAAAAAAAAATACTGAGCTGGAGACATTCTTAAAACAGTCTACATCTGTGTAGCTGGAAGAGGAACAGAAACAGAGAGACAGGAGGAGGTAATAGTCACCAGGGATGGGTCAACTTATACACTATGATTCTCTATGTGGAGGATCTGTGCCCACATGAAGTACTGCTCAGACACTATTAAAGAAAGCTTCCCCTGGAAAGATAGAAGAAATTCATTCCTATCAGATCATATGGTCTTCCAAAAGTTGGTCAAGGACATTGAGTCCTGAGACATGTTCTTTTAATGCATTGAACCCTGAAATTCAATAGATTTCTTCATACATCTGAGCAGGAAGAAAAATCAAATTGTGGACTTTTCCTAGTTTTCAAACTAGGAAGCAGGATAGTGGGGGCTCTATGTGGCCAGAGGGCTGAGTGGTTGGATTGAACCCAGGCAGGCTGCATTTCAGTGCAACACACAGATACTCTGAAATATGCAGTGGATTAGTTATTCAAGCCCTCGGAGAGTTGGAAAAGAAATGGTACCCCGAGTTAAAATCTAGAGACTCAAATGAGGCAGGGACAATGGTGGTGAGAGCACTCATACAGCTGCCCATGCCCGAAGACAGGAGGCTACAGATAAAGTTCCACATTGCCCAAGGTGGTGGCTACATCTACCCCAGGGCTCACAAGTAGGTAGAACAAGTCTTGAACCCGGGTTTCTCTCTAAGTCTGACACGGACAAGCAGACAAACATGGAGTGCCTATTGCACGGCTTACTCTCAGGCAGCACAGTGTGTTAAATGGTTTCCTGGAAGCCAGTGGTGAATCCAAGATGGAGAATCCTTGGAGAGGGCTGGTGTTGAATGTTGACAAGGTCATTGCACCAATGTCAACCATACATGAGGGGAAGGTCCTGAAATGCAATGTGAGCACTACAAGTCCTGCTAGTATTGAAAGAAAAAAATACCATGACTACAAGCTCCAGGACAGGGGATATTTTCTTACAAAGGGCCAGGTGATAAATATTTAAGATCTTGCAGGCTACATGCCTTTGCTGTTAATTAATTGAGTCCTTAAGTGTAAATAACGTGAGAAGGTCATACAGAGCTCAAGTGCTTTCTATGTAGAAACATGGCTGGTGGCAGAACGGGTAGTGGCTTTGGCTTCTGGGTCAGTATTGGTTGGCCCTTGAACTATGCTATTGTCTTCGCATCCACCATCAAATCCCTAGGTTCACGGGGTCCAGCCTTTGAAGTAAAGCTCTTGTTTCCTCCACTGCCGTGACAATGTGGTTTTACATGGAGACAGAGGGGAGGTTTGAGCCAGTCCTCGTGAGTGAAATCACAGCTAAAGCCACTACAGGTGTTATTCTCAGGTAGACTAACCCAGATAGCAGCACTTCCACACACGGCAGTCACTTGACAGGGGCTGAAGCCTTTGATGTACGGTGGTGGATGGGACTTCTGCCCGGCTCTTGGATGTGGCACATCAGCTCTGTGGGACACTTTGTCACTTTGAAACTTAACTTCTTACTGAGAAACGGAGGAGCAGTGTGTGCTGGAGTAACCACACTGCTGACTCTTGGCTGATTGTTGTATAATGAAAGCATTCGACAATGTCTTCATTGTCCAGAGCAGGGCTGCTTCCTGGGTGCAGTTATTAAATACATCTACTTACGATTGCATATACAAGACTGAGACCCTCAACATTTCCTTATGGATGTGGGAGGAGCCCACAAAGTCATCCCCCCCACACCTCATCACCACCTCTGAGTTTCCATAGGTAGCTAATGGCTGCTGTGGGAGGGGGAGACATTTCCTTCAGTGGTATCTCCACTGATAAGGTGCCCACATTCCTGTAAATAACCCCTCACCCTTCCTTCTGTGATCAACCCTAATTAAATCCATCTGGTTACCTCCCCAAAAGACATTAAAGCTGAAGAATTACTACTTGGGAAGAGGAAGGGGTTCAATGGGTTGGGGGTTTAAAAGATATTAGGGGATACATAGAATCAAAATACATTTTATACTTGCATGACAATGTCATAATGAAAGTCATTACTATGTGTAATTAATGAACGAAAAACTAAACAACAACAATAAAACAAAAATACACAAATGTCTGCTTTGGAACTCAGATGTGAAGAGGTATTATCAACTTTCTGGGGGTACAGACGGGAGAGTGACTGGTTTGGGGGGTCAGGGGAGGCCCGAAGAATGGCAGGTGGAGAGGTGATGTAGAAATGGCCTAAATCCATGCAGTTGGGGCTAGTCTTGAGATTTAGTGGACTGGGACTGCTAATGGACTTAGCTAGGGGACAGCCACACAAAATACCTCTGCCTAACATAGGAGACGTGAGCGGCCACTTCAAGAATAGGATGCCATGGAACCTTACCACTGTGTACTAGGCCTAGGGTTGGGTGTTTTGGAATAATCTTTTTGTACACTGTGAAGATGTGTCACTCTGGTTGGTTTAATAAAGAGCTGAAGGGCCAACAGCTAGGCAGGCTTTCCAGGCATGGAGGATGCTGGGAAGAAGAAGGGTGGAGTCATGAGGGGACACGGAGGAAGCATGACCTGTAGGAGATGAGAGGCAAGCCGTGAGTCACGTGGCAGCATGTAAATCAACAGAAATGAGTTAGTTTAAGTTATAAGAGCTAGGTAGAAACAAGCCTGAGCTAAACTGAGCTTTCATAATTAATAAGAAGTCTCTGTATGGTTATTTGGCAAGACAGAGAAAGACGTGTTGCAGGTGAGGATGCTGAGGTAGAATGTTCTGGTGCTGAAGGCAGAGGGAAGTGTGCCATGAGCTACAGAAACAGGAGGCCACAGCACAAGGCTACGACCGACCGTTAAAAGCCTGGGGTGCTAACTTGGGTCAAGGTGGACTAAGCTGAGTTGAGCTTCAGGTGCTAATTGGGGAGAGACCCTGCTGACACCTGTTTACCAAGGATGGATACAAGTTGGCCCCTTCTTTTTAGTGAAGGACAGCAAGTTGTATCTGGTCCCCGCCTCACCTCAGGGTGAGAAGAGTCAAGTTGGGGGGCCAGATGGGCTCCCACTGTTCACCAGGATTGAGGCAAGCTTGCTGGAAGAGCAGGTTGGTGAGGGTAGACTACTCCTACTTCCTGGGCAAACTCCCCAGACAGCCAGGCCTGGGAATCTGGCCTTGGAAGCAAGCCACCCAGCACTGAGCACCAACAGGCAGCCAAGAATGTCACTCCACTGGTTCTCAGTCTGCCTCTCAGATCCCTGCCCCAGGCAATGTGGAACATCATCAATGGAAGGAGCAAAACCAACCAAGTCAGAGAGCAAAGAACACTCCTTATGGCCACTCAGACGTGTGCTCGGCAGCGTCAGGCCTCTGCTCATCTCTGCTTTTCTAGAAGGATGGGGGCACTCTGCAGAGGGAACGGGAATCACGCGATGGTCAGAGTCCTGTTGCAGTATCCCTGTGGTATAGCTATGAAGGTCCTCACTTTGGGGAGGAGGCAGAGAAAGGCTAAGCTGCCTGCCAAGATCATGCAGGAGGAGATCAGAGGGAAGAGGCTTCAGCTCTCAGTCACGGTGGACTCGTTTGGCCACTCATGCCATTAATGGGCACGGGCTCGTGCAGCAAGCTGCTTCTCTTCACCTCTCAATAACAGAAAGATTCGAAGTGCTTAGCTTAGGACAGGGTGGGGGCAGGAGGAGCAGAGCCATGCCGGAACATTCTAAGTCGGACTCTGGGATAAACGGAGATTTGATATTTCTGGATAATTCCCACTGAGCACCCTCCCCCTTTAATTATCTTGTGGTCGCCCTTTCAAAGGTGATTAAAGCTATTCTTCAGTAGATGTGGTATAGATTGAGTGGGAACCTGGTCTTTCTTGTGGTTTTTATCGCAGCAATTAAATCTGGCTGGCTCGTAGAAGCTGTGTGGCAGGAGGGGTTTTACCAAGCGAAACGATTTTTCCCTTCGGGCAATGTTAAATTTAGGAAAAATACAATTAATTATACCAGACAGGTATCTATTATAAACCATGCATGTATCAGAGGCTCTGGGCTGGTTCACTCTGAGAGACCCCTTGTCCCCACCTGCTGGGTCCCAGGGCCAGGCTTATCCCTGCAGCAGGCTTCCTCCCCTACCCACTCACTCCCCCTGCCCCTTGTGTTTGGAAGCAAAAGTGAAAGGAGTGGTACCTGCCAGAACTTTCTCTGATGCCCTTGAACATCACTAAGGTGTCTGTGTTGCACAACGGCAGTGTCTGGACGCTGCAGACAAAGGCCATTCCCACTGCCTCTGACCTCAGCTCACCTGCAACCCTGATAAGGTTCCCTTTGCACAGCCACAAACCCAGAGCACTGAGGTTGGTCTTTCAGCATCCCACTCTGCTCTGAGTTAGGAATGTAAACAAAGGCTCTGTGGAAAAGGAGTCCCAGGCTCTTGCTCAAAGTCCTTTGTATTTTCCCCTTAGGCTTTCTCTCCTCCCTCCCTCCCTCCCTCCCTCCCTCCCTCCCTCCCTCCCTCCCTCCCTCCCTCCCTCCCTCCCTTCCTTTCTCTCTCCCTCCCTCTCTCCCTCCCTCTCTCCCTCCCTCCTTCCCTTCCTTCTTCCCTCCTTCTCCCTCTCTCCCTCTCTTCTTTCCTTCCTCCCTCCATCGTTCCCCTACCCCTTTCTTTATTTAGGTGTTTGTCTTTGCACCCCTGTGTGCCTGATTCTGGAGAAAGCCAGAAGAAGGAATTGGAGTTATAAATGGTTGTGAATCACCATGTGTGTGCTGGGAATAATACCCGAGTCCCCCAGAAGAGAAACCAGTGTCTTTAACCACCGAGCCATCCCTCCAGCTGCCTCAGGCTGGTCCTTGGATTTGATGGTCCACTCTTTCCTCTTTACTGGAAGCTTCCCCAGCTCTCAGAGCTACTTGAGAATAGAGATTCCCAACCATCATTCTTATTACATTTGTACGTAGTATGTGCATGTTCACGTGTGTGCAGGAACACATGTGTGCGTATGGTTGTGGAGGCCAGAAGACAGCCTCTACCGTCATTCCATCTTGTTCTTTTGCTGCAGTCTTTCTCTGGCTTAGGACTTGCCAAGTAGAGTAGGCTGCTTAGCCAGTGAGCTCCAGGGACCCTCCTATCTCCACCTCCCCAGATCCGGGTTATAAGCACAGATTACCATATACTTTTTTTAGGTGGGTTCTGGGAATTGAACCCATGTCCTCATGCTACCCACCCACATACATATATGACCATTGGGTCTCAGGTGGAAACAGAGGTCTTTGGAGATTAACAGGTGTCTGTTCAAACATGTCAGTGATTTGGATTCCTCCACTGGATGCCAGTTGAGTGTCAGGCTCGTCCATCAATATCCAGGCAATCCAGACACATTCATAGGAGATGCACCCTGAGCAGGTCCGTCCACCGGTAGGGAGACAAGCCAGCTTTGATGCCAGCCAGGGAACTTGAGCCTCCTTGTCTGGTTCTGGCCCCCTTCTCCACACAGCATCTTCCTGTGCCATTGTTTCCCTTTTCTGATGAGAGGGGGGCAGATTTGCCTGGCAGCTGTCTCATGAGGGTGTTGTGAGGATTAATGAGATAATATTTTTTAAGTACTTGGAGATCTTCTGGTGAAAGAGGCTATAAAAGAACAAAGCGACACTATTACTGTAATTAATGGCATGTCTGGGACTTGGGTTAGACAGAAGCAGGCAAGATCCCTGCTTAGGAGTTGGCTAACTCTTGAGGAAATGGCAAAGGAGGCTGTATGTGTCTAGGAGGGCACAGAGAGCATAGCACTGGGTTCATCAAGGGGCATGTATGAAGAGGTGGTTCCCAATGAAGGATTGCTAGTGAGACACCCACCCATACCAGTACATGCAAGATGTCAGCCAAGATGCCATCCCTTTGGACAGGGATGCTTAACCGAACAGCTCATGCCCTGAGTTCAACCTGGACCCAGAAGCAAAATATGGCCCAGGAACAGATTGTACCAAGTGGTAGCTCTTTCTCCAGTTTGGACTTGCACACCCAAGACTTCTGTCCCATCTACCTTGATGCCATCCACCAGCCAGTCCCTCTACCACGCATCAGGGGTTGAATCATAAAAGATATAGCCCCTTTGACCAAAAGTTGAGTCTGGTGGGGAAAAAAGGTCAATGCCGCAGGGTTAGAACTGGAAGCAGCGGTTAGTGGGGGGGATCCACAAGGATTGTAGGTGGAGAGAGAGAGGATAAAATGAGGTGGAGGGAAGATGAGAGGCAGATACACATGGAGAGAAACAGAGAGACACACAGAAAGAAAGACAGAGTGAGACAGCAAGAGACACATGGACACACACACACAGAGTTTGTGTGCTGGGCATAGGTTCTAGCAATGGGGATAGGGTAGGCAATCACATTTGTTTGGGGTAACTGAAAACCGATGTCAAATGTCTGTACATGATAGCGGGCAGATAAAGTCACCAGCTTAGAGAGGTGAGCAAGGCATAAAGACCATCTGACCTGAACTAGTGGTCACAAGCAGGGGTAACTGGGGACACCAAGGATGTTACAGTCAAGATGGATGGAGAGGAGTGCTTTATCACAGGGCCTGAACTTCTTTCACATGTCTGGGTTGTAATGAGAGGCTGGAGTCTGAGGAAAGCTGCTGGGCTTGTCCTGTCCTTGGGAATGGACACCAAGGATAGTGACAGGCATGGGATCTGTGAGACACCATGCCATGTGACATCCCTGGGTCCTTCAAAATTAAGAACTAAAGTTGGGCAGTGGCAGCTCGCATCTTTAATCCTAGCACTCGGGAAGTAGAGGCAGGCAGATCTCTGAGTTTGAGGTCAGCCTGGTCTACAGAGTGAGCTCCAGGACAGTCAGGACTACATAGTGAAATCCTGTCTCAAGAGAAAAAGGAGAAGAGGGATATGAAGAAGAAGAAGAAGAAGAAGAAGAAGAAGAAGAAGAAGAAGAAGA
>JABTXL010000483.1:2444743-2497275 GCA_025134845.1 Neodon shergylaensis | reverse complement strand
AAGAAGAAGAAGAAGAAGAAGAAGAAGAAGAAGAAGAAGAAGAAGAAAAAGAAGAAGAAGAAGAAGAAATAAGGAGTGATAAGGAGTGATAGTGATATTGTCAGAACCAGAGAGATGACTCAGCATCCAAGCACAATCCACTCTTGCAAATGACCAGAGTTCATTTCTTAGCATCCACATCAGGTGGTTCATAGCTGCCTGTAACTCCAATGCCAAGGGGATCTGACATCCCTTACCTCAAGGACATAGGCACCCACATGCACATACCTACCATAAATGTACATTAATACACATGCTTAGAAATAACAAAATAAATATTTTTTTAGAGAGAGAGAGAGAGAGAGAGAGAGAGAGAGAGAGAGAGAGAGAGAGAGAATGATCACATTGAGTCAAGTCCCAGGACCTCCCAACCATGGAGTGCTGTTTGAACATGACTGGAAACCCCATGGGACCCCTGATCCGCATACCGAAGCATTCAGTGTCAAACATGGAGTCTGTGGTGCTTTGGTGAAGACATCGGGTAGACTATGCTGGCCATTTCTAGTATTTAAATCTCAATGCTGCTGGCATTCTGCCTTTCTCCTTTGTACAGGGTCCATCCTGACTGCCAGCAGAAATTAACGCGGAGGCATGATGGCCCATCCATGAGTGCTGGCTAGAAGGCACCAGCGTCTCCTCTCTGGGCCATGGGACTGCTGCATGAGTCAGCTGGTGGGCGGGTGCCAGAGTGCTTTTCTGTGCAGGATGAATTGGCTGAAATGGAGGCACTAATTTATTTGTCAGTACACCAGTGGTGGGGCTGACACTTTGGACTGGTGTGAAGGACAACCGAGGGGGCTCCACAAAACATACACATCTTCCTGGGAGGACAGCTTGAAGGAAGCAAGTAATTATCCATGTATCAATTCAATGTCTTCGCATTGACACTGACAGTTTCCTCCTAGGTCCTTGGACACGTGAGCACGCCAGGTTCCTGCTGTCTTCACGGCACCTCCATTTTTACCAAAAATGACTGTCGAAGTACCAATTATGAACAGTTTAAGGAATCAAAAAAAGTCACCATTTTCCGTATTTGATTATCATCACATTCAAAATTGCCGATGCATTTTGTTTCAGCAAACAAAAACCTGTGTAAGGGCTTCCCAGCAGTTACCCTTCTGAGCATGCCCACTGCTGCTTTCTCTGAATATCATCTGGCATCTAGTAGTTTTGAGTTCTCTACCGGGAAGATGTTCAGAAAAAAATGCATCCTTGGAGGGGGAGGAGCTATTATGTTGGCTTGTTTATAGAAAGTTGGTTTTATAACAATATTGGTTAGTCTTGGTATTACTGCTGAATGCAATCTGGGCTTTGGCTCCTTACATGTTATCCAGTCTTATCACCATTCCTTCTGGGAACTCAGAGTCCAGGACCATTCCCTTTCTGCTAAGTATACCATAAATGTATCTCACTCATCTGTGTGTGTGTGTGTGTTTGTGTGTGTGTTGTGGAATATTATTTTAAGGTATGTTACATTTGTTTATGCTGTGGAATATTTATTTGTTTAATGATGCAAAGATGTGTTGCATTTTTTTATGTTGCATTTTTTAAATTATTTATTTATTTATTTATAAAAGATTTCTGTCTCTTCCCCGCCACTGCCTCCCATTTCCCTCCCCCTCCCCCAATCAAGTCCCCCTCCCTCGTAAGCCCAAAGAGCAATCAGGGTTCCCTGCCCTGTGGGAAGTCCAAGGACCTCCCACCTCCATCCAGGTCTAGTAAGGTAAGCATCCAAACTGCCTAGGCTCCCACAAAGCCAGTACGTGCAGTAGGATAAAAAACCCATTGCCAATGTCCTTGAGTTCTCAGTAGTCCTCATTGTCCGCTATATTCAGCGAGCCTGGTTTTATCCCAGGCTTTTTCATACCCAGGCCAGCTGGTCTTGGTGAGTTCCCAATAGAACATTCCCATTGTCTCAGTGTGTGGGTGCACCCCTCGCGGTCCTGAGTTCCTTGCTCATGCTCTCTCTCCTTCTGCTCCTGATTTGGACCTTGAGATTTCTGTCCGGTGCTCTAATGTGGGTCTCTGTCTCTGTCTCATTTCATTGCCTGCTGAAGGTTAATATTCAGGAGGATGCCTATATGTTTTTCTCTGGGTTCTCTTTCTTATTTAGCTTCTCTAGGATCACTAATTATAGGCTCAATGTCCTTTATTTATGGCTAGAAACCCAATATGAGTGAGTACATCCCATGTTCCTCCTTTTGGGTCTGGCTTACCTCACTCAGGATAGTGTTTTCTATTTCCATCCATTTGCCTGCAAAATTCGAGAAATCCTTGTTTTTTACTGCTGAGTAGTACTCTAATATGTATATATTCCATACTTTCTTCATCCATTCTTCCGTTGATGGGCATCTAGGTTGTTTCCAGGTTCTGGCTATTACAAACAATGCTGCTATGAACATAGTTGAGCATATATTTTTGTTGTATGATAGGGCACCTCTTGGGTATATTCCCAAGAGTGGTATTGCTGGGTTGAGGGGTAGGTTGATCCCAAATTTCCTGAGAAACCGCCACACTGCTTTCCAAAGTGGTTGCACAAGTTTACATTCCCACCAGCAATGGATGAGTGTACCCCTTTCTCTACAACCTCTCCAGCAAAGGCTATCAATGGTGTTTTTTATTTTAGCCATTCTGACAGGTGTAAGATGGTATCTTAAAGTTGTCTTGATTTGCATTTCCCTGATCACTAAGGAAGTTGAGCATGGCCTTAAGTGTCTTTTGGCCATTTGAACTTCTTCTGTTGAGAATTCTCTGTTCAGCTCAGTGCCCCATTTTATAATTAGGTTGATTAGCCTTTTACGGTCTAGTTTCTTGAGTTCTTTATATATTTTGGAGATCAGACCTTTGTCAGTTGCGGGGTTGGTGAAGATCTTCTTTCAGTCAGTGGGTTGCCTTTCTGTCTTAGTGACAGTGTCCTTTGCTTTACAGAAGCTTCTCAGTCTCAGGAGGTCCCATTTATTCAATGAGGCCCTTAATGTCTGTGCTGCTGGGGTTATACGTAGGAAGTGGTCTCCTGTGCCCATGTGTTGTAGAGTACTTCCCACTTTCTCTTCTATCAGTTTCAGTGTGTTCGGACTGATATTGAGGTCTTTAATCCATTTGGACTTGAGTTTTGTGCATGGTGATAGATATGGATCTATTTTCATTCTTCTACAGATTGACATCCAGTCTTGCCAGCACAATTTGTTGAAGATGCTCTCTTTTTTCCATTGTATACTTTTAGCTTCTTTATCGAAAATCAGGTGTTCATAGGTTTGTGGGTTAAGGTCAGGGTCTTCTATTCAATTACATTGGTCGACTTCTCTGTTTTTATGCCAATACCAAGCTGTTTTCAATACTGTGCTCTGTAATAGAGTTTGAAGTCAGGGATGGTAATGCCTCCAGACAATCCTTTATTGTATAAGATTGTTTTGGCTATCCTGGGTTTTTTGTTTTTCCATATAAAGTTGATTATTGTCTTCTCCAGATCTGTGAAGAATTTTGATGGGGATTGCATTGAATCTATAGGTTGCTTTTGGTAGAATTGCCATTTTTACTATGTTGATCCTCCCAATCCAAGAGCAAGGGAGATCCTTCCATTTTCTGATGTCCTCTTCAATTTCTTTCTTCAAAGGCTTAAAGTTCTTGTCAAATAGATCTTTCACTTTCTTGGTCAGAGTTACCCCAAGATATTTTATGCTATTTGTGGCTATCATGAAAGGTGATGCTTCTCTAATTTCCCTCTCTGCTTCCTTATCCTTAGTGTATAGGAAGGCAACTGATTTTTTGGAGTTGATCTTGTATCCTGCCACATTACTAAAGGTGTTTATCAGCTGTAGGAGTTCTTTGGTAGAGTTTTTGGGGTCGCTTATGTATACTATCATATCATCTGTGAATAACGAAAGCTTAACTTCTTCCTTTCCAATGCGAATCCCCTTGATCCCCTTGTGTTGTCTTATTGCTATTGCTAGAACTTCAAGCACTATATTGAAGAGGTATGGAGAGAGTGGACATCCTTGTCGTGTTCCTGATTTTAGTGGGATGGCTTTGAGTTTTTCTCCGTTTAATTTAATGTTAGCTGTCGGCTTGCTGTGAATAGCATTTATTATATTTAGGTATGACCCTTGTATCCCTAATCTCTCCAAGACCTTTATCATAAAGGGGTGTGCATTTTTTTTAACTCTGTGAAACTGTGTTACTTTGCCTGTCTAAAACCCCTAGTTGGCCTAGTAAAGAACTGAATGGCCAATAGCAAGGCAGGAGAAAGGATAGGCCGAGCTGGAAGTCAGAAAGAAAAGATAGAAGGAGAAAAAGAGGGATTGGGAAGCAAGAGAGGATCAAGGAGAGAGTAAATGAGAAAAGAAGGGGCCAGCCACCCAGCACACAGCCAGATACAGAATAAGAAGGGAAGAAAAGATATGCAGAAATAGAGAAAGGTAAAAGCCCAGAGGCAAAAGGTAGGTGAAATAATTTAAGTTAAGGAAAGCTGGCAAGAAACAAATAAGAATTAGTAAGAATTAAGTCTCCATGTATTTATTTGGGAGCTGGCCCTCCAAAAGAGTAAAGAGTCAAAGAGTAAAAGCAACAACTATGTGTGTGTGTGTGTGTGTGTGTCTGTGTGTGCATACACACACTAGCATTTGCACATGCAGACCAGGGAGTGTCATTCCTCAGGAGCAATTTACATTTGATTTTGAGTCAGGATCTCTCACTGGTCTGGAACTCTTGGACTAGGCTTGGCCAGAGAATCCCAGGAGTCCACCTGTCTCTACCTCTCCAGCCCTGAGATTTGCAAGCTTGCACTATCTTGTTTTGCGTTTTCATGCTTAATTATGAGAAATAACTTGACAGCACCATCAAATTTTTATCATAATTTTTGGAAGTTTATGCAATGAGTGTGTATTGTATGGCCACGTATGTACGTATATTTACGAATATGTGTACCTTCTGTACATGAATGTGTTATGAACATGTGCATGGCATGTGTTTGGATATGTCTACACACTATGAACCAGAACATTTTCCCTTAGTCATCAGGGTAACTGAGCTCTCGCAGTGGCCAGTGCAGACTCCACAAGCTTGATATCAAGAAGGCGTCATTTTTGATGCCATTTATCAGGTTTCCAGTCCTGGGAAAACTGTGGGACCCATCCAAGCTCCTCTCTCTGCAAGATCAAACTGGGGCAGCAATGTCTTCCTCATAGAGCAGAGAGGATACCTGCATACCCGGACCCCATTCCTGGGTGTTACAGACCTTGAAAAAACGATCACAGCTATTTCTAATTTATGTGTACTGGTATTAGGCTTTGGAATAATGTCCTCTTTGTGTGTGTGTGTGGTTTTCAAGACAGGGTTCTTTGTAGCTTTGGAGCCTGTCCTGGAACTAGCTCTTGTAGACCAGGGTGGCCTCGAACTCACAGAGATCTGCCTGCCTCTGCCTCCTGAGTGCTGGGATTAAAGGCGTGCACCACCACCACCCAGCATTCAAACTTTTTAGGGAAAAAAATCACCATGACAGTACTATCAACGTCTTCTGGGTCTTGTCCCCACCTTCTTCCTCCACTGGCTCTTCCCCTGCTTCTCCCTCCCCTGCCTCTCGCCTAGCTCTCCTTTCCCAGGTCTTTCACTCCCAACCAATCCTGTTTGGGAATATGTCTGGGGCATCCTTTAGCATCCAGAGCAGCAGCACTGTCAGCCCAGGATCCCTGAAATCAAAGCTAGACTCAGTGCCCCACCCCTTCTTCCTTCAGTAGCCATCGTCCTACTGTTTGCTTGGTGCCCACAGGGAGGACTTATCAGGTCAGCTGTATGACCATGTCTTTATGCTCTGATGACCCCTGGGGTCCTAGACTCAACCAAGCACATCTGTTTCCCCGATTCCTTTCATTTTTCCCTAGAGGAGGAATGTGCTCAGGTTGCCTTGTATATTCAGATGGCATCAACCTGACTGGACCTAGGTCACCTAGAAGACAAACCCCCGATGAGCCTGTCTGTGAGGAAGTTTCTAGCCTGGGGTAAAGAAGACAGGAAGAATCCACCTAACTGTGGATGATGGCATCATTTCATGACTGTGCTGGACTAAATAGAAAGGAGAAAGCAAGCTGAGCTCTCCCCGACCTGGGCACCATTAGTGCTGATACAATGTGGCCAACTAGCTCCTTAGCCCCTGCTATCGTGATTCCTCTGCCTTGATGGACTGAAGCCGTGGACTGTGAGCCTTTCTGAAGCTGCCTTTGTTGGGTGTTTTATTACAAGGCAGAGCACAGTCACTATGACATCCCGCCAGTAAGCTCTTTGTAGAACTGGCTTTCCAAACAGGCTCTGAGCTCGGCAGTGCCTGCATACTTTTTCTTTCTTCAAGGAAATCTAGCATCAGGACCTCACTGAGATTAGCTAAAGAGGTGCTTTGGTAGGAGAATGGAGCTGGGAAGCTCTGAAGTTGTACCTGTACATTTGAACACAGGCGCCATGCTGTCCAAAGTGGGAGAGTACCAGCTCTTAACCCCTTAGGCCTCAGTTTCCTCCTTTGTGAGCGGTGGTGTGTGTTTTTTGAGCTCCCCGGGCTAGCAGAAGGGAATGACATTTGAAGGACTCAGGTTTTGCCTAGCACTGCTTGCTCTCCTTTGCTCTCGTGGACAAACCCCTTCCTGTTAGATTAGCAGACATGAAGAAAACTCTGGATGCCACCTGTCTGATTTATAGATGGAGACCCTCAGGCCAAGTCAATCAGAGGTGCTTGTGGAGACTCCCCAGCGAGGGGCAGGCAGCACGGGAGCCACATTCCAACGCTCTCACTGACCCATCTTCACCCACCTACATGGGGCTGAAGGGTCCTTCCTTTTTATTTTTTTCCAGTTTAAGATGTTTCTGATTCCAAATGGAACAATAAATTTAAGGGGAGGGGGAGAGAAAGAAAGAAAGGATAAAAAAAAAAAACAAAGAAAGCATATTTGACCCAAAGTGGTTATTCATAAAATGTCTGTGGGATGAATGGAATTCTTTCAAACTGGGGACCCAGATGGGATCGACTCTAACACTGATTTGAGAAATGCTGATCCCAGCATGTGTTGGTAATTAGTGAGTCCTGTCTTTGCCCCTCCTCACTAGTGGCTGGGACTAGATTAGGCCATTTTTTTGGCAGCCAAACAAAGCAGAAGATACTCCTTAGGGGTGGGAGTGGGGTTGCCCTCTGGCCTTGGTCTGGTCCAGATCAAGGGTCATCTCTTAAGATCGATAAAGCCAGGCCTTGCTCCTCAACTCTGCCTTGTTCAGCAATGTTAGCATTGGATTACTGGGACATGGTTAAAAGGTTGGCCAGCCATGCCCACAAGGATACAGTAGGCTAGGGTATAAGGGTGGTGAATCTAACCAAGACAGAGCTCATTAAATGGGGGAAAGATACATTTCTATACTTATTAAAAATAAACAGATCAAACCCCCAAACAAGGACAGGAAAATTGGATGGGGTGCTACAGCTTAATGGTTTTAATATGAAAAAGACTTAGAGATTATTAGTTGACTGTGGGATTGGACCTATTCAATATTGGGATGTGCCTGATAAAACAGAAATAAAATAAGATATGAATTTTGGTTGTTTTAGGAGGAAATGTGCATTTAATGAGGAAGAAATTGAGTAACTTGCTGTTTTCGCAATAAAATTCTGCAGGTATCACAAACCTGTGATCGGATGGAAGGAGAGAGGCGGTTTCTCCTTTTAGTGTAACTTTTCCAACTACCAGGGTTGTGGTCCAGAAAAGAAATATGATCGAATGAACCCAGATGGTGGACCCTCTACAAGGTGCCTGGGTAGGAGGTCTCAAGAGTGCCAAGGCCATCGAAAGTAGGGCAAGATGGACCAGAGGACACTGGAGAGACAAACAACTAAGCCTAGTCCTAGCCAGTACGCTGTGTTCACTGTAAGGGACTCTAGTTAAAGATCTGTGGTATTCTCTTCACAATGCTTTTTGAAAACAAATTACAAAAAGGAATCAAGACTAGCCCCAAATAAGAAATTCATTTAAAAACTCTATCAAGACTGACTGTGGAGGTGGCTCAACAGGTCCACTTGCTGTGCAAACCTGTTGACCTGAGTTCCAACCCTGGGACCCACATAAAGATGAGAGAGAATCCACATCACAGATTTGACCACTGCCCTGCACCTCTCTGTGGCCTGTGAGTCCTCCCATTTCCACACATCACACACTAATAATAATAATAACAATAATAAATAATAATAATAATTAATAGTAGTGATGAAAGTGAAAAAAGAACTGTATCTAACGTACGCCATTAGACTCCTAACTCCACTCCTCTGCATTTGCAGCACTTTCCATGGTTTGTTACTGGAGCTTCTTTGCCTGCTTCAGCCTCATCTTTGAAGTTACTGGGCTCCTAGGAACCTGCTAACTTGGGATATTAAAAATAACACCTCCCTTTTTTGCCAAATACCTGGAAACTACGGATCTGGCTTTAACCTTAAATCACCCACCTAATCAATCAACCAACCTACCAACCAACCAACCAACCAACCAACCAACCAACCAGATAGGCTCTCCTTCTGGTGTTTATCTTTCTGTTTCCTTTCTCCTTGCATAACTTCTCCATTGCATATTCTTGAGAAAGAGACAAAGTAAGAAAGATAGAGAGAAGTGCGGTGTTGGGGGGAAGGTAGAAGGGAGAGGAAAAACAAGGAATGAATGAATGGCAGAGAGGAACACACGTTTGTGATGAAGGCCGCATCTGGGTTACCAAGGAGATGCCCAGCTTCAAGGGCACAGCATGGATGGTATCATCTCATGATGACACTGTGGTGACTATAGAGCAATAGGGTCTGTTTGTTCATTCACAAAATTAGAGTCAACAGTTGAGAATGGAGGTCATAGGGGAAGTAGCCTATGGAGGACAAAGCAGAGTGTCTGTCCACAGAATGCACACTGTCACTGCTGCCTGCAGGGCTGTGGAGGGTCTCCCTCTGCCTTTGTCCTCTGATGGTAGAGTCTAGGACCCTTTAGCACCTGCCCCAGGCCTGCACTCAGGTTCCAAACTCATCTCACTCTTCCTGTTCCCTCAAGACCTGCACCAGCACCACTCAACTCTCAGGGCTTGTGTCCACCACTCGGTTCTCAGGACATAATTTTCTGTGGAAGCTGGGGGACCTAAGTTCATACCTTCAGAACCTACTTCAAAGCTAGCCATGGTACTGTGCACCTAACACCCCATGCTGGAAGGTGGAGACAGAAGCCTTTCTGGAACTTGCTGGCCAGCTAATCTAGCTGAAATGGCAAGCTCTAAGTTAGTTCATCGAGAGCCTGTGCCAAAAAACCCAAAAAAACAAAAAACAAAACAAAAAAAACAAAACAAAAAACAAACAAGGTGGAAAGCAATAGAGGAAGATACAAAATGTTGATCTCTGACTTTTGCTTGTGTCAGCATGGGTGTGTGCATGTGCACACACACATACAGTACTCATACATACAACACACACACACAGACACACACCCATACACAAGTGAGAATTTTAAAAAGAGAAAAAAATAGTGACCTTCTAACAAATAAAGTTTATTCCTGGGCTGAGATCAAGCCATTTACAAACGTGCTAGGCTGGGGAATGGTATAGGGAGGGCATGTGACAGGGACTCACACATGTGAGCTTGTGGTGGGAGAAAGGCAGGCACCTGGGATGGGAAACACTGGGCATTTGGGGCTGGGCGACATCCTCGGGCCTCACGTTGGTCTACACTGTCACAATGCTAATTTGGTGCATGCCCTTCAGCAGGGTCCACAGCCGACCCCAGAGCTCTGCATCTTACTTGGTTCTGATCTAAACCCTCCATCTCCCATCAGGATCATTGCAGCTCTTTCAGGAAGGCTCAGTTGTCCAACTGTGTGGCTACAGAGCCTCGACTCAGTGACTTACTTCAGCCTCTGAGGATGGATGTTCTCCACTCCTACACAAACTTGAACCTGAGCTGATGGAACATTCAGTCCTGCGGAGGGCACTTTCCTACTAAAATGCAAGAGTCTGCCTGAGAATAGTCCCATACTGGCAAAATGGAACTGAGGGCTGACAGGGTGTGTACTCCCTGGTGACATCCTGGGACACTCTACATCAAACTCACCTGCATGCTTCCCAGGGTAAAGATACTCAAACCTAGGCTGTTCAGCATTTTCTATCTAAGTGCAAGCCAGAGGACTCCATTCCCTCTTGGGTGTATCTTTCAAGGTCTGGGCTTATTCAGTATATACTTACTGAGTTTCTTTCTCTGCCAAGGACTGTGCTAAGTAACAAAGAAGAGAAGCAACAGGATGGAGGCAAAGGAGGTGGGAAACGAAACAGTGGGATAATTGGTCTCCATTGTTAACTTGACTGGATTTGGAATCGCCTAGGAGACACATCTTTTGGCCTGGCCGTGAGAGTGTTTCCAGAGAGAGGGTTTACCAAGAAGAGAAGACCTTCCCTGAAGGTGGGCATCATCACCCCATGTTCTGGGTCCAGACTGAGTAGAAAGGAGTAGAAAGCCCAGCCCTGCTTTCTTTCTCAGTTTCCTGACTGCAGTATGATGTGGCCACCTGCCACCCCTGCCATCGAGCCTTCCCACCACTATGGACTGTACCCGCAAACTTTGTCTTCTTAGTTGCTCCTGTCAGGTATGTTGCCATGACTACAGCGACAGTAACAACAGAAGAACACAAATGATGGCTGTCTTGATTGCTGTGGAAACATTTCTTCTCCTTTGCGCCCAAGATCTCCATGTACTTGTCCCAAATGAATTCCAAATCGTTCTTCTTGGACCTCTCCATTCCAGGAATCATTGTCCTTCAACATCCTTAAAGAGGACGGGTACTTGTATGAGCTCTTCCTCCATAATATGAATAGTATTATCTCAGCATCTTAAGTTCTTTGTCTTTAGTGGATACAAGGACAGGTGAGAGGCAGTGAGGTCCCCTGAAGATGGCTGTACTTATGACTTCCCAGAAAATTTTATTCCAAACAAAGTGTCAAAGGCAGAACCAACAGCAAGAGCAATGCCTGAAACTCAGTCACCTTACCAGTGGGTGTACTTGAATAGATTCAGGGAGAAGGGACCACTGGCATCCTTTGCTGCAGGAGGGCAGACTAGGAAGCAGGAATGACAATGGGAAGGCTTTGGAAGGCTGCAGACTTTGTGATGTACAAGGAAGCTCCCCGTTTCCAGCATGGATTGGAGGGGAGATAGCAAGAAGTCAGGGCTCACTGGAGTAGGCTCAGGGGTTGGACCACGTACAGAAACATGTCAGTTTTTCAATTCTTCTATCTTGGAACCCTTAGGAGGTCTTGGCTTTGCAAAACAACATATTACTTCGGAATCTGAGTCTCCGAAATCCTGGCAGGGGGGCCGGTCCAGTCGGCACTGTTGCCATATGTGTTTAGAATCCCATGCACAATAATTAATTTCTATTCTGTTAAAAAATGAATAATTAATACCGCATCCCACACTCATTGATCCAAACAGGAGTTGACACATATTAAGAGACACACGATGCCGAGCAAACTTTTTAAAAGAAGCCATTTGATTAACAAAGCAACTTTTAAAAATTCCCTATCTTCTAGACAATAGAAATTGAACAGAGTCCAACAATGAGGGCAGGCTGAGGGGGAGGGAGTCGGATGGCGATGCAGAGAGATGTGGGACCGGGAAGACTGTGTTCCTCTGAAGCTGCTCGTGGGGGAGCTGAGTAGGAAGGTGACCGAGGCTCCAGGGAGGGGAAAAGAAAACAAGATGACAGCCTTGAAAGGATGGCAGAGCTGCGTGCTCTACTTTTGAGTTTTAATTGTGCTCTGAGAAATATGGGCAACTGTGCTGGTGAAATAAGAAACATGGCGAAAGCCAGTTCAGAAACTGTCCTGAACAGAGGCTAGCTCATGGCTGCAGTAGAGTCCCTATTGCTTATTGTTGTCCCTGTCCGGTTCGAAGCTTCTCCTAATAAGTCAGTTGATGTGTTGACTGCACAGGTCCAAGTTGGTGGAGACAGAACACTTACACATTTCAGACGTACTGGTGGCATCAGCGTTGCTATGCAGCACACTACAGTCGGGTTGTTCTTATTTGCAGGACTGTTGCTAGTTACCGATCACAGTAGCTTCCATCTTGTTCAGAGGACCCTGGGCTGGATCCTGGGAACTAAACACATACCTGGGGAAGAGAGCCTCATGGCTTCTCTTTACTCTCCAGATGAGGATTCAGGGCGGTGTGGGGTGGTGGGAACAAGAAGGTGAACTGACCACTGGATATGGTGGGGAGGATCGAGACCATAACATGAAATTGGGTCTGTGACCCCGAGTCTGCATGCATTTCAGGGGGAGACTGACTTCTTTTTTTTCCAGGAAAGGAACACTGTTCACAGTAGAGCAAGGGTGAGAAACTACAGAGCTCAAGTTTCCTTGGGATCATGAAAGTTTCAGATCTATAGCTCATTGGCTTTATAAAAGCCCAGATAGGCAGTGCAGAAGACAAGAAGGACCACCGGGGCATGCTTCCTTAAACTAAAGTGTGGCATGGCTCTGCGAATGAGCGAGGAAATGGATAAGTGTGCCCGGTGTATGCCACATGCCTGCTGGGGTTGCACTTGGCTCTGTGCAGGAGCAGTCTAGATTTCCAAGGGGCAGCGGCAAGAGAGCCACAGGGATGGGGAGGGTCCCTGAACTGCTATGTGGGAACAGCAAAAAGAGCCCTACAGCAGGCTGAGATCAGCTACTGGAAGCCAAGATTGTGTTGTCTGCTCCCTGAAGGGTCCGACTTGATGGTTTTCTGACTCATTCCAAAAACTAGAGGAGGATTCTTGGATGGTCATACTTGAGGTGAGGCTTTGACTGAAGGAGAAAGTGTAATATCAGAGTGATGGGACAGCCTGCAGGTACTGAGAACTGGGATTGAGGGGAGGGAAGTCAGAGGGGTCAAGGACTGGCTCTGGGAGTTGCTATGGAAGAGACACAAGCCACCATGTATTGGATTAAACAGAAGCTAGAGACAAAGACGGAGAGTCGGGGTGGGGAGGGAAAAGCGGGGTACAGCAGTGTAGAAATGGTCAGAGATTTCCGCCACATCCTGGGCTAGGATCAGATGTATAGAAGAGTTGTCAGCAGGGACCCACAGGGTAAGCACAGTGTTGGGTACGTGGTGTCTTGTGGGATGACAAAAAGAGCTCAGAAAACTTTAGTTCTGATGCTGCTCGTGTGTGTGCACGCACATGCCTGGATTAAACTGTACTCTTTTCCTAATGATTCCAGGTTCACGTGTCTGAAGGAGGTCACTGGTCAAGGTGAGTGTGTGCATCCTCCAGCATGGCCATGTGGATTCAATGAGAGGAGGGCTCCAAACAGTGTATCGATTGTTTCTTCCTTAAAGAAAAGAACAGCACACGAGGCACAGAGCTGACAGAGCCTGGCAGTCCCAGAGCAGGACTCTGCCTCATTAAAAATGGTAATGCTGTCTGTGCACACGTATGAGTGGGATATCGCACAGAACAGTGATCTGCACTGTCATCCGTGCCGCTCAGGGCGCTGCTTTGCTTCTGAGGTGCACAGGGAGTCGGAAATTATATTCGCTAAAGCAGTGTGGTGTCTTAGCCAAATGTTAAACAAAGCAGTGCAAGAAGACCTGCATGAGGTTGGAGGTAGTTCACGGGCATGGTGGGGGGGATGCTGTCTTATCCTCAAACTCAAATCACTCTCTGAACCAGGGCCAGTGTGTGCTGTTGGCTAATAGGGAAGGAGAAAAGAAAGCCCTGGCAATGATCTTGGAAAAGAGCGGAGTTCTCTAGGACCCTATTTCTCTCCAGAAATATAAAGCTGAACTAGGAAGCCCTGAGGGTTCTGTCAGCTCTGAAGAAAACTCCTATCTATAAATACAAAGTATTTGCCCATGTGAAGAACACACGTGCGCGCGTGCGTGCGCGCGCGCACACACACACACACAGATACAAATACACGCAGAGAGTCACACACAGAGAGACAGAAACACAGGGGCACACACATACACAGATAGAACACAGACACAGAAACACACATAGTGAGACAGACATATACACACAGATAAACAGGCAGACAATACACATATACAGAAATAGACAAAATACAGACACACAGAAACATATACAGAGACCGAGAGATACACAAACATACAGAGAGACAGACACAGACACACAAAGACATAAATAGACACACAGTCACCCATAGATTCAGAGACAGATATACACAGACAGACACAGATACACTGAGACAGACAGGTAGGCACACACAGACACACAAATGCACGCACACACACACACACACAGACAGACACACACAACTACTAAACTAAATGCTGAGGACCTAAATTCCACTGAACGCATTTTATAATTTCTTGACGTGAAGCCAGAGTCCAGCTGGCTGCTGGAAGGAAGGGTGAGAGCATAGCTGCCATGTGCACACGCAGACACAGAGCACAGGCTGCACACAGACAGACAGGCTTGTGTCAGGCACCTGCTCCGAGCACGGCTCTCAGCCTTGGAGGAGTGTGTTCTTCCTCTGGGGTTAAACACATCAGCTTGGGGCTTTCAGCTTTGGCTGACTTTTCGCAGTATTTTATTTTAGAAGAGGGTTTTAAAAAAATCCTCTTAAGTAACAGAAAAACATGTTCTTTAAAATCAAGGACGGCTAGAGCCTGCCGCTGCTGGGCGCTGGGTGCTGGTGGGAGCGAAATGTGGAAGGCATTTAACTTGCTGTATTAGTTTTCATCAAAGATCCACAGCTCTCACGCAACAGCTTCTTTGCATTAAAATCTGTGACTGTAAAATTTCAGAGAGAAACATTGATCTTCTCTTCACGTGTTAACCCTTCCCCCGTGTGTGGAGACTGAACCACCCCTATGCGGTCCTGCCCTGTACCGGCATTCACTTCTCCCACCAAGAAGGGTTCCAGGCCTCTGGACTCTAACACCGAAGGATATCCTGACACTTACCCAGGCAGACTCGGAGTAAGCAGATTGGCAGAATTTTCTGAAGGATCCTCAAGGGCAAAACCTCCTGTCTCTAGAAAGCTCACTGGCTGGGGCAGTCTCCAGACCTCTAGCTATACCCAGATGTGTCTTGTCGCAGATGGAGTCCTACCATGTGGACCCTGAACTGAATTTTTAGGATAAGGAGTGTTGGTAAATGCATTTCTCTAACTTTTGGCTTTTCTTTCTTTCTTTTTTTTTTTTTAAAAAAAAGCAAAATGCACATATCATTTTAATACATATACACTTATCATGTTGACTTTTTAAAAAATGTACAGTTCAAAATATTATACAGTCGACTGGGCAGTGGTGGCACACGCCTTTAATCCCAGCACTCGGGAGGCAGAGGCAGGTGGATCTCTGTGAGTTCGAGGCCAGCCTGGTCTACAAGAGCTAGTTCCAGGACAGGCTCCAAATCCACAGAGAAACCCTGACTCGAAAAACAAAAAACAAACAAACAAATAATGATACAGTCATCATTGCCATCTATCTGAAACAGAAGCCCTGTTACCATTAGAAGCCATTCTCCCTTTCCCTGTCACTACATTCAAATTCTTGGGTCTATGAATGAGGCAACTCTAGGCAGCTTACCCAATGGACAGTAGGGTTCTATATCACTTGTCTTCGTGCGGCTGGGTTTTGTTCTTTCACATAACCTAATGTCCCCAAGACAGACCATGCTATGACACACATCCTTTCTTTTTAAGAATGGATACTATTCCCTTACATCATCATACCACATGTATTTATCAGGTCTGTACATGACTTTTGGGTGTTGCATGCAATGCTGTTACGGTGTGAGTACATGAACACGGATTTTACATAGTACTACTGCTGCTTCTGGCCACATAGCCAGAGTGGCATTGCCAGCTCGGGAGCTAAGATCTATTTATTTATTTATTTATTTATTGTTAAGCTGTATGCAGACCTGTAACAATGAAAGTTGACTTTTGAGATCAGAGACAAGGATCATTTTGAGGGGATCTTTGCACAGTGGTAGCTGCCTCTTTAGGGACTAACGGGGCCTCAAGAAGTTTTAGGACTTTTATCTCTGTCATGGGAATTCTTGTCCAGATCTAGGCTTGTGCATACCCAGCTCGGGCAAGATTCATTTTTGTTTCAGTCAAGTTTTCTGGAACCTAAGATACCAGGAGAGTCCTCTGACAGAGCTCTCGGAGATCATTTGGCACGCTACGGAGAGAAGACAAGGGCTGCACAGCAACAGATACTCCTCGGATGTCCAAGTCCCATATCAGCTCCTTTTCTCTCAAGATGAGCCATGGGTATGGAAGAAAAGGCATTTGGGCTTCAAGTAGAAGGATTTTGGGGCACGGAGATACTCATGTTCTCAGGTGGATCTACAGCTAACTAGCCAATGACGGGACTGAGGCTTGGAGCTGCACTCTGGGACTGAGGAGGACTCCGCCTTCTGATGCAGTTTTGAAGACCTGGACTTAATTTTTTCATGGGGAACTTCAAACACCCTCTTCCCAGGGCAGCCACAAGGACCAGCAGGATGGCTTTTGTGGTGTTTGCCTGGTGTTTGGCATGAATGCACCTTGGCTAGATTCCACGCACAGGCTTGGACTGTGAGAATGTTAGCCAAGTGTCTGTCTCCAGCATGGTGTGTTATAGTGGGGCCACATTACCTTCTAGGAGCCATCAGGAGTCTCAGAGAGCTGCACAAAGTTTCATGGTGAAATTTCCATGTCCACAGGGCTCTCACTCTGAAGTGTTTGCTTTCTTGGATTCTCGTGGACCAGCTGCCAGACCCCTGCTGCTGGGAGGTCGCTTCTGAGAGATCTAAGGCATGTCCAGCCATCTCTCTCTCCCAGCACAGGCCCCAGCCCATTCCAGGAGGGTGGGCAATGTCTGGTGGAAGGAAGCTTGCGGAGGCTGCCTGTGCTGCACTGTGTCTTGGGGCTGACGCCATGGCTGGGCCGCCACTGTCTCTGCCCAGTTTCCTGCGTCTGGATGGGTCTGAGGTTGCAAGTGGTTTCCTGTTTCCCTGTATCTCAGGACTGGCCTAATTGGAAAGACATGCCAGACTGATGTGTCCAGCATGCTGGAGAAGAAAAGGAGGAGGAGGGGAGGAGGGGTTGGATAAAGAGGAGGAAGTGAAAGGGAAGGAGTGGGAGGAGGGAGGGGGGTAAGGACAAAGAAGAGGAGGAGGGAGGAAGTCCAGTTTGCTCAGGCCGCGCCTGTGGCGGAGGTTGGAAAGATGGAGACAGGAGATGCTACAGAGTAGGGAGCTGCCAGGTGACTCTTCAGGGGCTTCTGTGAAGCGCACAGCCCGCAACACTCCATGCCAAGAGGCTGGAGGAGGGTGTGGTCTGGTCTCTAACTTCTGCTGGCAGGGCAGCTTCCCCAGCCTGCAGAGCAGCTTTCTTTCAGAGGGGCACAGCTTTGCTTCACCAGCATACGAGCCTGTAATGGTCAGTGGCTTTGTAGCTGTCACCCTGAGGACCTAGGGTACACAAATATGCGAGTGAGATACCCCCCGAGTGCTTGTTTCAGGACATCCTCTTCATCACCCGGACAAACACAAGCACACAAGACGAAGCCATTTCCCTGCAGAGCGGACATGGAAAACAACCCCACCAGTAGGTTTCTATGTCAGAGTTCTTGTCCCGGAGATTGAGAGGTAATGCTGAATGACTCTGACTCCCTGTCCTCGGTTACACTCAAAGTGTTCTGATTTGGTCAAGAGATCCCCAGGCATGAATGGCAGTCAGCTGCCACATTTGACACTGAGTGGGAAAGAAGCCTTTCCCTCCATCCTTATCCAGCTCCCCTGAATCCTAGAACCCGGCTCCTATTACACAGAATGGCCAGCAAGGCATTGCCTGGATGTTTGGATGTGACCTGTGGACCTGTGCCCTCCTGCAATCACATCTGTCTTTCTAAGGATCCTTCCAGTGGCCTGCCCCTTGCCCCTGCCACAGGGCACAAGGGGAAAAAAGGCAGACGTGGAAGGAACAATTTCCTGCTGTTAGGTACCCTCCCACATGCCTGGAAAGACACGGTCACCACAAACAGCATTCCATTCCCTGGCCTATGGCAGCTGGCCACAGGGACATGAGCCGGGACTAGACATGTGTTGGCATGTGGCTTGAACTCCCTGCTGGGCTCTGGAAGAGAGACATCCCTTGTGTTAAACTGCTTGTTCCTTAACTACACAGATCCCAGGCGTGGGCAAAGTCGAACCCTGGCAAGTGTTGTTCAGATTGCCCAGCTGTTGGCTTCTGCTCACAGACAGCAGGATCTACCATCCAGTCAGGAGACTCCCAAGAACCACCCGCCTCAAATCAGGGCTGGCGGTGTGCCAGCAGGGCTCTCCCACTGGCTTCGGATGAGGAAGAGGATGCTGACTCGCCCCTCCAACCTTGGTTTCTCCTTTGCAGCTGTGGGGTGGCATGAGCTCTGTGTGTGAATGTGCATGTGTGCCCACACTTGTGCATGTGTACCCACAGAATGTGCATGTGTGCCCACACTTGTGCATGTGACGGTGAAGAAGGGATCAAGCGAAGGACCTGGTTCCTGGTAGGTGTTCCTAAAAAAGCTGCTCCTCAACTACTTTTCTGAAGGTGACCATCGAGCACCTACTGTGTGCTGAATGCCACCTGGAGCCATAGGAACGTGACTGAATGTGCGGAGACACAATCCTTTCGCAGTCTCCTGAGACAGAATCCAGACAAACAGATGCCCCCAGATAGCCCAGGCCATGGCAGGGAAAGTACAGAGGGTGTGAAAAGGGTTTGATTACTTTTAATTGTTCAGTGAATATTCATGAAACACCTCCAATGTGTCAGACGTCTCTCCCAGCACTTGGTGTACTGATGTGACTGAGGCGTGCATTGTGTGTTCAAGGGGTTTATGGACACATGAATAGGTAGTACCTGTACAGCGTAGACATTGAGGCAGAAAGGGAGCTCTTGTAAGTCAGTGCCCTAAAGGGAACTCCCATGCCTCCAGCCTGGACACCATGGTTCTAATTGCAATGCCCCAATATCATCACTGCTAGCAGTTGCTCCTTTGTTCAGTATGAGGCCCTGTGAGCTGTACCCCAGCTGCATGAGCTCATGTGCTCTCGACAGGTAGACAAGACACGTTTCATAGAAAGATCTAGAGAATCGTTCTAGATTGCACAGTCAATATCTCAGGGAGTAGGTCCCAAACCTAGACCCGTTTGCCTCCAAATTCCTCTGGATTCTGTTGTGGTTGCTGTTGCCACTGCATTTTGCAGTACCACACAACGTGGGGTATATAAATAGCTAAGGTCCAACTCTCACCTAAGAAGGACAGTAAGTATTGACAGAATGGCTACAGGTCACCGCTCCATGGAAAAAGGCGAGTGAGTGGGAGGCTGTTCGGTCATAGGCCACTGTATCTGGTCTGAAACAGAAGGTGCCAGAATCACCCTTCTCCAAGAAGGTTATTTTCCTGACCATATTTGGTGGAAACCTCCTTGCTCTATTTATCTAATTGATCCCAGGGCTGGGCAGTGCTGAGCCAAGGCAAGACATTTGCTGACTGTATTCCATTCTATTTTTTGAGTTGAGATTCACAGGAAAGAAAAGCCACACATATTTTTTTTCAGCCAAGGGGGGGTTGGAGAAAGGCATTTGAACAATGGATTGTCTCCTTGGCCACCAGACTGGGCACAGTCATATTTGGTCATGTATGGGGCAGGAAATTATTATTTATTGGTACATTTATTTTCAGGACTCTGGGTAACAGGCAACTGAGTCCAAATATGGTCTGGAGAGAACTTTGGTTCCATTATATACTGTCTTCTTTTGGCCCCTATTCTTATAGCTGTTGCCATTGCCCTTTAAATAAGTGGAGGCACGTTCCCATGGGTGAGCTGCATCAGACGTGTAGATGCACGTGCGTGCTTGTGTGCCTATTGCTTTCTTTGGTGTACTAAAGGAGCACTGGAATGGATGGAATACTCTACAGAGCATCATCTGTGAGGATCCTGGGGACTCTGGAGTCACAGCTGAGTTGGGATGGTTTCGTCAGTTTCTAAGTCTGGGATATTGTTCAAGAGGTTTCTCTGTCTCGCCATGACTCAGTATAATCATCTACTCGATGAGTATAAGGATTGCTTCCCCTAGGGAGGCTGAATCTATGCTTGCCAGGACCTCAGTGCTTATAGGCATCTGGACTAGGTTGGGTGGTAACCCTCAGGTTTGCATCTTTTGTAGGACTTCAGAACCTATTTGGAAAGGGGATCTTTCCAGGAGTAACTAAGTTAACAGGCACTCTAAGTTATTCGTTCCACTGGATGAGAGTAGACCTTTCACCCCACGTGATTGGATCCTTGAAAGAGGAGTCTGCTGCAATGGTGCAGACAGACTGCAGCCTCGGGAAGGCAGCAGAGATGGAAGACACAAGCCTACTGCATGGCAACACACAGTGGAATCCAAACCAGAGACTTGGAAGATGAAACGAAGGACGACTCTCCCTGTCTCAGAGGGAGCCCAGCCCTGCCAGTACCTTGATTTCAGATATGATATGTCAAGCCCAGAACTCAGTGTGCAGTGACTGTCATGGCCACCCTAGGAAGCAAGCCCGCTACCATGAGTATTTTAATGAAGTGCACAGCACCAACCTTGATAAAGGGTCCTGGCACACCTAGGGGTGGTGGAATATCCTGACAAGAAGAGCATAAGGGAAGAAGGATTTACCTTGTCTTTCGGTTCCAGGGTACGGTCTGCCGTGTCAGAGAGAGAGAGAGGATGGCTCTAGGAGCTTGAGGCAGCTGGTCCAATTGCTTCTGCATACAGAAAGCACAGCGATGTTTTTGTCAACTTGACATGGGAGTCATCTGGGAAGCAGAAACTTTAACTGAGCAAATGCTTCCACCCAACTCGGCCGGGAGGCAAATCTGAAGGTTATTTGCTTGATTACTGATTGATATGAAAACACCCAGCCCAGAGTGGATGGCGGCACCCGGGGGCAGGTGGCCCTTGCCTGTCTATTTAGGCAGAAAGCAGGCTGAGCAAGTTATGGAGAGCAAACCAGTAAGAAGCATTCCTCCATATGCATCCTTCAGGTTTCTGTCTTGGCTTCCCTAGATGCTGAACTAGATGTGGATAGAAAATAAACCCTATTCTTCCCAGGTTGCTTCTGATAATGGTAATCAATCACAGGAAAAGAAAGCAGAGTCGCACGGCAGGAAGTTCCAGAAGCTGTCAATCTGATAGTCAGTATTAACCATCAGGGCAGAATGATAGTGAAAGGGGACACTTGACCTCAAGGGGCCCAGACAGGTGAGAAGAACCCTTTCTCTCTCCTCCAGTCTCCTTAGTGCTAGACAGACAGGCAGGCAAACATATTTGAACCTCCCTTGCATGCATTCCTGCAACCTGCAAAGCCAGGCATTTGTTTATTTTTTGCAGCGCACACCGGTCCCACTTATGGCAATCCTTGCATTCTTTCTGTAGCGCCACCTCTCCTGTGAATAGACTCCCGAAGCTCACAGAGATGTGCAAGGTACCGTGCCCTTTTCAGGAGACACGCTGCCATCAAAGAGCAGGGGAGGCAAGTGTGATTTATGTAGGCATACTTCATGCTTATAAAGGCCAACACCATTTCTCCAGGCCCCCGAAAACACTTAGGGCTGACAGGGCCTAAATAAACCAGTTTATTTACTGCCCTTGTTACCTGTTTAAGACTTGCCGTTACGTTAAGTAACACAGTGCCCAGGCTAATAAATTTATAGCATGCCTGTTTGTTTTCTGGAAGAATTTATTGCTGTAGTAATAACTATCGGAGGGGGTGGCTGGCAAGAGCCTGGGTTGCTTGGAGACTCCCTCAGCCTGTCACCCATCGGAGCATCAGAGGCCAGCTTTAGATGGGTGAAGAAGGAAGTTGGGACATAGGGGGGAAAGGCCAGCCCTAGGTCAGATGCAGATTTGTGTGAGTCGTAGGCTGTATAGGTTGCAGAACAGTTTATCACAAATGGCTGCCCTCTACCCAGATCCATTTCTACTACTGACTCTTGGTGTTCACAAGAGACGGAAGAGAAAAAGGACAGAAATTTCCATGAACATCAAGTGCTTTTTGTTACGTTTTGTTTATATTTTGCCCTCACCATACTGAAAGCACAAAGAAGCCAAAGAGGATGTAAACTCTAGGTGTTTCTTTAACAAGTGAAATAAAGTTACAAGAAACTGGAAACATTTTAGAAAAAAAATCTCTTCAAGCCTAAGGGTTATGTATTTGAGTTTAAAATGGATTCACTTATTTTTATTTTTTATATGTGTGAGTGTTTGGCCTCATGGGTGTTTGGGTACCACATGTGTGCCTAGTGCCAGAAGAAAACGTTTTATTCCCTGAAACTGCAGTTACAGATGGCTGTGAACCACTATGTGGGTGCTGGGAATTGAACCTGGGTCCTCTGGGATAGCAGCGAGTGCTCTTAATCTCTGAGCCATCTCTCCAGCCTCTGTTAGATTTTTTACAAGGAAAGGAAAAACTTGGTAAGTTTCTATTTCTCCTATTCCCTTTCTCCAGTACCTGGGTTTTGTTGATTATGTGGTTTTGAATTTTATCTTATGTAAATTTTACAGTTTATATGTTTAACTTTTATGAGTTCTTTTCTTGGTGTATGCATGTATGTGTCAGTGTGTGGTGTAGGAGGACCTTCTGTTTATGTGTTGCTTTTATTGGTTAATGAATAAAGAAACTGCCTTGGCCTGTTGATAGGGCAGAACTTAGGTAGGCGGGGGGTGAGGGAACTGGACTGAATGCTGGGAGAAGAAGGCAGAGTCAGAGAGTGCCATGTAGCCCAGCTGGAGACAGATGCCGGAACTTTAGCCAGTAAGCCACAGCCACGTGGTGATACACGGATTAATAGAAATGGGTTAAATTAATATGTAAGAGTTAGCCAATAAGAAGTTAGAGCTAATGGGCCAAGCAGTGATTTAATTAATATGGTTTCTGTGTGATTCTTTTGGGTCTAAGATAGCCCGGCGGCCAGGAACCAACAAACCACCCTCTTTCTCCGATAAGTGTGTGTGTGTGTGTGTGTGTGTGTACATGGAAGCCAGAGAACCATTTCAAGTGTCATTCTCAGGTTCTGGCCACCTTCTATTCTTTCTGAGACAGGATTTCTCTCACTGACTGAGAACGCACTGAGTCGGGGAGTCTAGCCAGTGAGCCCTAGGGACCCACCTGAGCCCATATCCTCAGTGCTAAGGCTGCAAGTATATGCCATCACACCCAGGATTTTATGTGGGTTCTGGGAATTGAACTCAGGTCTTTGATGATGCCCTTTCCATGTTTTCTTCAACTGTACTTTTTACAGTCCTATAATCTCACTTCTCTATCAGAACAGACTCCTGTTTTTCATTAGTCTTCTGGACACAGCCTCTCTGTCTCCGAGATGTTTAGCGTTGTTGACAGGACTTGTGGCACGGAAGGTCATTAGGGCTTACCTGTGGCTGTTCCTGTCATCCGTAATCGCCTCCTTTAGAGTGTCAGCTACGTCGAAGGCTGCACAGCTGAACTTGGCTCTGCACATTTGAAGGGATCCACTGCGCCTTCAGACGTGTGTCCACAGTAGCCAGCTCTCTCTGGCGCTGTGTGGGAAGGACAGAAATGATAAAAAAAAATCACCAAAGGAAAGGGGAATATCTTTGATTCATTCTGGTTGGTTCTCTTTGAAACATTATTTTTACACCTTTTATTTATTTAGTTAGTTAGTTAGTGTGAGGATGTGTATGCCAAGGTATGCACGCCACAGTGTACACAAGGGGGTCAGGGGACATTGAGCAGAAGTCCGTTGTCTTCTACCCTCAGGGATTGGAACTCACACCTTCAGGCTCCTAGGCAAAGGTCTTTACTGTGCCACCGAGGTGGCCATTGCTCCTCTTCTTTAACCATCCTGATGTAATTCTTTTCCCCTCCGTCTTTCATAACCAGTCATCTCACAATACTTTCTCTTTCCCCTCTGAGATAAAACGTGTCTATGTGCTCTGCGGATTTTTTTTCTCTTCATCTTGGAAATTCTCCTCTGAAGCCGCTGTTGAGCGTCCAGCCCCTTAGGAGCTCTGGTGACACACGCATCAGTTCCCGTTTAGTTTCTGAAAATATTTGTTATCTTCGCTCTGAACGTTTTCTTCCCCTTTATTTTCCATTCAGTGTTATTTGATTTGCTCGCGTTTATTCTTCAAGCAGTTCTGTTCTTAATTGTTTCCTGGCCCCGAAAGTGGCTTTCTCTGCTGCCACTTTCTCTTTCGTTTCTTCTCGAGTTCACTGGCACGTTTTTCATGGCTGATGTTTTTTTTTTCTTTGATGGCTTTGACTTGAATCTCCTAATGCAGGGAAACAGTCTCCTCAAAGCCGTCGACAAATGTTTCCAGTAGCTCTTTGCATCAGCATGAGTAATTTCCCCCTCAGTATATGTGTCCTTACATGTCCCTTGCTATATCTCATTTCTATTCTCCGCTCTCGGTATTACTAATTGTGTTGCGTTGCTATAATCATTTCCGTCTGCCCACAAGCAAATGGTGTGGATGGAGGAGAACGAACTGAGACAGACAGAAGCCAAATTAACCCTTCACCCTGCTGTAAAAGACTTCGTAGAGGGTCACTGTGCTAGTGGCAAATGAGGGGTCTTGCCTTCTCCCCTTTTGGACATTCACCCCACCTCCCCAGCATTTGTTACCTCAGAGATGATGATGTGGTGAGTCCCACAGTCTGAATTCCTTTAGGACCATATTCTTTTTCTCATGGACTTCTTTCTTTCTTTTGAAAAAGTATTTATTTTTCTTTTTTTGTGCATTGGGGTTTTTGTCTGCATGCATGTCTGTGTGAGGGTGTCAGATGCCCTGGAACTAGAGTTACAGATAGCTGTGAGCTGCCATGTGGGTGCTGGATATTGAAGCCAGGTCCTCTGGAAGAGCAGTCAGTGCTCTTACCCACTGAACCACCTCCCCAGTGCTTTTATGCATCTCTGAAGGGACATTAACTCATCATTCCTGTGATATACAACACCCTGGGACATGTTTTTTAAAGATTTTTTAAATTATTTTTAAAATTATAAACCGTATTTATGTTATTCCTATCCCCTCTCCTCCTTCCACAGTCCATATGCCTCCCCAACTCCCTATCAAATGTATGGCTTCTTTTTCTCTAATTATTATTTTTATATACACTTATACATATATACAAATACAACCTGTCAGCCTGCCCAGTTTATTTAGTGTTACTATTTTGTGTGTTTGTGTGTTAGAGCTGACCACTTGGTATCAGATTACCAAATAAGGGGCTCTTCCTCAGAGAAGACTGAATCCAAATTCTCTCAGAAGTCGTTAATTACCTGTAGCTCCTCACCTATTGGTGAGTTCCTGTGAGATTTCCAAGATTCCTCCCATCCATGTTGGCATGCCAACTGGTGTTGCCATTGTCCAGTCTGTTTAAGCAGCTGTGTGACTGAGATTTCAAGGGATGGTTTCATTTATTTCCCTCTCTGCAGTAGACATCCTGATGCCCTGGCTCTTGCAGTCTTTCTACCCCCTTCTTCTGTAACTTTCCCTGAGCCTTAGCTGGAGGGGTAGTATTACATAATTAATAACTAGGCCTGGGTATCCCCTACCACCCTGCAATCTTCATCAAGGGACCAAGGAGACACTTGACATTTCATGAACAACACCCACTTCTTGAGATCTGATGTGGTTGTCTTGACAGCATTTTCTTGGGTATCATAAACTTGGGCAGCACCCAAGTTTAAACCAGGTGGTGCTAACCAGGTGGTGCTTGATAAGCATGGAGCACGGTTTATGTTTGAAGAGGAGGTATGGGACATCTTCCCTTTTCTGTCCTGTCTCTTCTTTTTCTTCTTGTGGTGCAGTATAAGAATTGACAGTAAAGACAAAAAGCAGGTTTTCTCCTGTCTGAGTTCTCAGTTCCTGAGGCTACCATGCTGAGAGATAAGGAGCCCCCTGTGCTTCCATTTTAACTGATAAAGTGTTGACAACTGGGCCTCGAACTAAAATCCAAGGGATTACAGGGTCAATATTGATTTGTGGTTCATATAAATTTGCCAAGAGGCACTTCTGCATGTCATTTAGAACAACGCTGAGTGTCTGAATGATTGCTCACCATGGTCCAGGGCCTGGGCTAGGGTTCTGTGCATCCCACCTTCTATCCAGCAGCACCTCCGAGGAGAGGCTCCTTCATCCCATGCTAACGAAGAAGAAAGAGAAGTGTGGAACCTGAATGCTCAGCTGGGTGAATCTGGCTCCATCCCTTCATCTCTATATGCTGTGTCTTGGGTCTGAAAACAAGCAAATTAGTGAACATTGCAGTGAGCCTGTAACTCTCCCTGACCCACACCTTCTCCTTCGCATTGCTTCCTCCTCTCAGGTTGTGTTCATAGCCCAGGCTGTCATTAGCCTGGAGGTTGTTGTGCCTCATCTGAGTTCTGAGATCTCAGGTGCACACCACCATAGCCAGCTCTCAATTTCTGTTTCCATGTCAACAGGTGACTTTTTAAAAAATGTCAGATCCTTTCTTCTGGCTTCTGTGTCCTTGGGTTGCTTTTAAATCAACATCTGTCCTTTAGTTAATTTCTAAATTAATTAAAAAGTTAAGCGATGCTTGGGTTAGAAAGCAACATTTTGAATGTGTGTATGAGTCTGAATGTAGTTGGCTCCTATAAGCTCATAAAGAGCGGCATTATTAGGAGGTGTGACTTCGATGGAATGGGTATGGCCTTGTTAGAGGAAGTTTGTCACTGTGGGGGCGGGCTTTAAGTTCTCCTATGCCCAAGATACTATCCAGTGTCTCAGTTAACTGATGCAGGACTCTCAGCTCCAGTACCATGTCCCACCATGATGACAATGACTGAACCTATGAACTGTAAATGAGCCACTATAATGAAATACTTTCCTTATAAGAGTTGCTATATCATTGTGTCTCTTCATGCAATAAAAACCCTAACTAAGACACCTTCTGATCAAGATGTGCCAGCACTATGTCTACCTGCATGCTACCATGATGATAATGGACTGAACCTTTGAAACTATTAAGTGAGCTATGTTTTTCTTATAAGAGTTGCCATGATCATGGTGTCTCTTGACAGTGATAGAAACTCTAACTAAGACAGAAGTTGGTACCAGGACTGGAGAATGCTGTAACAGGCTTGACCTGCTTTTGTTTGGAGAAATTTGGACTTTGGTACTTGGGGTTAGGAAAGCAGTAGAATGCTTTAAGTGCTGTTTAGTGGGCCACAGTAGTAGGAGCATGGAAGGTGGTGGTGCTGAGTGTGATCTGACAAACTGTGGAGGCTAGTTACAGAGGAGAAGAGTATTAATATGTGACCTAGAGATTTTTCTTGTCATATTTTGGTGACAAAAGTTGCTGCCTTTTGCCCTTGTCTGAAGAATCTGCCTGAGACTAAAGTGAAGAGTTTTGGTTTAATTCCTTTGGCAGAGGAAATCTTAAAACAGCCTAGTACAGATTCTGCCATGTGGTTGGTAGTGGTAATTCTAATGAAGATATATAGCAAAAAAGGAGCAATAAAATATTTGAGACGAAAAAGAGCGCCAGAAATCAAAGGAGCCAAATTTTGTGTTCAAAGAGATAAACAGATCAAGAATTGGAACACAAGGAGTCAGGGCAAGACTCCACCCAGTGAAGCTTCCAACTTGTCAGGAAAGTTTAAAGTAGGGTGTGGTGGTACACACCTTTAATCCTACTACTTGGAAGCAGAGGCTGGTGGATCTCAGAGTTTGAGGCCTGTCTAGTCTAGAGATCCAGTTCCAGGACAGTCAAGCTTAGGTAGTGAAAGACAGAAAGTTTGGGAAGATGTAATTGAACAATGGGGCCATGTTCCGTTCCCCAGCAGGCAGTAGAACTTGACATCTTTGGCTGTGTGGTTCTGGCTCTATAGTTAGGTGTAGAAGAAACAGTTTTGGAATTTGCCTCCACACCTAAGGAAAGCTGCCAAGGCCAGTCAAAAGTCAGGGGTGTCCTTGAAAGGAAGCCCAGAGAGACCTTTAAGTGAAGCTGTGAAGTTGAAGCCCGAGTTGCCTTGGAGAACCCAGAATGTTAGAGATGCCAGAGTCATGGGATACCTACTGAGGAGAGCTGCTAGCCAGGAGTGGAAACAACCCAAGAGAAAGAAGTGTGTTGCAATCAACAAAGCTGAGTGCAGTCGGAGATCTGGAGAGTGTCTTGACATCAGACACAGAGATGTAGAGTTTAGAGTTTGCCCAGCTGATTTCAGTCTTCTTTGGTCCACTGTGCTCACTTCCCTACATCATGGAGTGGTAATGTGTATTCTGTGTAATTTTATGTTGGAAGTATACAATCTGCTTTTTGATTTTGATTTTATAAGAGATTACAGTTAAGAGATTGCACGGATCTCAAAAGAGTCTTCAAACTTTGGACTTTTAAACATTGTTGAGACTGTGATAGACTATGGGGACTTTTGAAGTTGGACTAAATGCATTTTGCATTATGATATTGTTATAAGGTTATGGGGCCAAGAAGTGAATGCGATAGTTTAAATGTAATTGGCCCCCATAATCTCATAGAAAACAGTGCTTTTAGGAGGGGTAGGTATATTTGAGTGGGTATGGTCTTGTTAGAGGAAGTGTGTCACTGTGGGGGTGGGCTTTGAGGTCTCTTTTGCTCAAGTTTCCCTAGGTGTGATTTTCAGTCCATTTCCTGTTGCCTTCTGATAGAAATGTAGCTGGCACCATATCTGCCTGCATGCTACCATGATGATAATGGACTTACCCTCTGAAACTGTAACCTAGCCTCAATTTAATGTTTTCCTTTACAAGAATTGCTGTGGTTGTGGTGTCTCTACACAGCAATAAAAACCCTGACTAAGACATCTTAGAATTTAGTCTTTCCCTACAGTGGTTACTTTTCCCATTGCTATGATAAAATGCAAAATGCCAGGCTCAAGCATCTTAACGAAGGAAAGATTTATTTTAACTCAAAGCTGGTGAGACCAGTCCATCACGGCAGGAAGCAGGGTGACAGGAGCAATAGCCAGCTGTTCCCGTGAAGCCCAGGTCACAAGTGATGAACGCTGGTGCTCAGGCTGCTTTCTCTTTTTTATCCAGTCCAGGACCAAACTCCATAAATGGTACTGCCATGATTAGCTTGGGTCTTTACATTTCAGCCTAATTTAGTTAGTCCTTCTTAGGTGTGGCTTGAGACCAGCCTCCTAGGTGACTCTGGATTAGATCCAGTTGGCAGTCAGCATTAGCCATCATGGTCCCTATAAAACACATCCTAGAACAGGCTGGAGAGAAACAAATTCCACTGTTCTGTGAATTTTTTCCAAAGCCTTTCAACTCATATAATAACAATGAACACTGCAGAATGAGGTAGCATGCTGAGAATGCAGACCTTCCCTTGTTCTTCCAATCCTCCTTCTTCCTCACAGTGTGCCTTCTGACCCGGCTGCTCTTCAAGCTGTGTTTGTCTCAGATGAGGGGACAATCTGTCAGCTTGTCAATTTGGCCATCAGAGGCAAAGCAGTCGGCTTCCCTGATCCTCTATGAATCTTCATTTGTCACAGAGTCTCTGGTCTCTGTCAGTGGTGATCTCTGTTCGTCTCAGGTCTGGTGCTGTGATGAGGATGGTTGTCACATAGCCCTTGAATTGTCTGCTTGCGGCATGGATTCTCAGATGCCTTTCTATTTTTCAAATGGAAGTAGAATGGCTCTACTTGACCATCACTGTCACTGTCCTGGGTGGTTAGCAGTTTCCATGATGACACACCATTGAGAAAAGTGCCTCAGACTACAGAGGAAGTGGCATGAGACCATTTCCAAAAGCTTCATTTCCTCATTCTGAAATTGTGTTTTCAACTTGATCCCCCTCCCAGCCACTACTCTGTGGATGCCCCGTCCCTGTATTTGCCACATTCCACCGAAATCATCCATGTGGTTCAGCCTCTCTAAGGTTTTTCTTAGGTTTTCATCTTCTCTGAAAGACTGTTCCTCTCAGTCTACAGTTCAGAGAATGGTGGAAACCGAATTGCCTAGAAATTGTTTCTGGCAGTAAACACGAGAAAGCTGATGTTTACAGACCACCAAATCACGAAAGCACTGATGTTTACAGAAAACCCTTTGAAAGACATCCTTATGATTAAAGAGTGGGAAGCGAGGGAACCTGTATTCTGGGTGACCCCTGAGCCTGGGCAGACGTAGCCCCACACAGGGCTTCACTGTAGCTTGCTGGGTTCTTCTACCCAGGAAGCGATTCTTTGGGAGGCCAAGTTCATGGCCAGCAGTTACAGACATCAGGGGGGCTGTTTTCCACATCTAAGCCTCGGCTTTGCAATGATCATGAAGCCAAAGGTTTCTCTCTCCCATGACGGGTAAAACCTTCACCTAACATAGCGAGGTTAACATGGAATTCGGTACAGAAAACGTTAGCATTTCATGGTGCGGGGTTCACCACACACTGACAGTCACATCCTGACACAGGCAGCCTGCATTTCCATGTTTGTTACTTCTCTGCTACTTTTATAGAAATGCTAGATTAAAGTAGAACAACAAAGTGATGTCCTATAGAATCATATTGCCTGTGACTTATACATGCTACTTAGGTCTTCATTTTGAAGACTAAAAATTTGGGCCCAGTTGCCCAGGCCTGCCATTCACATGAGTCTTGGAGGCTGAGGTATGAGGATCACATATTTGTTGCTAAAGCTACAAAGTGAATTCAAGGTTGGTGGTGGTGGTGCATGCCTTTAATCCCAGCACTTGGGAGGCAGAGGCAGGCAGATCTCTATGAGTTTGAGACCAGCCTGGTCTATAAGAGTTAGTTCCAAGACAGGCTCCACAGCTACAGAGAAACCCTGTCTCAAAAACTAAATAAATAAACGAATAAATAAATAAATAATAAACAATAAAATGAATTCAAGACCTTGCCTCCGAATAAAAAGTGGTGAGTCCTAGGTTCAATACCCAGTATGAATATACATATGTGTGGAATGGAGGAGGTTCTATTGCTGTGATGAAACACCATGACCAAAAACAAGTTGTGGAGTAAAGGGTTTATTTCTGCTTGTAACTCTCAGGCCACACACCATCATTGAGGGAAGTCTGGGCAGAAATTTGAAGGCAGGAATTGAGGTAGAGGCCATGGAGGAATACTGCTTGCTGGCTTGCCCCCTATGACTTGCTCAGCCTGCTTGGTTATTGAATGTGGGGTCACCATTTCAGAGATGCCTCAGCCCATAGTGAGCTGGGCCCTCCCACGTCAATCATAAATCAAGAAAATGCCTCAAAGACTTGCCTACAGGTCACTCTTAGGAAGGCGTTTTCTCAGTTAAGATTTCCTCTTCCTAGATAGGGTGAATTTTGTGTCAAATAAAAATTCACCAACACACACACGCACACACACACTTATAATGGGTGTTCCATAAAATTCCACTGACAGGGATGTTTTAATCTGACCCCACTACAGGCTTTGTTTCGTTTTGTTTATCTTGGGTTAGCCATAGTCTTCCACAGTCTTCAGCTGTGCTCTAGCACTGAGCATTATGGACAAATAAATCAGCTCTCTTGGGTTCTCTGATGGTGTGTGCATGGTAAGCTGAGTGGTGACAGAAGCCAGAAGAACCCTAAGATGAGGATAAAATCAGAACCCTTGCTTTCCAAGACCCCTCATGGAAGCCCCATGCACCTGTCTTCTTGGACAGAGTCTCTGTTTTGGTCATTTGACCTTCACATGGAGAATCTAGATGTGAAGGTCAAATGACCAGAACGGAGGCTCTGGATGGGAAGAAGCAGTTGTGATTCCCAGCGTTAGAAGGGAATCCAGGGAACTAATGATCTAACTCCTTGGTTTGTTGTGTGGGGAGCTGGGAACAGAAGCGGGAAACCGGTGTCTCCACAATTCCTGATCAGGCTGCCTTCGTGTGAGCATGGAGCCCATTCTCTTGAGACCCTGAGTCCCTAAGATTGTTTTGCACCAGAATTTTTAGGACAGTGTTTCATCTTTGCTGTGGGACCCACTCTCCCCTTTAACTTTGATGAGAGAGGTCCCCGGAAGCCTTATAATTTTTCCTGGCTAGGACACAGTTCTATCCAACTGTGTTATACTGCATGGGGGCTGTGTGAACCCAACCTGGCTTTATCCTTCTCCACACATTTGTTGACTTTATTCCCATGGGATCTTTCTCATTATGGTGAGCCCTTAGCTACCCACTAATCTCAGTAGATGCCAAAACTAGTTCAATAGCATAACCAGAAAGGCAAGAGCCCTTCTTTCTGATTCTAGTACTTCTCATGTCAGTTCAAAGTGAGGGCCACATCTGCTCCTTGGTTTGCTGCTGCGGGGAGAGTCAGATATGCCTGAGCCACAGAGACTGACACTGGGAGAGGATGCTTGCCATCAACACGGAGGGAGATGGAGTCTAAGCGGACTCAGCAACAGGTGCCCAGGCATCCCTCTCGACCCTGGCCCATCCGAGTTTGGAATCCTACCATTGATAGCCCTAGATAGCCGAGGCCAGCTGTGAAACCTGCGGGTGGCCCATTCCAAAGATAACCATCCTGAAATGTTTGCAAAGCCCGGCTGCTGAGTTCTGTTCCTTCAGTCTTGACTTTTCTGTCCTCCTTCATAGGTGGCTCACCTGAGCTAGCACCTGTCGTTGCTGTATCTGGAACCACAGCTCCAGATGACAAACAGGTGGAAATCCTCCTCTGTATGTGCAATCACGAGCTTTATCCTATGTTGAGCCTCTCTTCCTTTCCTGCCCTGTGGACCTTAGTCTGCATCTAGGAACCAGGCGTATCCAGCTACAACACACCTCAGCCAGTGCTCCAGGCAAACCAGTGCCTTAGAGCTTGGGGTCATCTTTAGGTTCTTGTGCCCTTTGTATTATTCCAAGAAACTGAGTGCATTTAAAAAAAATCAAGCAAAGACATTAACACAAAGAAACCTTGAACACGAATATGTCAGCCAGCCTACAATCAGAAGGGAAGAATCAAACTCCGAGGGGAGGCTACTCTTAGGTGTTACCCACCACGGGCACCAAGGTACTGCCACCCTGGGAGTGAGTTCTTTGACATTCGGGGGAAGCACCAACTTCATTAACGTGAGAGGGCACGAGGGGAGAGACGTCCCTGGGAACTTCCGGCAGCCTTGCAGGAAAGGTATAGTGACTGGTGATGGTGTACTTCTGATTGAACTTGGCATCCCCACGAGTGATGGCCATGTTGGAGGAGATCAGCTGGCACTTCCAGTTTGTGTGCAGAAGTCTAATTACTGACCTGCCACCCATTGCTTCAAACAGACCCGGGAAGGAAGCAGCTAACCGGTGGATGGAAGCATCGGGTACGGCGTTCACTCTGTCAGCCCTTGATCCACGTGTAGCCCTGTCATTAGGCATGTCTCCCCCTCGATATTCTTAAAATGTAAAGGCACCAACCAGAGCAATTTAAAATGATATATAGTTATTTTTTTGACTCCTCTCCTGTCGAGGGAGAATTTTATGAATGATGTCACAATAAACGCAATGTGAGAGCGCGCTCAGAAATGAAGTTCATAAGGGGCAGAGACTCTGGTTGGAAGAGAAAGATCATCTCGGGGCTCCCAAGTGCTAATGAATTAATGAGGAAGCCAAGCTAATGAGTTGAAAGAGGCATTCTTGTCAGAGGTTTTGAGGTAATAGCATGGAGTTATGGAGCAGGGAAGACAGAGCCTGGGCATTCCAAGTGGCTCCCATAACTGTAGGAAGGAAAGGTGGAAAAAAAAAAGCAAGTTGATACATTCCCAAATTTGATGAAGACTCAGGGAGACAGAAATCAAAGGAAAATGGAAGCCTGGGCTGATGCAAAGGTGAAGCTCGAACCCTGTCCCCCGGAAAGCTCCTAAACACATAGCACTAGAGAAGCTTCTGGAGAAACAGAGAGGAGTTGCAGAAGTGGGCGGGTAGTGGTGCCAGTCCTGTCTTGAGTTGGTAGGTGCTGTGTCAGAGACAGAGAGATAGTAGAAGGACAACGGAGAGAAATGGAACCTAGCATGGTGGCTTCGGTGCAGGGAATTGGTGACTTGTAACTATATTTTGAATTAATCTATCATTGTTCCTATCTTTGACCGCAGAAGGAGTTAAAACTAGGTTTGTGTGACTCCCCGGTGGTGTGACTCTGGTTCTACTCAAGGGTTCTGAAATTTTCTGTGGAAATGCAGACGCTGTCTTGGCTCAGAGAGCTCACAGCATGAGCAGGGGAGGGCAGTGCCTGAATCCAAACACAATACAATGTGTTGGGGCAGCAGCTGGGCTCTCCAGCCTTCTATTTGGCCTGGCTGCTACTTTGGCACTAGAGTTATGGGCATCAAGGGAGAGTAAGAACACGAAAGAGTTTCTGCAAACTCTAGAAGTCTCAGGAAAACTTACAGAATCCCTTCACAGAGTTCTTTGAGGCCTTGGAACAACAGAGTTCCCCATCTTGCTCGGATGAGTGCTGAAGGTGTCCAGGTGATTGCGATGATCCGAAAACCAGCCGTGTCTGCTGCATCTCTGATTGTGGCTCCTCTCAGTGCCTCTGTTGCTTGCACCACTCCCTTGTTTAGAACCCAAAAGGGTGACATTCAAGAGAAGCCAGAAATGATTCAGAAGGCTTTCAGTATGGGAGTTAAGCTGACACTTGCCAGTCATCCCTCAAGTAATTTGTCAGTCACGGTCCATAATTGTTTCTCATCTCCGTGCCTATAAACATGTCACCCATCCCTCCTCTACAAATGTATCTCTTTCAGAGTCCTAGCTTGTCTTTGGGAACATCCTACATTGAATGAAGTTGGGAACGTTAGCTATACCCTTGATCACCTGAGGCTGGGAAGGCCCCCCCCCTCCATTACCTCACTGTGGTGGTCACACTGCCTGCCTATCACATTTCATGACCCGTCTACTCCAAAGGGAAGGGAAGCTTGATTACCAATGGAGACCCAGCAATAGTATGGCAGCCAATATAAAGCGAATCTAAAGCATTAGCGGACTGTATCAGTGAACATCTGAGTAGTTGAATGAGTGGATTTTCTTCACATTCCCCATCTAAAATCAGTCTTGCTGAAAATTGATATCTCTGAAATAATAGACAAGTTACTTCAAGAGCCCCACAAATCAGAGAATCGATCTCATTTATCTTTCGCTGTGGTCTCTAGGATGCTCAGAGCTCACTCTGCTAGGCCGAGCCATCTGGCCTACGGTCCGGTCGCGAGCCATTTTCCTTTTTCCTGTAAGATCTCATTGCCATTTTCTTTGCTTGTGTCTTTCTGCAACTGTGTTGATTCATTTTGTTTTCCAACAGACAGGGGGCCATGAACTTCTTTTATATGTGATGTGGGCGGTCATCTTCTCCAACTGCTCTGCCGTGGACAGGGACTCACGGACTGTCCCAAACGATAACCTTCCTGCCTGCCTTCTCCCCGAGGGTTTCTTCAACAAAATACGGTATTGCATCCTCGCACATTCAGATGAGAAATCTCGTCGTTGGGGATGACTTCGCGTGATAGAATCTTAATAAACTTTCTGTGTTTGATTGGCTGGGATAACGAGAGATACCTATCATGTGTGATAGCTGTGTGACAGAAGATAAGCTAGTCATCATTTTCAGATAAAAATGCCCATCCATTCACAGATTGCAATCACGGCGGTGCCATGGAGTGCCTGGTCTACTCTAGTTAATTAAATGCTAAATGAAATTCAGAGCCCAGGCTCCTACAGCGTCAACGATCTGTCTCCGTGGCGGTGGGGGTGGGGGGAGTGGGGGGCAGAGCCACAGAATACAGCCTGAGAGGTCTGCTAAGCGGCTAGTAGCGGCTCAGGGAACCTGGTTTCCTTACAGTTCCCCGAGAAGTTTCCTGAAGAACTCAGGGGTGCTGTCTGCACTCCCCTTTTTGCTCTGCTGGCTGTGGGCCTGAAGTATTTGTCAGGATAAGACGCCGAGGAGCTCTTCTGCATGAGCCACCAAATGGCCATGGGAGAGGCGTTCTTGGGTTGCTGAAGTACGTTTGGGTGGGGACAACAGAAGCCTGTCTAGTGTGTAACAAATGAATGACCTCACTCTCTGGATCCCCGGACCAGTTAGTCTCCTGTGTCTGGGATTCATTTTCTTGGAACCTGTTTGTGGTTCTGAGCACCAGCCCATTGTTGCTGAGCTCCTGTCTTTGCCAAATATTCATCTAGATGATTTTCATTCAATAGTCTCTGCAGGAAAGGTATTGCTGCCCAGGTAATCGTAAATCTCCGAGAAAGCAAGTAATTTCCTAAGAAGGGCCCAGCTAGCCAATGGTAGAGTGAGGAGTGGATTGCATATCTATTTAAGGTACAGTAAAGAACAGCTACACTTGCTTTAGGAATTATGTAGGATAAGAGGACCACTGAGTCTTGTATAAGAGCTGGCACGATGGCGGATATGATGTATAATATATGAGCGCCCCCCTCCCATGTCTTCTTTTTTTCTCATTAATGCCAACTTCTGTGTCCCATTCAAGTGTCTTCTGCGATGGGACACTTATCGCCCTAACTGTCTTAGTTATAAAGGAGGAATCTGTGTTGAGGTTTTGTCAGTATTTTCGTTCATAGCTAAGCTTCTAAGACAGGATCAATTCCATGGCTCCATTTCCTCTAAGAAGCTCTCCAAAATGCCAGTTCCTGACTTTCCCTGGAGGAAGTGAGGCCTGTACAGGGGTATCAGCTTTTCTTCATCTTAAGGTTTTATCCCCATCAATTTGGTCCCTCTCAGAAGGAGTCTACAGTCTCCAGTGGGGCAGATGTCATGGACCCTTCGAGATGCTGGAACAGAACACCTCAGACTGGGTGGAATAAAGAACTGAAATGGACTACTGGCCATGGTTCTCGAGGCTGGGCAGTCCAAGATCAAGGAAGCATGGCTTGACGGCTCTGCTTCACTGATAGCACTTTTGGGTTGAATTCTCATATGGTGGAAGGGTTGAGGGGAAGAAACTCCCTTAGGCAAAGTGTAGAAGGCACTGACCTCATCCATGAGAGAGAGTGAGGACCGTGTGAGCTAATAACCTGGCAAAGACCCCACCTCTTAGTGTTATTGGACTGGAGATTAGGCTCCATCATTTGAATGTGTGGAGTTCCAGGGAAGGGAAGGACCAATCCTTAAGCCCTAGCAGAAGACCATAGGAGACAGGATGATAGCCTAGCTGTCCATTCAGAGAATAACCCGTGTTCTCTGTGCATTCACATAGAGACATGACTGAGCCCCCTACACATCTGAAGTCAGCCAACACAAGAGAGACCAGGAGCGGCACAGAGAACATGGAAACAAAGAGAAAACTCAGGATGGTCAGCCCCAGTCTCGGCATTCTTAGCAATGATAAAACAAGAAGAGAATGCCACTGTGAAGAAAGGGAAACCAAAATTTCTGGAAAGCAAATGTTAAATTGACCAAGAGAAATAGCTGACTAGGAACAACAATAACATCAAAGACACACTCTGCAGAATAAGAGAGAAGGAAAGAGCAGGAGTGGCCAGCGCACGTCTGTCCTTTTGCCTCTGGGACAATTGAATGGCTGAAGACAGCAATGGTATAATGTCTTACAGGTTTGTAGGTGAGTGGCCTGTCATGGGCATGTGTGTCCTTTTGCTAAAATCTGGTGCTGGTGGCAGCCATTGTCTTCTGGAAGCCATGGGTAGAATCATTCCTTTGCTTTCTTTATTTAGAAGTAGCCACCCATGTGTCTTGACCTTCCCATGCCCAGAGCCAGCAGTGTGCCAAATCCTTCCCGTGTTCTTCAGTGACCCTTCCCCGCTATTCATAAGGATACTTGTAAATATGCCATATTTGTTATTTTTAAGACAGCTGATCAGAAATCTTAATCCCAGCACCCGTGGAGACAGCTCTGTGGTAAAGTGTTTGCTGCATAAGTATGGGGACATGAATTCAAACTCCGGCACCCATGTATAGAGTTGTTCACGGTCACGTGCGTGCATGCAGCCACAACGGTGTGTGAGGAGACAAGAAGATGCCTAGGACTTGATGGACACAAGCCTGGATCTAGGTTGACTGAGAGCTCTTGTTTCAAGGGATAAGACAAAGGGTGATGGAGCAGGCCCCACTGTTGTCCCCTGGCCTTCATACATGTACACGGGAGCGTGCACTCAACACACACATGCAAGTATACCACAGACAGGTGCACATACAGACTGACCAAGTCCTAGCAATGTTAATGCAACATTCAAAACACTCAGAAGAAAAACCCATATCCTAGATAGAGACAGGGACTCAGAATCAAGCAGAAAGAGAAGAGAGAGAAAGAGAGATGAATGGGAACAAGAGGAAAGAATCTTGAGGACAGCAGTGAAGGCACAAGGAGAACTGAAGGTATAGGGAATGGGAGGCGCTACCAGCCTTGCTAGAAGGAAGGAATCGATGTTTGTTGGTCTCCAGACCCTTTTGTCTCCACTGCCTAGCCCTCTGCAGATAATAGGATTCTCTTTTTGCCAAATAAACAGTAGTGCAACTCTTCGTTGTTAGATGTTGTTACTAGTTAACTTTGCTATCCCAGGGTGGATCTGTCATATCGCTGAGCAGAAGAAAGTTCTCTGACTAAATTCCATCCCTGAGAATCAGGGTCAGCTAATCCCCAAAGTGTTTGGGGGCTTTTCAATTTTCTTTTACTCAAAAATCCAGTCTGTAATTATCACCTGGGGGGGAGTCCTTGCTTCACCAAGTTGACTGATATCCTTGACTGCTGGGGAAGCATGGAGGTGTTAGAGTGTTCTAGAAAAAGCCATATTGCCTGGCACAGCTTTGACAAAGCTTGCATGGCAGGGGGAGACAAAGAAGGCTTCAGCTAGATCCTGTGAATACATTAGCAAATGCCCCGTGCTTTTTCTCTTCCTGGGCCTTCGTCCAGCTGGGGTCAGCTGCTTCTCTGGGCCCCTAAAACTCTCAGCTATGGTGGTGTAACCCTTAGGCCCACCTGTTAGTTCCCTGTTTTGTTAGCTAAGCAACGGACTGCTGAAGCTGCCTCCTTCCTGCTGGTGCTAGCAGTGTGAGGCCCAGAAGCTCTCTGCGACACCATGCCAAATAAAACAATATTCTCTCCCTCTGTGCTCCTGTTTCCAGTTCCGTGTTAGTATCCTAACATTCTATCACGGCATTTTCTGCAAACTACCTTTTATCCCCTCGCAATGTAGATGTAAATAGTCAGAGGTGAATGTATAAGGGAAACGTTGGGGGCCACAGCCACAGGTGGACGTGCTCAGGTGAGACCCAACTCCTGTAAATAACAACAGCATCTACGATCATCATGAATGGCGGCTCGTCATTCTTAGGCCTCTATAGATTGTGAAGTATTTTCCCAGATACGAGTACTGTGATGTCATTCAAGACTCCGCATCCCTTGGTAATAGCCCTTCCTTCATCTGGTTCATTCTGCAAGGCGAAGGGGATAGAGGCTACACAGAGAGGTTATCTTCCAAAAATGCCCAGGTGACACTACACTGACTGGGTGACCATGGAAGTCATGTGGTTCTAGAGCCAAAACTGATCCCAAGCTCCTCCCAGGTGTAAAGGGCATCTGCTTTAATTTACATACCCATTGAGCTCCTGAAAAATAGCACATAGACACCTCAGTATCTCTTCACCCTTCTGGATCTATAGCATTGTATCTTATAATATCAGGAGCTAAATATGGATTGTCCTGAATATAGCCCATCTGTCACCCATATCTCACTGTGGGTTGTCCTGATTGCTCAAATCTCTGCTGTCCACTCATATCTTAGGGAAAGAGGAGTTACCTAGGATTGTCAGACATGGATCTGTGACTTTAGAATATAAGATTAGAGTCACATGGAAAGCTCCTCAGGGACAGGGAAGTTGCTCTGAAGGAGATGCCTTTTGGTGACATGCTCTGCCTGGGTCCCATCCTCCAGGGCACAACAGGGCAGGACTGGTGCTAGCTGACTTCTTCCAGGACAGTCTTTGGAACTTTTGGCTCAGGGCACAATGTCATTCATACCACTCTCCTTTACATTAATCTGGATTCCCTGCTTTCTAATGCAGTGTGTGCATTGATCAAATACCGACTAGACACAAAACTCAGCTAGATACATGGGAATGCAGAGCCAGAAGAGACCAGGCCTCTGAACCTTCACAGCACTGAGTGGTGAAATGGTTGTAAAGCTACATCCTAAAATGCAGTGGGAGTTGAAGCCTAGACCAGAAAGGGTCTTGGCCCTGTGGACAGCAAAGAGACTTGTGTGGATGACTTTTGGGGCTCTGGGAGGGGGTGCTGTCTGAGATGGAGCAGCAGGCAACGCGTGGCTGGGTTAGGTTGATCCTGGGGAGTATCAAAGGGACTACACACTAGTTAAGTGACTTTGAAGGCTCCCTATAGCTAGAGATGAATACTGGGGTATGAAAGACCACACAGGGCTGTTAAGACAGAACTTGAGTTAGTGACTGACCACCTACATGAGAGGAGTGAGGAGGGGCACTATCTCATAGCATGGCTGTAAAACCCAAAGGTCTGGGTAACAGATTTCATAAAAGTTTAATCAAGAAACCACAAGAGTTCCAGAACAATGCAGGCCACAAGGGTTGTGCTGTAACCATGAGAGTCAGAAGGGTAGAACACAATGGCTTGCTTCCACTGTGTACTTAGGTTATGTGCCAAGCGTCATGGTGGATGCACCATGTGCAGAAGCTCATTTAATACAAAGAAAAAATGATAGTGGGGCTGGGTAGGGGATGGCACAACCTCTATCAGAACACAAGGGCATCGCGGCTCAGTGGTGCAGGTGACCATCCTGGTGCCCTGATGCAGGCATCCGCACACTTAACCCTGCCTGGCCATAAGACGCACCAATGAAAACATGCCAGCTTTACAGATACTCTGTAAGCTTCTCTCCACAAAGGAGGGCCCTAGTCCATTTTCTGTAGCAGGTCATCTTGATGATGGCACCATACCTGAGAACCGCTTGACGTATCCGCATACTCTCACATGGATACGCAAAAATTGCTCACACACGAGCCACCGAGGAAGCGATCTGAGGCAAATGTGAATATCCATAAGTGAGCCAACCCACTGGGTCATCAGGAGCGACAGTGTCAGTTCTTCTCGAATCGGTGTCCCTAGGAGGGAGGAAGCTACCACCACTCACCAGTGCGCTATTAGGGGCCACACTGAGATGACCCCAGTTCACCTTTTACAGTTCCGTACTTTCCATTGCCCTAGGGACTCACCTATGCCAAGAACCCCAAGGTGTCCCTTCTATGCCTTCTCATCACATGACCTCTGAGCAGTCAGTGAGCAGAACTGTAAGCTGTGCTGTGAAGATGAAGAACCTGAAGGGCATTGGCCCAAGGGGCCTGGTTTACTCTTAGCCTTCGGGGATAGCTCCTGTGGCCCTGACCTCACAGATCTCTGCTTGCATTTGACCCTTGGACCAGTGTCTTCTGATTGGCCACGTGACGGCAGTTTTCCTGGCTTTCAGGTAGGGCTGGGGACCCTGAGCAGTCACTTAGTGTGGGGCTTGGGGAGACACCACCAGACAGCCATATTCCCCAGATTTCACTTGCAAAATGGTCCTGTGGTAGGTTGGCCTCTTAAATCTCTGATTTTCCATAGATTGTGGGGGTCCCGGAGGGGTCTCTTTTTCCTCCCTCACAAAGGTTTTATACCGAAAAAGGCCCTCAGTCTAGGTGATTTGCCCACTGTTATGTTGGATTAAAAAATGTTAAGATGAAAACTCCAACTCTTCTCTCTTATATTTATTTATTTTTTTTTAAAGGAAATCTGGCTGATTACAATGCGTTAGATCTTCTGCTTCTCCCGTTCCATTTAGGAGGAAAAAAAATGTGACTTTATATTCCCACCCACTGATTTCTGACTAAAACAGGACTTAGTTGCATGCTGATCCTGCTGGCTTTTTAAATGAAAAACTTATTCTTTTTAAACTACTGGAAAATTATATTTAAAAATCAGCATAATTCCGTCGCCTATTCTTTCTGGATCCTTTGAATAACGGAGGCTACTTTGCGGAGCAATTCCACACTCTAATGTATAGGTCTGGTCACCTACAGACACACCAACTGGTGATCTGACTTTACTAAGTTGAGGAAGCCATTTCTATGTGTTGATGAATATAATCCAACTTAAGATTCTCCCCCGATTTTAATTATCACCTTTGAAGGTAAAACGTGGGTGGGTTTGCAATATTACGACAATATTATAAGTATGGTGTGTTAGTGTCATATGTATTCTGTAGACCTTTGATCAATACATTTGCAAACTATAGAAGCATTAAGTGCCAGTAACAACAAGTTGCTTTAAGTTGCTAAGTTTTGAAATTGCTTGCTATCTAACAGTAAGTAACTGGGATGGTGTGCCCATTGGAGTTGGGACCTTGTCACCTCCCGCTACTGACTCAGCTGTCAATCAGCTGAGAAGTCACACCTAGCAACCTATCTAAAACTTACTTGGAACTCAGAAGCGATGAGATCCTCCATCTTAGAGTCTATTTATTGGAAAGAGATGTCTCTTCTCTGGCTGTGAGAGCTCAGCCATGGGTGCCTGTGTGACAGCTCAGCCCTTGGTGTGAAGTCTGAGGAGACAGACTGGTTCAGCTTGCAGGATGGGGGTTGAAACACAAACTCAACCTTCATCTACTGGCTAGGAATGGAGAGTCTTAAAGAGCATGCGGAGAACTAGCAAAGTAACTCACTTTTTGGAAATTCATCAACATAACTGGGCAAAATTCAAGGGGCAATGATTCTGTGGTAAGCATAAAGCTATAAAAATACAGACTCTGGTCCCAACCTGAAGAGCATGGGGACAATTGGGAAGGGAGACCTAAGGGGAAGGAAGCAGGCTTGACCCTGGAACGGAGGGTTGTGGATGATGTGGAGAACAACAAACACAAAGTGTCTTGAAGACAGCAGATGGAGAAGGCAGGGGATGTCCCAGAGGGAAGGGCTAACATAGGTCTATGAAGGCAGACAACAATTGGGTTTATCTGGAAAACATTGAGTGGACCTGGTTTTGCTAGTAGGCATGAATAGCACCTCAACCACACAGAAATTCCATGGGTCCCCCTTGGCAGGGAGGTATGCACTCCTCCTAGTCTGGCATTGGCTCGTGGGTTCCTGAGACGGCTCGTGGTGGGTGGGGGTGTGCATGAGCAAGAAGGAGGGGGGGGCAGCTTGATGAGCTGTGAGCAGCATTTCCTTTGAACAATTCTATCTTCTCTGTCATCTCATCAAAAACAAACAATTGCACTGTCCGCTCGGGGAACGCAAGTAATTGTATGCAGTTCTTTGTCCTTTGTAACCTTTTCCATTTTCTTACGTGTTCTTAAAAAGACAGATGGAGCTACAGATGATTATCAGGTAAGGGGAGGAAAAGATAAGCAAACACACAGTAATAATATAGTTCTCCGAAATCATTGGTTGTTTGCCTGCCGAGGATGTACACTCCAATAAGCCGTTATTTAATGTCTTATTCTGCTTCTTAATAACAATTCCAGGAAGGCAGGTGCTTTCTCATTCACACCCTCGGCTCCCCCTGTGAAGAAGTTCTGGAAGGCAGTCTCCTCCGCCTCCCCTCCCTGCTGTCACCCGTGTCTTTCCACCTCATGTTGGTACAGTTTGATTGTAAAATGCCCCCCTCCACATAGGCTCCTGTGTTGGAATATGTACACCCCAGGAGGTGATGCTGTCTGGGGAGGTGGTGGGACTGTTAGGTGGAGGAAGTGGGTCATTAAGGGTGTACCTTGATTGCTTAGAGCCTGATCTTGCTGGTTGACTCTCTTCTCTGCTCCCTGGCCTGTCCTGATGAGAGGTGGCCTCTGCTTTCTCAGCGATGGAGCTTTCCTTCCCAAACCATGAGCCAGAGTACACACTTGCTACCTTAAGTGGCTTCTTCCATCACAGAGATGAGGAGAGGAGCTAAGAGATCTAAACTTTGCATCCTGGTGAATGTGTGTGAGCCCAACTCTGCATGACACAGGGCCCCAGTTTGCATCTGCACTTATCAGACTTGCAATTTTCTCTGTCACTCCCAGACAAGAGGACACTTTTCTGTGTCTACACCACTGTTCAAGGGCCCCTCCTTCTTCTTACTTGGTTCACGCCATTTTGGGGGGTACTTGGAGAAGGTCAAGCAATGGAGAAAAGGTGGTGGTCTGGGCTGAATAGGCCTGGTTGTGGACTCTTCTCTCCCCCATAGTCTTAAGCAAGAAGTTTGGTGCCATCTCTGACACTGGCAGGTCCTTCCTAAGAATCTGAGCAGGAACAGTGGTGACATCAACGGAACTCTGATTCCTGCCCAGCTAGAGGATCCACTTGACTTCTGGAAGGTGGACAGAGAGAAGTGACGTTGATCGATTTCACCTGTCATCCTCAGGAGATGCGTGAGGACCTCACACGCTGCGGGCTTTGAGAGAAATCTCTTCCCAGGGCTAGGCTAGAATGTTGGCCACTGGTCTGACTTCTGCACTCTGGGGACGTTGGAACAGGTGTGCACGCCACTGTCCCTTTACCAAGGGACCGGGACTCTGCCTGCCTGGAGTCCCTCAGAAATCCATTCTCTTTGGAACCTATTACCTCCTTGTATGGCTATGTCATGTCTTGCTTACTCATCAACGATCCACGTAGGCCTGACCAGTAGGTGTCACATGTAGAGTTAGTTTGATTGCAAATACAGTTGAGAGGGACCTTTAAGCTTGCCTCCTCAGCACCGGCTTACAGATGTACGCCACCACATTGTATTTAGGCTCTGGGCAATGAGCTTGCTTGGCTTGCGATTCAGACACTTTACCAATTGAGCCATCTCATCAACCCACCCCTCGTGCTTGTGGAATCTGGACCCCAGCCAGCTATCTTTCCTTCATACTTTCCAAGCCTTCACACACCATTACCAGCACACTGTATACCTACACTGCGCATGTTCAGCGGGCTGGTCTCTCCTCAGACCAGGCTCCACACAAAGTGCTCTCTTTCCTTAGACTGCAGCTGCTGTCTTTGCATGGCTGCTCTTCCCTTCATACCCCTATTCTATTCATTTCTTGTATAGACTTTTTTTTCTAAAATAAAAGTCACGTGAAGTCACCACTCAACGAAGAGCGCTCCATATGGAATCCAAATCCTTCTAACAGCAACGAGCCTTCCCTGTCGTCTTGTGCCTCACGTCTCAGATACCATCCCATTGCATTTCCCTTCTTCCTTGGCTCCTTGTGTAGAAACACCAGGCCTACCTTATGCTACATGGCTTTTGCATTTACTATGCCCCCCTGTGTCCTCAAATCCTACCATCACAACACACAGCTTGACAGAGCCCCGTTCCCGCCACTCTGTCCCTCTACCTCGCCTTTAGTTCTTAGCATACTTGCTGGCATCTGGCTTGTTCTGTCTTCCTGTCTTACTGGTTTACAGAATGTTTTCCTGTGTACCTTCCTCAGAGGTGGGAATTCAAGCCGCTCTTTGGTCCTCTTCTATTCCTAATGCCCAGCAGAGTGCATCATGAATCCCAGTCAGATGATTTGAAGGATGAGACCGTGTCTGTGCTCCCTCCGTTCAGGAGATGGAGAGGCCTTGGGGTTCCAGGGTCCAACTTCCAACCCCCCATTTCCGTCAGGACCGAAGACACCAGGTCCTTTCCAAGTCCCTTGTGCCCATCTCATGGCCGACACCTGGTAGGACAGCATCCGCCGCCGTGGCAAACGATTGAACACATTGCTGGCTGTTGGCAATGAACCAAAAGGTCTTGATTAGTCAGCTCCTAGAACACAGCTACTGGAAGAAAATGAAACTAAAGAAAATCAAATCAGCCTCAGAAAACTTTGAGTGCTATACACATCCTTAATAGATTCTGACTTCAAGCTTTCTCTCTAGGGTATCGAAGTTCAGAGCTGCTAAGTAGTCGAATATATTTGTGAAGAAAAAATCCATATGGACAAAGAACACAATAAACATCTCTAATTAGGAGTAAAATAGGCAGATAAAGGATTCCTGTGCGTGCTACAGCCGCACCGGGGATGCTGGCCCTGGAGCTGTCCCCCTCCGCCACTGGGGAGATTTTGATTTATATGAAAGTCGACTATTTGAAGCATGATAACCCTGCTTGCCATCAGAAAGCAAAAAGACATGTTTGAGGAGTAGATGGTTAATATTTATTAAAATTTTCTTTATGCTTATTGCTTGAGTTCATCTTTCCAGCTCATTCAAGAAGAAGAAGAAGAACAACAACAATGAGGAGGAGGAGGAAGGAGACAGGATTTCTGCCCTTATGGAATCTGTATTTTTGGTCAGTGATTTCATGAGGGCCATGTGCAAAAGAGATGCTCGGCTCTGGTCTCTGGCATGACAGCTATGGGCTTCATGACGTTAGTGAAAAGAAATGTGGCTAGTAACACCAAGGAAGGGGATCTAATGTGCAGTTAATTGTCATTGACTTATACTTAAACACCACATGTGGCTGGTGGCACTGGATAACATTATCTGAAAACAAAACAAAACATTGGAACTCCGGAAAGACAAAACAAGACAATGGCGAAAGGAGTAAGCTCCTCAGTCTCCCTCCTCTGCAAATGGAGCTAACTTCTCTACGCTTGGTGTTCACATCCTGAAAGGAGAGTAATCGTAGCTCCTCTCCTAGGCAACTGGGAAAGAAGGAGAGCTATATGTGTAAGGCATGTGGTCTGAGTCTGGGGCTCTGGGGCCAAGTGAGTCCTTTGCATGCGATTACAGGGCTGAGGCAGTAGGGGCGGGATGGGAAAGATAGGCTGTCTGCTCCACCTGTCCACGCAGTAAATATTTCTGAGTTCTTGGCACACCCTAGGATTGAACCAAGGGATTTGTGAGTTTATGAAGGCTCAGCCAGTGCTCTAATACTGAGTTACTTCCCCAGGCCTCGTTTTACTTTTGATTTTGTGACAGGGTCTCATTAAATTGCCCAGACTGGCTTTGAACATTCAATCCTCCTGCCTCGGTCTCCCAAGTAGCTGAGATTATAGGTCTGTGCCACCAGGACCATCTTGCTTATGCAATCTGGAGGTAAATATCCTACCTCTCATTAATTCAATGTACTCTATTGATGCCCTAGGTGTGTTCTAGGTGACAGGCATATCTCACACACACACACACACACACACACACACACACACACACACACACACAGAGAGAGAGAGAGAGAGAATGAGAGAGTATGAGAGAGAGAGTTGTGTGTGGCCAGTGCTCGAGAGAGAGAGAGAGAGAGAGAGAGAGAGAGAGAGAGAGAGAGAGTTGTGTGTGGACAGTGTTCTCAGACCAGCAAGGATGACAGACTATGAACAGAACACTGCACTTGGCTTACTAATTCACCAAGAATTTATTGAAAACAACCTACAAAACAGCCTGGTTTTTGCCTTTGAAAATTTATCTGTATATTTCTGATCTTATGGGTTTTTGATCCTACTGCACCTATTGGCTTTGTGGGAGCCTAGGCAGTTTGGATGATCACCTTACTAGACCTGGATGGAGGTGGGTGGTTCTTGGACTTACCACAGGGCAGGCAACCCTGACTGCTCTTTGGGCTTACGAGGGATGGGGGACTTGATTGGGGGAGGGGGAGGGAAAGGGGAGGAGGAGGTGGGGAAGAGACAGAAATCTTTAATAAAAAAAATAAATAAATAAACAAAAAAAAAGAAAATTTATCTGTGAATAAGACAAGCCAAGGACCTCACCTTTATTGAACTTAAATTCTAACATCAATCAATCAGCCAATCAATTAGTCAGTCAATCTAATGTCATTGGGAGACTGGAAATCGAGAAGAGTTGAGCATTTACTAAAGAGCGGGAGGCATGCCATGAAAACTGTGTGGCTGGGGAGAAACTATTTCAGAACAAGAGGCTATGCTAAAACAGTGCAGTGATGAAGAAGAGCAAGGCAGAGGTCCAGACCCAGGATGTTCAAACCCTGATCCAGATAGACCAGGATGAAGGCAGCTGGACAGGCAGTGTGGGCTGGGGTGGTTTTCATGAAGGTGTTGATTGAGCAAACCATTTCAAGATACATTTGAGGTCAAGAGAAGCCACTTCTTGGTCATCTGGAAGTATTAAGTCCAAGGGACACATAGTTCTGATGGGATCCATGACTGGAGTGTGGAGGAAGGTGCTGTCTGTCGAGAGTAGGTGTACCAGAAAAAGAGTAATGGATGGAATAGCAAGGGCTTGCTACTTAGATTGTGGGTGAACTCAGTGTTCATGGAGACAGAGCAGTGTTGTTTTAGATCTGAGAGCAAGCAGCAGATTATGGGATACAAGTATGGCATCTTCTCGTGTACCTACTGGTAGCTCCATAAGGTTCTGATGGTTTGATCCAAACTCAGGACCACACAGCCTCAGTGGGACGGGACACTACACTAAACCCAAGCTAGTAAATCAAGGAAAGGGATTTACAGGGAGAAGTGTGCATAGGATAAGAGAGAAAGGGGAGAGAATATGGGGGAGAAGAGGGGCCAAAATGCATTGTGCTGATTTAAATGAGAATGTCTCCCATAGGCTCAGATGTTTGAGCCCTTGGTCTGCAGCTGGTGGTGCTGTCTGGGGGAAATGTTAGAATGTGGGGGCTTTGCTGAAGGAAGCATGTCACTGGGGGTTGGGTGCTGAGAGTTTAAACACTTGCACTGCTTTCTAGTTTGCTCTCTCTGTTTTGTGTTTGTGGTTGAAGATGGGAGCTCTCAGCCAGAGGGACGAGCTCCTCCCCACCATGACTGGCTTATCCCTCTGGAACCATAAACCCAAATAACCTCTTTCTTCTATCAACTTCGTTGGTCATGGCATTTTCTCACAGCAACAGAGAAATAACTAAAACGCAGATAGTGGGCATGTATGGAATTCTGAAGAACATTTTTTAACCAATAAAGTGTTTTAAAAAGAGGTTTATTTAGTTCCTAGTATTGGAGATCCAAGAGCACGAGGCTGGCATGTACCCAGCTCTAGAGGGACTCCCATGCTCTGTATTACTGCATGGTGGAGAATCACGGCAGGGGTGTGATGGGGAGGGGGGATAATTCTCGCTCTTATGGAACAACTCCCTGCAACTAACTAGAGGCACAGATCTCTCCTGAGGATTTCACCCTTGATGACATGACCGTCTCCCACTTTGACCGACTTCTTAAGGATTCCACCACATCTCAACCATGCCACAGATTAGACTAAGCTTCCACCATGCGAACACCAGGGAACATTCCCCACAACAAGCTGCTCTGGTCTCCAGGACAAAGTGGTTTCCTCAGCTACTCATTGTGTAAAAAAGAAAAAGAAAAACAAAGCAAAAACAAACAAGATGTGATCTTTCCTCCCAGGGCCTGTATGCATCTCTAGTTGTCAGAATGACTTGGGGTAGGAAATCAACAGCGTCTTTCCGGTTCCTAAAGTCAAATGTGGACTCGCTATACCTGTTACTGACCTGTTAGTTCTGCTTTGACAACAACCACTTCTTGCCCAAGGGATGGCTGTGACCAAACCATGCTAAAAAGGAAGAATGTGTTCTTCATTTAACACGTGCCTCCCTCCCACTCCCAAGTGTCCTCTTTGTGGTCCCGTCTGATCCAGATCCCCCAAGGCTGCGAGGTTCCCCAGGCTGAGGCTTTCTCTTTCCTATATTTACACAAAAGCATACTTATCCGAAAATTACACTTCCACTACCATAAAGTTGTTTCTATTTCAGTTTATTCTCCCTGATTATGGAATCATTATCTAATCTTCATAGGAAATTTAGAAAGGGAAGTAGAAAGAGAAGAAAATACCACCCGTAATCCCCCCATTTATGTCATTAACTTCACCGACGTTTTCCTTTCTTTCATTTTTTTTGTTTGTTTATTTCTGGTCCGTTGTGCAATTTGTGTCTTGTTTGAAAAAAATCAGTTTTGAAAAGTTACTATACAAATGTGTTTTTTATGCCCATGGGAGTTATGGCAGCAAACGGGTCTATTTGCTTTTAGATGGTCAACCACCAGCAGCAGCTTCTCTCCCAGTCAAACCCTTCTGGGCTTCCAGGAGTGCATGCAATTTCATAGCCTGCCTTGTTCATGAACACTGGTTTTGTTTATTTACATGCTTTTGTTTGTTTGTTTGAGACTGGGTTTCTCTGTGTACCAGTCTTGGCTTTCCTGGGATGCTCTTTGCAGACCAGGCTGGCATTGTACTCTCTGAGATCTGCCTGCCTCTGCTTCCCAAGTGCTGGGATTAAAGGGCATGTGCCACCACTGCCCGGCCAAACATTTGCACATTAGCATGGTGCTTATTTCCTATCTTGATTTCTTCCCCTTTAAGACTTCAGATCATTCTTTCTCTTTCTCTTTGGTTTATTTTTGAGAGGGTAGCTCAATTATAACATTTCTCCCTGCCCAGGATATCCATGACCTATTTTAAGTACAGAGATACTCTTGTGTGCTCAGCCTTCTTTCAAGAAATGCCTACAATTAACCAATGACCTTTACTTTCTAACATGGAAGATGTCTTTTAATTTGTTTTACTTTTTTGAATGTGTATGCGTGTTTCTGTGTGTGTGTGCACACATACGTACATACACATGAATTCAGGTGGCCATGGAGGCCAGAAGAAGGACCCCATCCCCTGAAGCTATAGTTTGGTGAGCCACCTAACATAGATGCTGGGAACCGAATTCATGTCCCCTGCAAGAACAGCAAGTGCTCTGGACCATGAGCTGATGTGGGATTCCCCTCTGTATGTTGTGAATCCCACTGGTTAATAAAGAAGTTTTTTTAGCCAGTGGTGTAACAGAGTAAAGCCAGGAGGAAAATATGAACAGAGGTGTAGAGAGAAAGTAGGTGGAGTCGAAGAGAAGTCATGTCATATAGCCATCGCAAGAGACGGATGCCGGACACCAGACGGAAATTGACCAGTAGCCCACAACCACGTGATGATATACAGATGAATAGAAACGGGTTAATTTAAGGTATAAGAACTATCCAATAAGGAGCGTGAGCTAATAGGCCAAGAAGTGCTGTAATAATACAGTTTCTGTATGATTGTTTCAGATCTGGGTGGCTGGGAAATGAACAAGCAACCTCCCACTACAGTGATCTATATCTCCAGTCCCATAGTACCAATTTTGATTGCACAGAGGGTTGACTTTTTACTAACCAACATTGAAAAGTGGACGTGTTCTCCTCTTAAATAACCCCTCTTTGTTCCTTCTAAACCCCCAACTCTCCCAGCCCCCACCCCTATTCTCTCCAATACTCCATCCAAGTTTTTTCTTTTGTGACTTCATCAGGTCAAGACTTACCGTGATCTTTTTTCTGCCTGCCTACAAGATTTTTTGTTCCTCCATGACACTTGCCATCTCTCTGCAATGGGCTCACATGACCTTCTGCTCACACAGCAGCAGACTCAAGTCCAGTTTCTCCAGGATCCACCTATCTCAGGACATCTCTTGACATAGCCCTCCCTCCACTCCTCTGCTCCAAATCCCCAATCCTCTGGAGTGCCTCCTGAATATCTTACACCCCCCATCTTTCACCTCTACATTCTGTACTCTGGAAACTTTCTCTCTTATATTAAAAATGCAATCTTTGATTATATTGCATGTGTGTTTTATACACCAGATTTTTTTTAAAAATAAAAACTGTATCTCGCAGTAACAGAATTTCTAATCGTTCAATATCCACATATTTGTAATTGGCATCTGCCTCGGCTTTAAAAAGTAGCCCCTCCCAGTTTTAGGTTTGGTTTTCAGTCTTTTCGGGAGTTAATTCTTGAAGCTACAGTTTCCCCCGACTACACAATCATTTCCATTCACTTAGAGACAAGCCCTCTTCCTTAGTCATAATTAACTTTTAGGATGTTGATCCCATAGTCTGCTTCCAAAGTTTAATCTCCACTCTCCCATTTAAATCCTCTGACGCACTGTTTCTCCATGTCTGCCTTATCTTTTGGGGGCCTCCACGACCTGAACTAGCGTGCATCTCCAACCTTCAAAGCCTCTTACACCCGAAGCTACTGATGGAGACAACTGAGTCTGAGCCATAGTCTCTGAACAGTGGGATGGATGCCCCAGCTAAAAGAAGGGGGTGCTGGATCCGGGGCTGTTTCCCAAGGATGTGGGTGAAAGCAGTGCAGGCCAAAGGGTTTGCTAACCAGAAAGATGGAGTATGCCGAGAACTGCTGGGTGCTCTGACATTTTCTGCCCCCACAGCCAACGGGGGCTACTCCCCCCCCCCGCCACGTGGGAACATTTATCAGCAGAGTGTGGACAGTGTTATACCTGCTATATAACTGAGCAAACACCTTCTTGTGTATTGAGTCACCGTGACTTGGAGGCTTAGCTGCACAGCAATAGAGCTAAAGCCCTTTCTCTTTGTCCTTGTGGGCTTCGCCCTCAAAATCATGACCTCACTGTCACCAGTGTGGCGGCTGCTTCAGGAAGGAACATGTCCAAGCCATTCAGTTTAAGTAGCATTTCTCTTGTTTGCTTGCTCTCTCTCTCTCTCTCTCTCTCTCTCTCTCTCTCTCTCTCTCTCTC
>JABTXL010000483.1:2345149-2444733 GCA_025134845.1 Neodon shergylaensis | reverse complement strand
CTCTCTCTCTCTCTCTCTCTCTCTCTCTCTCTCTCTCTCTCTCTCTCTCTCTCTCTCACACACACACACACACACACAGAGCTCTGACATTCTGTTAGTTCCCGTTTTGAGCACATGACTGTATTTGCTTGTTTTTAATTTAGCTTTTCTATTGTTTCCAGGAATTGGCAGTCGGGGCTGCCCAGGAGGCTGCATTTGCACTGGGACAGTCATCTTCAAAACGGGTTTGACGTGAAGCACAGTTCTATTTGCTAATATTTTATTTAGGATTGTACATCAATATTCATACGTGAGATTGGGTTGTAGTTTTATTATATCCTGTCTGGCGGGTCTCATAACTATGCTGGCCTGGCTTTGCAAAAGAAACTTAGGAGACCCTCTTCCTTCTCCACAGTCCCAAAGAGGCAAAGAACATTGAGTGAGAATGGGTTCCCTGGAGACTGGGAGGGCCATTCTTTCAAAGCCACCTCCGCAAGGCCTCGTGGAAGGTCACTTTGAAAATGTCGTCTGTGTCTAATTCCACTCACAGTGTGCCCACCTGAGACCAGTTTGCACAGTTACAACCTCTCAGAAGATCACCCATTTCACCCGAGATCTCAGGTTTATTGCACAGCAATAGGCAAACAGTTGTCCTGTTCATTTCTTTGCTTGTTCGTCATTTATTTATTTATTATTTAAAGTTTTCCCTGTTGGTGGAGACTGCTTGTTCGTTCCCAGCTGCCCAGAACCAGAATAATCACACAGAAACTAGATTATTTAAATCACTGTTTGGCCAATAGCTTAAGTGTATTTCTGGCTAGCTCTATCTTAAATTAACCCATTTCTATTAATCTGTGTATTACCACATGTCTGTGACTTACCGGAAAGGTTCTGGCATTCTGTCTCTGGCAGAGGCTACACGGCTTCTCTGTGACTCTGCCTACTCTCTCTCTATATCTTTTCCAGCCTGGCTATATTCTGTTAAGCCACTGGCCAAAAGCAGCTTCTTTACTCATTAACCAATAAAAGCAGCACATATACAGAAGGACTTCCCATACCATTTTCTTGTTGTTTTTCTACTTTTCCTTTCTTTGGTTCGTTTTGATTCTGACATTTCTACTTAGGTTACCTATTCTTTCAAAGACCTGTGCCATTGGTTAATTACTTTAAGTGTTTTTTCATTAAGTTTTAAGTCTTTGTTCTTACTGGGCATATTTAGTTTCTACCATTTTCTGTTTTCCAATTTATTTCTTTTTGTTTTCATGGTCTACGGTTCTTTTACTAACCTGCTTCTTGTATTGTTTTTTTCCCCACCTTCTGTTTTTATTCATTTATCTGGCAATTGGGACAGTTAAACTGCTTTGGCACCTTCTATTCTGGAAGTGGTTTTAACAACAGACCATGGTGTCACATAGTGGGTATCACATTGAAATTTGACATTATAAAGACAGGCCACGCTTTGCAGAGGGAACTCCAGCTTTTGATTCAGAATCACTAATCAGACTTTCCCCAGGGTTGCATCCCATTCCAAACCGAGTGCTCTTTTAGTCCAAGATACTAGAAGAGAGATAGCAGCAGAAGCCCACACAGCCTCCTCTCATTTGAAGAGACCTTGAGTGGGCTTCTCCACTGTTTAACTGAGGAGGAGAGAGCTCCCTCACAAGGCACATTACAGTCTGGGCTTTGAAGAGTTTTCCTGGACCCCACACTTGCTGTCACGTCTATGACTGACAACGACAATCTCCTCCTGTTTTCCACCAGCCAACTAAAGATGGCTCTGTGGCTGTGACCCCGAATGCTGACTGTTCTGTTGGCATGAAAATAGATTTTACATGTCACTTTATGTAAAATGCACGAGACATATTCAAATTATCATCCTCTGTTTTGTTTTAGTTTTAATTTTGAGTTCTTCTAATTTGGGGCTGATTTTAGATACATATTTTGATCTTATTTGGTTTCATATCGTGTAGCTTTTCACTCATGGAGGCTTAAAGATGCCTTTGAATCCATAACTCTTGATTTTATTTGAACTTTTGTTCCTTCCAACATTTGCTTATGAATTCTGCTGCTATTTTAATGGATGCGTATATGTTCAAGAATGACTCATCTTACTTTGCTTCTTGATTTATTAAATGACTTTACATTACCTCCTTTAGAACTCTGTGCCTTGAATTTATCATCCTCATAAAGGCCACATATGCTGTGTGCACTTACACAACAGCTCCTAACAATGAATACACCAGTATCCTTTTCAATCAGTGCACAGAAAACACACACATAGGCACATATCTGCACACACACACACACACATGCATGCACACACACTCATATACACACACATGCACACACATGTGCGCTCACACACATGCATACACACATGCGTGCTCACACATGTGCACACATATGCACACACCCCCATGCACACATACACAGACACACACACACTTCCAGCTTCACAAGTCGAGATGATGAGTTGCAATTTTTCACATCTTTCTCTCTCAGTCTTTGGCAGTGTCCCAAAGACTGAGAGAGAAAGTAAACACACATTTTATTTCTCCATATTTGCATAGTATTTATTGAATTCATCTTAATTCTCATAATAGTTATCAGTTTCTTTATGGTATCTTCTCTGAATCCTGGATTGTGCAGTGTGGCTTTCCCAAGGATCTCATCTGGGCCCGAGAGATGCTACTTGGTGTAGTGTTTTCCAGTGCATCAGTTTCCCTGAAAACCTTATCAGATCATTTTTCTTTGCAGTTTAATATAAAATTTCTCTGTGTCTATGTGCCACATTCTCATTACCTGTTTATCAGCGGATGGTCATTTAGGTTGATTCCATGTGAACAGAGAAGCCATGGACGTGGCTGTGGAAGTATCTCTGCGGTAGGAATATGGAATCCATTGAGTAGAGTGGGTACCATCAGTCACCTTCATGCCCACTCAAGGGGCCCTGGCTAAACCCAGAGGTTGACAAAGCAAAATCAAAAACTAACAAGACATGAGGTGGATGGGGACCGGAGGGGAGGTGGTAAGGGCTGGTGGGGGTCTGATCTGAGTTAGAGATGGTGAGAGCTGAGAAGGAACAGAAAGTATTGTGCAACTTGACACAAAACTAAACTTGCTTGTGAAGAGGAACTTAATCGAGCAATTACTTCAATTAGATTGTCCTGTGGGTGTGTCTGTAGGGCATTTTCTTGATTAAGGACTGCCGCGGGAGGCCCAACCCACTCCCACAGTTCCTTCCTTGGACAGGTGGTCCTAGGGTATATAGGAAAGCAGGCTGAGTGCCCTGAGAAGCAAGCCATTTAAGCGGCATTCCTCCGTGGTTTCTGCCTCTGCTCTGGTTTGAGCTCCTGCCCTGTGTTCCTTCAACCCACTGTGATTAGGATATGCAAGCCGAATCAGTCCCTTTCTCTCTAAGCTGCTTTGGTTATGCTGTGCATCACAGCAACAGAAAATGCGTTAGGACAACACCCAAATGAAACTGTCAGAAATATTTTGTTTTTTATAGGAGAGATGGTGGTGAGCTGCCATATAGCTCGGTATACCATTGACCTAGCATGGGTGAGTTCCGGGAGTCTACCCCCAGCACCAAAATAAACAAATAAAAATAAAAAATTTAAAAGGTTTTAAAAGAGGAAGAAAATAGATTTCCGGAATTGTTGGTGTTTATGGATTGTTTATTGGTTCTTTATTATGACATTTTGACTGGGTATGACTAAAATTGGTCCCTCACACTCTACCTGAGGAGTCTGGGAAAGAGTTCTATGTTTTCTAGCTCTGGATGCTCCAGGGAAAGGTTAAGAACAGATCGGTTATTTCCTAGTACCTGATTTAACTTTCTCCCCAACAATGTACTTATTTTCTTTACTTCTATGGTTTAGCTACTCCACTCTTTTCTCAGGAATTCACCCCATTTTATCTTGAAAGAGTTGGTCCTTTCAGTCTGTGCATTCAAGTTCTTACCTTGAAAGTGTTTTCATCTTTTATCTCTGAATAATTTTGATGATAGACTTATTAAATTCACTTCTGTCATCAGTTTTACATATTGTGGGTTTCCATCCTTATCTTTGTAGATATTACTTTTTCTTCTGTGATCTTAAATCCTTCCTTCTGTTTTCCATTCCATGTCCCCTGGTTTCTTCCATTTATCTTTCATGCTGTTCATCTGTATGCTGATAGTATGGACTTCGCATGTCTTAAAATTTTATTTTCTTCTTCTGATTTGTTTTGATTTTTGCTAGTTCTTATGATTTTATTTTATTTTCTTCATTCCCCTATATGTGAGTCCTCACATGTCTGCTTTGATATTTGATTATAGAGAAGCTGTCTTTAAAATGAGGCAATGTGGAAGTCTGTGGTTGTGTTATGGATCCTTGATACTCTGTAGAGGGTTGCTCCCTGTCTACTTAAAATTCAACCTGTTTCTTCCACTTCCTTCTGGAGCTTTGGAAGAGCCCCTTGTGAGATCTTCAGAGAAGGGGCCCCCAGTAGACCCATGCTCCAGTGGGTGACATACCACCTGCACATACTGGCAGAATATTCAGTGGGTTTAAAATAATATATGAAGTTGGGGGGTACAGGAATCATTGGAGGGGAGGCAGTGGGTTTGATTAAAATACATGATATGCATGTATGAAACCTTCAAAAAGTTAAATAAGCAAAAATTTATTCATTTAAATTTATTTAAGTGGATACCTTTACATTTTTCTCAAAAAATATATTAGTATAATAATGATCTCTTCTCCACAGCTTTAAAATCCAAATCATAACTCCTGATCTTTTCACTGGTATCAAATACTTTTACTTTATTTATTCACTTGTGGGCTTGTTGATTTTAAGTATATATGTTCCTCTCTCTTATTTCTGATTTATCTGTCTATATTCTTTGGATACTGGAATAAATTGCATTCTTATCAGTGTATATGATATATATATCAAATGAATTGACTCTTTAAATACACATGACTTTCTAAGTGAGTTCTAATGCTTTGTCATCTGATCAGGGCTGCCCTTACTGAAAACTCAGTGACCCCCTGAGGTCACCATGAAGCTGGCTGGATTGCTCGTTGGTCACCTCAGTCATTTATAGTGCCTTTCACAATGCCCAAGATGTACCCATTTGGGTACTAGTAATGGTTGGCTTTGATTGCCATCTTGGTACAACCTAGAATCCCTTGGGAAGAGAGTCTCAATGAAGCATTGTCTGCCTTGGGTTGAAATGTCTGTAGAGATTGTCTTCAATAAGTTAACTGGTGTTGGAAGACCCAGCCCACTATGGGTGGCAACATTCCCTAGGCAGGGGGTCCCAGAGTGTTTAAGGGTGGAGAACTGAAGCTGACCACAAGCCAGCAAGCCAGCATGCACGTGTTCATTCTTTCTCTGCTCTCAGTTGTGGGTGCGAGCAGCTGTCTCAAGCCTCTGACTCCCTAGCAGTAATGGACTGTAACCTGGAGTTGTGATCTGAAATGGACCCTATCTCTCCAAAGTTGCTCTTGTCAGGGCGTTATTTTACCATGGCAACAGAAAGGAAACTAGGACACTGACCATTTGCTTTCTCCGTATCTATCGAGGAAAACCCAGAAGCTGAAGGCTGCTCAACACATCTTCCTAAAGTCAACAGAGACACAGAGTGGACAGGCCCAGCAGAGAGCCAGGTTTTCCAATGGGTGGTAACCCAATATCCTTCCCTTTCTCACTGTCCCTTCAGAGTGAACACCAGTTTCTTAATCAAGAGCCCAAAGCGGCAGGTGATTTTAAATAAACATGATCCCGAAGTCCCTCAACAGCCAAGAGAAACAGCAACTGCTCCCCAGGTGGCAGCAGCAGCACCTGGAAGAGCGCTGACAATGAAATCCCCCTTTTCCCCCATGTACCGAGAGGATGCTCAGGATATCTTTCAACAGTTGGTTTTGAAAGTTTGTGAGGCAAAACCCCAAGAATTTGGCTCGCCTTTAACCAAATATTTATGATAACCTCATTAGTCTATAGTCCAAGGGTTATGCAGACTTTCCTTTGAGTTTCCGAGCTAGGAGAGCATTGTATCATGTGCCCTGTTTCTACAGATGAAATGTGAGTCTTTTGGCTTTGCAGGTGGGTATCACGGCTACTGTGACTTGCTGAGGTGGTGATAACAAAGCACAGGCAGAGCCCGCTGAGGATCCTGGGAACATCTGGGTTGTGGTGGTCTTGGGGGTGGGCATTACACGGCATTCAAGGCTTTTGATGGCTCTGGGTATGCTGAGGTGTCCCCATCACTGCATCCTTGGAGGAGTTTGACTGGTGTGTGATAATGAGGTGGGATGTAAGTCAGCCAGGCAATGAGGAGAGGGAAGGATCTCCAGGGGAAAGCCATTTCTATAACAGGCTGGAGGCCACGGAGAGCAAGATAAGCTTCATTAACTGCAGGATGAACAGAGAGGAGAGGAAGGCAGGGCTGGGACTGGAGTGGCCTCGCCGGCCCTGTTCAAGAGTTTAGACACTGTCCTCGGGCAATGGGAAGATGGTTGTGGGTTTTAAGCTAGCTGGTGATGTCATTTTTATGTTTTAAGAAGGTTACTCAGTCTGCTGGGCAGAGATGGATTGATTGGCAGGAGGTGAGGCCAAGGCAGAGGAAAGTGGGGAGGCACTACCAGAATCAAGGAGGCTGCTTTCGAAGGGATATCGATGACTACAGACTCTAATAGAGAATGTGAGACATGGAAGGTTTCTGTGACAACCTCCCTGTCCCTTCCAAAAGAAACAGTCCTGGCACGAGGTCGCTGAAAAGAGTCCTTAAAAACTGTGATAACAATGCTAAAGTGTAGCTCTTCACAGTTGATGGGTTCTGGTGGGGGTGGGAGGATGGAGCCGGGAGGAATGGGAAGCAAGTGTTAGTGGGATGCATGAGAAAAAAAGGAAGTATGCAAACAGAACCCTATTCAAATATAGAAAAGAATGAAATTCTGTCATTTGTGACAATATAGGAAATCATTATGTTAAATGAAATAAGCCAATCACAGAAAGACAATACTGCATGATCTCATTCATATGGAGAGTGGAAAGTTTCAATTGAAGTTGAAAATAGAATGGTAGTTGCCAGAGTTCTGGAAGAGGAAGACAGACGTATGGATGGGGGAACCAAGAGTTCTGGTGTGCCATTGCATTGTCAGGGGCCTAAGATGTCAAGTATGTGCCGTGTATTTCAAAAGGACAGAAGAGGGGCTTTGGGATTTTTCTTACTATAAAAAATGATGAATGTTTTGAAGGGATGCATATATGTTTAATGTGAATAGAACAAAGTATACATGTACTTTGTAACTTTTGTTTTTGTACATCAATAAAAATATAATTAAGTAAAAAAGAAGCAGAATAAATGCCTAAATAAATAAACGGTTCCATTTCAATCCAATCCCATAAAAACATCTTGGGGGCAAACGGCAGACTCTTAGGCAGAGCAGAGTCATGCCCACATGTAGGTTCTGGAGTAGACATTATCTGGGGGTATTTGTACATGAAGGATGAGGCAGGAGGAACCTCTACTAGAACCCCTTTATTTCAAAATAGATGATTTATTTTATGGGGCTTATAAGGGAAGAGGAATCCACATGCCAACTATGAGATTGGCTTGGAGAATTTGAGTTCAAGGTGCCTACAGGTGGGCCAGTGGGATGGCTCAAGTGGTAAAGGTGTTTGCTGCCAAGCCTGAGACTATGAGTTAGGTCCTCATTCATAGACCAACATGGTACAAGGAGAGGACTGACCTCCACAGATTGTCCTCTGGTGTTTATATATATATACTGTGGCCCTCACACACATGCACACACTAAATTAAATAAAAATGCTAGGATTTTGCAACAGAAAGACGAAAGGCCTTCTTAGATGAGGTCAGGAAGGAGGAGGAATGCTTGGGTTTGTTGACTCATGTTTCCAAGTCTTTGCTTAATGTAGCTGCAGAGTTACAGGTATGTGGAAGGAAGGAACACCCCAGGTGGTTCTGGTGGCTCTAAACCTTGCCTGGATTAGCACTCCCATCCACCGCACTCTTGGGGAGGCCTAAGCATGAGGAATTCACCAGAAATGTAAAAGCAAGGAGCACTGTGTGGTTTGTCTCTTGGATAAAGAGGGGTCAAACCTCTCCTATCCTGCTCCCTGTCTGTGGTAGGTAACAGGGTACAGGACCTTGGGAAGGAGGGAGCAGTGTGGTCTGAAAGTTCTTCCCCCCTTGCCTCTCCTCCCCTCTTCTCCCCCTTTCTCCTCACCATCCTCTCCCTCACCCATAGTGAACAGAGCCTTTGAAGCAGTGACAGGCCCCAGAGCCAGAATTTTGGAGATGGATGGACAGATACCACCAAGAGACCAGAGGACATGGGACGTTCTTGTGGCCCTCCTGCCATATTGCAGGCATAGCTTAGTTGCCTTAGAGGCCTTTGGTGAGTGTTCAAGTAGCAGAGAAGGACGGAAGGCTGCTGACAAGGGGGCATGCACTATGTAGTGCTGTGAGCAGACAGCACCCAGGCAGGTAACAGGTCAAGAACCAATTCCTGATGGGTCCCAGTGTGCTAAGCAGGGCTACTGAGATCTGCTATCTCTCCAGCCATCTGCTCTGGGTGAGGGTGACCTGTGTGAGTCCTGTTGGGCATATCTCATTCAAATCACCACAGACCACAATTCTTTTTTCCTCAACCAATTTTGGAGATAAATGTCTGTGTTCTTTTCTCCTTTTTTTTTTCTGTTATTTTCTGTGCTTCCGAATGTCAATTGTATACAATTTAATTTCTTTGCTCATTATAAAACCCTGTCTTCCCATCTTAATTCACAGTAGAGATTCTTTTTGTTTGTTTGTGATTTTCAAGATAGCTTTTCTCTGTGTAACCCTGGTGATCCTGGAACTCACTCTATAAACCAGGATGGCCTCGAACTCAGAAATCTGCCTGTCTTTGTCTCCTGAATGCTGGGATTAAAAATGTGTGCTACTACTGTCCAGCACCATAGGAATTCTTTACCAAATTAACATGAGCTAGCAAAGTAAAACAGTTAATGCTTTAATAATTGAAACTATTTTTCTTTGTGCCTAACCAAATAGTTATCTACTGTGTCATGTACTTTTCTCATTGGAGACCAAATGTTGGACAGCGACAACTTTCAGGAAAAGATTTATTTGGACTCACAGGTTCAGAGGAATCAATCCAGGCTAGCAGATAGGGAAGGAGAGAGACGGAAGAGAGATAGAGACAGAGAGAGTATAGAGGCAGAAAACAGAAGAATATAGGAGGAAACAGGGTGAGGTACAGCTGCATGAACACAGCCCCTGGGACCTACTTCCTGCAATCAGGCCTGACCCCTGACATTTGGCCAACACTAATTATGTCATCATATTATGGACCCATCAAGGGAAAAATTCCTTGGTTAGTTCAGAGACCTCACAGGCCATCCTGAGGTGTGCTTCACTAACCTCCCAGGTGTTTCCTAATCCAATCAAGATGACAATCACGGTGAACCAGTTTAATTTAAGAATACATAAGCTGGGTGCTTCCTGAGTGATGGTGGTGCGCGCCTTTAATCCCAGCACTCGGGAGGCAGAGACAGGAGGATCTTTATGAGTTTGAGGCCAGCCTGGACTACAAGAGCTAGTTCCAGAACTACCTACAGAGAAACCCTGTCTCAAGAAATGAAGGAAAAAAAAGAATACACATGCTGGTTGATTTAGAAAGTTGAAAAAATTAGTGGTTTTGCACATTTGTGTGTGCCATGTATTATGTATGTATGCACATTAGAATGTGTGTGTGTGTGTGAATACACATGCGCAGAGTGTGGAAGTTAGAGGTGATGTTGGGCACCCCTTTTAGTCCCTCTCCATCTTACATACTGGGGATGTTCTCTCACTCTTACCAGAATTTGCTGGCTCATCTAGTCTGGCTAGCCAGCTTACTCTCAGACTACCTTGTCTGTGTCTCCTGAGCAATGGGATTACAGGCAGGTTGCCAGGCAGGGAGCTCAAGTTCAAAACATTGCCCCTCATGGTTTCCAGAAAGTGCTCTACCTGCTAAGTCATCTCCCCAGGGCTCCCTCTACTTGCAATTTTACTAAGAAAGTGTGTGAGCCATAAGCAGTTATTAAAGAAGAAGAATAAAGCATAGCTACAGACTTTATCAAATGATTATTTAATTTGACATTCTAAAGTATATTTACCCCTTTAAAACGTTTTTTTCCAGAGGATGTGTGTATATATGCGTACACATGCATAATTGTTGCCTGAATCTCTTTCTTTAGTGTAAAGTTTTAGGGTGGACTAATTCCATCAATGTGTAAAATATTTTAAACTTTAAGCTCTAAGTCACCAATTGATTTATGGAAGGATGTCTCTATCACTATAATTTTTTTTGACAAGAGTGCTTGCCTCAATCAAGCTTTGTAGGTCTAGGATGAAAAATTCAGAAGCAGTTTGGACCTAATTTTAGGTTTCCCCAGCTAAAATTCACATTGACAATTTTTAATGGCATTGCTTAATTCCTCACTTTGATGGAACCCATGGCTTTCATATATATTCAACTACACTGTCTGTTGGGATTATATTGGTCTGTACCCTAACCTCTTGTCTGGATGAGAATAGAAAGCTTTCTAGTTTAGTCACATATGAAGGACAGTTTTGCTGGGTATAATAGTGCTCCTGGACCACATATTCTATTCCCTAGTTCTCTGTGGATATCCTGATCCTTTGCCATTTTATCTCAAAATTGGTACCAGCTACCTTGGGTTTCATCCTTTCCCAGACAGTCTAGGGTGTGTGCTTACATACCTGCAGGACTTCTTTTCATTTTTTCACTGTCTTTTTAATTCATCTACTATCCTAAGTTGTAGGATAGTACTACTTAGGATAGTAAAGCAATTTCTTTCTTTTTTTTTTTGAATCTTTTCTTCCCCAGTGGGATCAGATTTTCTGAGTGGAATATACTGGCTTCTTCCAAGCCCAGCAGTCCCTTCTATCCCAAGTGTCCTAACTTCTTATACACATTTGCCTTCAGCTCTAGATGATTAATGATCCTTTTATTATCTCAGATTATTTTTGGCTGAATTCTGAAAAACCCAGGCAAGTTTGCCTAATTGTCACCAAAGCTATTTTTGCACCATCCATTCTGTTCCTAGATGCCTTCTCTGTGACTGGGCATCTCAAGGCTCCTGTGATCTATCTTGATTACACTCTTCCCCTTTTTGTTTTTGGATTTGAATTTGTTAGTACTCATCATTTCTGGCTTCCTCTTGCAGAAGATACCCAAACATGCCTATTTTCACTTAGCTAAAAAAAATTCATAGTATCAGACCAGTCTCAGAGTGCTGTGTTTCTACTGGCTATTGGACTACTCTTCTCTGCCCTCCTCAGCAACACTGCTGGATTTTTTCATCATCTGCCTTCCTGTTGACTCATCTTCTAGACCTCATGTGAACAAAAGACAAGATGTGTATACTATTCCTGGAAGCATTTTTCTCTACACTTGTAAATTTAAGGAGTATGTGTGATCTGGCTTTTCTGTGCTGATAATGAGTGAGCAAATCCCATAGAAATATATCAGCTGTGGATCCAGGATTGACACCTGGTAGTCAGTCAAGCTAAGTATTTTACATATGTGAGCTTGTTTTATTCTCCAGACCTGCTGCCAGGCCAGGATGGGATATTCCTAAGATTTGATGACTAAGGATCACCAAAATGCACAGAGTGACCAAGCCTGACCAGTTAGCTAAGACCACAAAATCTGGCATTGGAAGCCACCATGTAGCATTGGATGGTCCAGAAGGGCTATCAAAGAAGGCACTATACACCCTGGTGTCTCTCTGCACAGTCTTGAACTGGTTCCCAATTATACGAGCAATTCACACTTCCAGCTAGTAGTTGTCCAGAGTGGCCCAGCCTCTATCCCTGTTCAATGCACTTGGCATGCCTAAACCACAGTGGTTGTGGTTTCTCTGACTTGTCATGTGACTGACCATTGATTGCCTTGTCTTCCAACTTTTTAAGAGTTCTGCTTTTTTACAAAACAAAGAAGAGCTGACATACTGAGACTTTGGTGTGCTACGCTCTATAAGAATGCTCCCACAATCCCTGAGATGTTCCCATTTAACAGACTAAAATACTGAATGATATCTGTCTCCTAATATCGTTGCTAATGGCACATCCTATATACTGGCACCCATGAACCTCTCATGGGAGAAAAGTGTGACAGCTCCCTCATTGCAGTCTGACAATATTTCTCATTATTTCTGTACCATGTGACCATGGAAGATGAGCTCTTGAATTTCCCCCTAATTGTGGATTCCATCTATCAACCATGGTCAAACAGAGTGATCCCATATATAACCATCTTCAATGCTGTTTCTTGGGTCATACACCCAGGTTTCCCTCTTTCGTCATGAGGTTGAATATTAACCCTCTCTGTAGGTTGCAGTATGGTAAGAATTTCTTAGCTTCTGATTCCTCTTTTGTAAACTAATTGTGCATGTGTGCATTTGTGTGCATGTGTACATGTGGTGGTATACATGTTTATGTATGAACTCGAGTGTGTGTGTAGCATTCATAAGAAAACCTGAAGCACTAACAGGCTGGCTAGTCAATGAGCTCTCGGAGTCTGCCTTCTTTACTTATCTAGTGCTAGGATTGCAAGTATGTACTTCCATGCCTGACATCTTTTGTATGGGTTCTGGGGACTGAACTCAAGTGCTTGTGCCTGCAAGGCATACAGTTTACCAACAATGCTATCTCCCAGCACCAATATACTAACAATTATGACAGTACTGTTCTTGTCGAGTTGCTGTGAGCTTATGACAAAAAATGTGCTGAGCCCTTATCCTATTGACTGGCTTAGAAATGTCCAGAACCTTTGGGTTCAGACTGCCAATAGTGAGAGCTTGAATGCCATTCAGTCTCTAGCTAGCTAAATACCTCTTTAAAGCCTAAACAATACAGGCTGCACCTTTAAAGATTACTTATTTTCATTCTATGTATATAACTGTTTGCCTGCATACATGTCTGTGCACCATGTGTGTGCAGTGCCCACAGAGGCCAGAAGAGGGCACTGGATCACCTGGAACTGGAGTCACAGTCAGCTGTGAGCCACCATATGAGTGCTGGTAAATGAACCTAGGTCCTTTGCAAGAACAGCCAGTGCTCTTAGCTGCTATACCTTCTCTCCAACCACAAGAGGCTGACTTTCAAACGCCTAGCTGCATGGCTGATTCACCCTGACATGGAGGCATTGAGGTTATGACCTCAGAAAAGAGATGAAACCTTTGTGATGACTTCCACAGTAGATGACACACCACCATCTGTGCTACCAAGTGGCTTCCCCTTTCACCAAAGCAAACGAAAAGAAGCCTGAAACACCCTGGGATCTGAGTCACAGAAATCAGCACTGGCCCCTGTGGCTCCTAGGCACAGAGGTCCCCTCACCTGCATCAAGGGCTCTCTGTGAGGCCACATGCCTCTAGAATGCTCTGGGTTTTCCCTGCACACAGCTCCTGCCCAATGCTTGGGGAGCTGATTCTGGCGTGACAAACACTTCCAGAGAACAGATATTTTTGAAGATTGTAAGGATCCCGCCGGCAGTATTTATCATGAGCACCTCGAGGTTTTTCACCGGAACTGTGTTGGGTGCAAATACCTCTGCAGCGCGCACAGCCTGCCCCAACAGAGAGTGAGAGTGGGTTGTTATTACAACGGGAGGCGAACGTCCCACTGTGTTTCCAAGTTGCTTCATTACCTTTTCCGTGGCTTGCACTTATTTCCCAGCACCTGTGGGAAACACATTGATCAGTCAATACCCACTATCACCAGCTGCCTGTTGCGTATAAGCACATGTGCTCTTGAAGGCAATGTATTTTTTAAATAGGAAGTAATTTCAAAGTTGAAAATCAAAACTGAGTTTAGATTAGCCCTTTTTACTTGAGCAGAATTTTATTTTACTTAAAAAAAAACCTCTCCCTATCCAAACAGAGAATTTGGATTTAAGTAGTGCAAAGACATTATTTTCTTTTTATTTCAACAATAGGAAAAATAGCCTGGAGTATACAGATTTTGAAGAAATTCACCCCCAGATTGATCTCACTGAGTGGGGTGCAGTCTGATTGGCCTCTGCTGGATATTTCTACCTAGAAGTCCCACCAACCACGCAAGCACAGCATGCAAAAGAAAAGCAATTCTCTTTTTCTCTGGTCCAGCCACTTCTCCTGCGTCCCTGTGGTCTTTGGACAGGTTAAGCATCCACAATCGGAAAATGTGAAATTTGAAATACTCTGAATCCCTATGCTTTCCCAGTGCCAACCACAAAGCCACAAGCAGAAAGTTTCACAGGCCCCCATGAGACGGACTGTAGGCAGAATAAAATATTATGGCACATTGGTTTCTGCTGTCTGTAAGGTAAGCATGTCACGCTAATGAATTTTGCATTAAGATACTGGTTCCCTCTCCAAAATATTTCATTATGAATATTCATATGTTCCAAAATCTCAAAAAACAAAATGGAAAAAAAAAATCAAAAAAACTGGTGTCAAGCCTTTCGGTTGGGGACACTCAGCACTCCTTCCCCTTTTTCCTGGGCTCAGGTGTCCTGCCATCTTCTACAAACTCCTCCTTTGTCATCCAAGATGCTTTACTGTGATGCTCTCACCTGCACGTCCTGGGGGCCTGTCACGGAGAGGAGCGTAACTGGAGGATGTAAAGTTGGGGTGCTGAGTGTGGTGACTCTCATCTAGGAGTCTGTAGAGACTGGGACCACGCTGAGGATTCTGGATGCAGTGCTGCTTTGAACTAAAAAGACAAGTGTCAAGGCCAGATGAGGTAGGAATGGGAGCAGGCTTGTGAGAGGGATGTGAGGGCTCCCCAGCTCTGGGGGATAGGCAGTAGTGCCAGATGTCCCTAGCACCCAATGCCCAGTACCCTCCTTGCATGCAAATAACACGTGTTATTTCAAAGAGTGAGGTTATATATAGGTCAGCTCACATGGATGTGGGCGGCATGTCCAGAACAGGGATCATGTTATTCTGAGGACCTTTTCAGCAGGAACATTCTAACTGAGAAGTGACCAAGGGCTTGTGGTTCCTTAGGGAGCTGTGGAGACAGAGACAGACCTCATGGGAAGGTTGTGTCATTTCTGCAAAGTGTGGAGAAGACAAGAAGACAAGAGAGTTCCCTTCACACCCATAAAGTGCAATGGCAAGCTGACTTCCATGCTTAGGGGGAGAACTAAGGGTCACCGTGTTAAGGTTCGAATGTGTTCCCTCAAAGGTCCGTGGTAAACATTTGGTCTTTATGGAGGTAGTATTGGAAGGTAATGAGTCATTTAAGAGATGAAACCTACTGGGAGGTCCCTAGGTGACTAATAACGTGGCCCTAAAGGGGACATAGGGCCTCCACTGGTCTTGTCTGTCTGCTTCTGGCTCATGAGGAGAGCAGGCCACTGCCATCTTCCCAAGGATGCTCTTGTCCCCATCAGAAGCTCAGGCATAGGGCCACTACCCAGTGTCTGACTAGCCCAGTGCTTCTCAGCCTTCACAGTGCTGCAGCCCTTTAATACAGTTCCTCATGCTGTGGGGGCCCAACCATAAAATTATTTCTGGTGCTACTTCATAACTGTAACGTTGGTACTATTATGGATAATGTCCAATATGTAGGATATCATATTTGATCCCCAAAGGGGTTATGACCCACATGTTGAGACCACCGAACTAGAACCTCCAGAGCAGTGAACCAGACACATCCTTTCTCTTCAGAAGTCCATTTTCTTGGTCATTTTTCCTTCATATGCACACTGTTTTAAGTGTAAGCGTACACTGTCTGGGTAGAGCTATCCAAGGTGAAAAGGACATTAGCAGAAGTTAATGAGGCCCCTATCACCGGGGCTGTGCAAGATGAGACACATGACCTTTGATCCAGACCATTGAAGGAATGGAAGGTGCTTAAACATGGGAGAATTTACCCATCAATGTTCTTGTTGTGGGCATAACTCAAGTGTTAGAGAAAATGACCTGTGATAGTGTGTCATTAAAGAGACCTTTCTGACACTGGGGGTTTGGGAGCTGTTATAGTCATAACTTAAAGCCAATTAAAAGGTGTTGAGCTATAGCTCAGTTGGTAGAGTTGGGCCTTTGAATATCTTCCAGGCAGGGTGCTGGTCTCTAAAGGCTGCAGTCTTTTACTGGGTTGACTATTTTCTGTCTCATCTCCCCTGTTGCTTTCCTCTGGAGATTTCTCCCTTACCTTCATTCTCTCTTAGTTAGGGTTTCTAATACTGTGAAGAGATACCATGACCATGGCAGCAACTCTTCTAAGAAAAACATTTCACTGGGGTTGACTTGCTTACAGTTTCAGAGGTTTAGTCCACTATCATCATGGCAGGGAGCATGGCGGTATGCAGGCAGACATGGTGCTGGAGGAATAGCCAAGAGTCCTGCATCTTGCAGGCAACAAGAAGTCAACTGACACACTTGGTAGTATCTTGAACATCAGAGACCTCAAAGCCTGCCCTCACAGTGACATACTTCCTCCAAGACTGTACCTACGCCAGCCAACAAAGTCAGTCACATTTCCTAATAGTGCCACTCCCTATGAGATTATGTGGGCCAGTTGCACTTAAACTACCACATTCCACTCCCTGGCCCCCCATAAGTTTGTAACAATATCATAATGCAAAATGTATTTTTTCCAACTTCAAAAGTTTCCATAGTCTATAAAAATCTCAACAATGCTTAAAAGTCCAAAGTTCAAAGTCTCTTCTGAGATTCATGAAATCTCTTAACTGTAATTCCTTGGAAAATCAAACCCCAAACCAAACAGATCACATACTCCAACATACAATGGTGCAGAATATACATTATCATTCCAAAATGTAGGGAATGGAGAGGAGTGAGGAAATATGAGATCAAAGCAAGAGTGAAAACTAATCGGGCAAGCACCAAACTCTGCATCTTCATGTCCCATGTCAAAGCACTCTTCAGATCTCCAGGTCTTCTCTGTTTTGTTGAATGCTGCACGTGTTTTCTAAGATACTTTTTTTTTTAATTAAATTTCTCTCTCTCTCTCTCTCTCTCTCTCTCTCTCTCTCTCTCTCTCTCTCTCTCTGTGTGTGTGTGTGTGTGTTCCTACAACCTATGGTGCACATGTGGATGTCAGAGGACAATCTGTGGGAGCCTTTTTTCACTGAGCCAGCTCATCAGCCTGTGGGCTATAATTTTTTTCATTAAACTACATTTATTTATCTCTTTGGTGTATGTGTGTGTGTAGGCACACACATGCATTGAGCATGCATGAAAGTCAGAAGACAACTCAAGAAAACTGGTTTTCTTTCCTGGGGATGGAACTCAGCTCATCAGTCTTGGCTGCAAGCACCTTTACCCTATGAGCCACCTTGCTGGTCATGGGCTCCCTAGTTATTTGCCATCCATCTTTGGAGACTGGGGACCATTTCCCTGGTACCATTTCCCATGGTCCATGTTTCCTATAGAATTACAAGTACATCCTGAACCAAACCTCAACTGGCCCCTTTTGAGGTGCATTCTTACACAAAGAGATCTGTTCTCCTCTCTACTTGTATTTTACTTGTATTTAGCAACTGTGGTTGCTAAAGGCATGATAAACTAACTGTGGAGTTATGAAGATGATCCGGTCAAGTGCTTTTGCCAACCCTTTGGGCTTTTGATGCTTTTCCTAACATTGCCAGGGTTGTTGAGAGACCGGACAACACAGTAATGGCTGCCCCACATTTAGTTTAATTTCTTTTCTCCCTGCCTATTTTTGGGGCTTTAAAGGCTTTAGGTGGTTGTTGAAAACAGTTCTGAAAACTGAAACCTTGTTCAGCTGAAGTGTATACCTAGATATTGAGTTTTTGAAATGCTAAAATGTACTAATAACTAGTATTCAACCCACCCAACCATCCTTCCTTTCTCTGTCCACCCTTCCTTCTATCCACCCATCCACCTATCCATCCACCCATCCACCCATCCACATTTATTCTCCCATCCATCCATCCATCCATCCACCCATCCATCCATCCATCCATCCATCCATCCATCCATCCATCCATCTATCCATCCATCCATCCTTTCATCCATCCATCCATGCATCCATCCATCCATCCATCCATCCATCCATCCATCCATCCATTCATCCATGCATCCATCCATGCATCCATCCATCCTATAACTATCCATTTATCAATTTGCTATCATCACCCATTGTCTATCTGTCTCCATGTGACTATCTATTTACCCATTTACCATATATTTATCCATCTATAATCTATCCATTTATCTACATCCATTCATCATCTTTCCATATATCTGTCCAGGTATACATTTTCTATTCATTTATAACCTCTATATCCATTATCTGTAATGTCTCTAACTATACTTCAATTTGTCATCTGTCTGTTTGCCATCTATTTATATCTGTCTGTCTTTTTATCATTCTGTCATCTATATTTATAATCTATGTGTATCTATGTATCTATCATTTTATCATATATCTCCTTCCTTCCTTCCTTCCTTCTTTCCTTCCTTCCTTCCTTCCTTCCTTCCTTCCTTCCTTCCTTCCTTCCTTTACACCTATCATATTTCTATTTATCATCTATCTATCTGCCTATCATTTATACATTTATTTACATCTATCTCTCTATTGCTTTCTATATGTCGAGCCATCTATCCATACATTCATCATCCGCCTATCTATCTTTTGTCATAAATCTGTTATGTGTCTTGGATACATAGAAATATCCAAGCTGAGGTCATTATTTTCTTCCTTGTGGTTATGATTATCTTCCTTTCTTTCCCCAAAATAGCAATCATAGAGAATTTCCTGTGAATCACTTTAGCCCCATGCTCTGGTGTCTTAGTACATGTAAATCCAAGGACAGAATAGACTTTCACAACACACAGCAAATGGCCACTTTGTGTGCGACGTTTTAAAGTGCACACACGTGGGAGAGGACTGTGGTACTCGTGTCTCAGGAGCTGCTTCGCATGCCTGTGGGAGCTTGACATGCCCAACTTCATCCATCTTACCTGCTTTGCCACTGAATCTCACCTCCAGTACTGTTTGATGTTTCCGTTCACTAGTTACCACAACAGTACTGCATAGGGCATCCTTGGGTGTGTCTTCTTGTGAACATGGGGCATCTCTTCAGGAAAGCGTTCCAGAACTTCAGCGATTCAGAACTTGAATGAGAAAAACATTAAAGTTTATTTTTATTAGCCTTGGCCTGAAACTTAGCATTTGCTCTGACGATGAAGGCAGCCACGGCATCTGGGAGCGTGCGCAGTGCTGTGCCTCCAAAAGCTATGGGAATACAGTTTCAAATCACATTACAGTTGTTGAAGGTATCTCAAAATATCGTGTACAAGCATCAGCACTTCCAAATTACAGTAATTATGAGAATGTTACTAGATTCTATTTTAATGGGTTAGGAGAGAACACATATATTGCAATATCAAAGATTGTTTCTTAAACATTTATAGCTGTTTCCAGTGTAATTGGCTCCCTTTGCAAATACTGTATATTTTATTATTTATGTTTGTGTTCATATAGACACATCCATACATAGAGCACATACACATATTTATCAACATCACAGGCTGTCATAACAAAAAATGGGGGCTCAATCCTTCTCTCAGGTGCACTGCTGGTGCCTGTGGAGTTCCCATGCCAGCTTCAGCAGAATCAGACAGTTGTTCTGGTGAACGGCGAGATGGTGGCGACAGACCCCACCCTCAGAGGCATCTGCAAACTGACCCCCCCATGCCCCGATCTTTGAGGACATTAACCCGTCACTGGAGTCCTGCTTGTTTCGTTCCTGATGAGGCTCGGCTTGCTCTTCCACGCTTCTCATCAGCTTCAGCTTCTCTTCTGTGACTTGGGCAGCGTATTCACAATGCGGGATTTTCCTAAGAGAGGCATAGATGTGTAGGATGGGGGTGGATTAGGGAGGGAGAGAATCATGGTTCATTTTCTTGTCAGCTATACTCCTTGGAGGAAGTTGAAGATTTTCCTTCATCATGTTGAGATGTGGGCTAGAGTCTGTGGGGCATTTTCTTAGTTGCTGATGGATATGGGAGAATCCAGTTCACTGTGAGCAACGCTTCTGTCAGCAAGAGAGCCCGGACTGTATAAGACAGGTAGCTGAAGAAGCCAGGGGAAACAAGGCAGCGCTCTGCTTCAGTTCCTGCCTCCAGATTCCTGCCTCAACTCCCCTCCATGATGGACTGTGACCTGTAAAACACACAAACTCTTTTTTCCACCAAGTTGCTTTTGGTAAATGGGGACAGGAGGTATTTTTGCCCATGAAACTGCACTAATGAACTACCTTAAAGTCTGTCTTGTATGTGCAATCTTCAATAAAGAATGTGCTGATGATGGTACCCAAGTTGGTATATTGCAGTATGGGAAAACATGGTAGCCCTTCGGGCTTATTTGTATTTATTTTAAAACACAAATGAAGCCCATTAAAGCTTAATACCTGCAGTGGTGAACATTTGCATATGTGATATATATATATAAATGCATGTATATGTATGTGTCTGTGTATTTTATAACTCTGAAGGCATACATAGAATTGGGAGAACATTCTTACTGTTTCCAAACAAAATATTGAGACTGTGATTTAAGAAAATGGACTCAATAATAAAAGCATTTGCATCTATTAGTCATCCAATCAATTTGTTTCTTATGTCCACCCTCTAGAATTGATGTGACAGTTTTAGTTTTTTGGGAATGAAGCATATCTCACAATTGGTCCTTGCAAACTGAGAAATGGCTCACACTTAGTTACTAATTTCTAGTCTCTGTCTCAAACACCTTTCACCATACCCTTCTTCCTTTCTCTGCTAAAACACTGGCTCTATGAAAGCAAATGTCCCTTCCTATGAATCCACCCCAAACCTCCCATAGGCCTGCTATGGCATAGGAGCATAGGGAGGCTGCTTTCATATAAAGGGGAAGGAGAAGAGTGAAGGAACGACAGAGGAAGATGACAAGCCAGAAGATTCATTTTCCCCTAACTGCGGGGAGGGGATGGGGCAGCTGCTAGGTGGAGTACCCTGGGTGTGGGGTTGGTGCTGGTGACTTGTGGGAAGCACAGGAGGTTCCATCCTGTCATGAAGAAGCTGTCATGAGCTCCTGTACCAACAGGAGAGTCAGTGCATTGAAGAGCCAGGTAAAGGATTTGATAAGGCTTGGGGCTCTTTGCCTTTCCATGGGAGCTGGGGGCTTCTGAAGAGCAAGAGTGTGAATGAATTCAACTTCTCCAGATCCCTAGTTCTTGTGCATCTTTGGCATTCTTTGTTACTTGGAAGTTGCTAGTTATATCCCCATGACACTTCTGTGCTTGTTCTGGATAAACCAGAACCCCGTCCCTCACTTCTTGCCTCCTCCATGGACCATGAGGCTAAACAGAACTGGATTGAATCATCAAGCTGACAACACATTTGCCATCAATGAGGGTCAACTCCCATCATGCTCTGCGTGGATTATGAATAGGTATTTGAGAGAGAATACCCTCCCAGAATTCTCAGGATGGAACAGTCATATTTACTCACAGGAAACAATGAAGACATTTCTCTCCTTCAAGCAGAGAGCTGAGGAGAGAAGCTAGGGACAGAAAGAACATGTTCTAGATAGCTTTAACTGTCAATTTGGCACAGCTTAGAGTCATCTAAGAAGGGAGTCTCAGGTTGTCCTGTGCACATGTCTATGAGGGATTATCTTGCTTTTTCATTGATGGATGATGGCCTAGTCCACTGTGGGAGGCATCATCCCTTAGACAGGTGGCTCCACACTGTGTAAGAAAGCTAGTTATGGCCAAGTCTGAGTCATCCAGCCCACAGTATCTGCTGTGCATTCATTTCTCTAAGCTCCTGACTGTGGGTATGATGTGACTAGACACACGAACCAATTAGTTCCTTTTCTCCTCCATGTTGCTTTTGGTCAGATTGTTTCCTCACAGCAACAGAAGTCTAATTAGAGCAAGATATTGCTGTGGCAAATGGAGCCAGCCCTTGAGGAGACTTGGAGACCATAATGGAAAAGGACTCTTTTGAAAAGGTCTAAAGACAGAGTGCCAAAAGGCCCTGTCAACGTAGTGGAGGCCAATAGTGCTTCATAGACTAGAAGGAGAAGAGTCCTGGGGCAAGGAGAGGAGCCTGAGGGCACAGGAAGGGTACAGGGCATGGAACGCGAACATGGATGCTAGCTGAAGAGATGAAGCAGGGCTCACGCCACAGACCCAGACACCTGGTCACACGGCAACAAGGAGTCAGCGCAAGGCTTTGGTCCATCTTATAGGGAATCTGATGTTGAAGACCAGCAGGATAAACCTGAACAGTGGTGTGGGCTTCTCATCTCAGCCCTCAGGAGGCAAAGGGAGGAGGATTTCCATGAGTTTCAGGCTATTCCTCTTTAGTGAGACTCTGTCCGAGAGCAACAATGCAAGGCCAAGGATGTACCACTGTTGGTAGATGGCTTGCCTAGAAGGTCGCCAAGGAAAGTTTTCACCTTATGATCCTCTCAATTTAGTCTCCCAAGTGCAGAACTACAAGAATGAACTTTTCCTCTTAAATAATATGTTTGGGGGCTGGAGAGAGGGCTAAGGGTGCTTGATACTTCTCAGAGAACTAGATTTCAATTTCAAGCACCCAGGTTGGGAGACCCATAAGCAGTGGCAGTCCCAGACCTAGGGGATCTGAAGCAGCTTACACATCTAGTAATATTATATTCATAACCAAGAGCAGAAAGAAATAAACATGTAAGCCTCTGAGGACACCTGCACACATGGAGTGCACACACACGTGCACGCACACACACACACATATGAGTGACTGTAGTGGTTCATACCTTTAGTTCCAGTACTTGGATCTAGTACTAGGATCTATCTCCATGAGTTTCAGGCCAGCCAGAGCAACACAGGGAGACCTTGTGTCTAAATCAGTGGTTCTGAACCAGTGGGCTGTGACCCCTTTGACAAACCTCTGTCACCAAAAATATTTGTATCACAATTCATAGCAGTAGCAATATTACAGTTATGGAGTACAGTGAAAACAGTTTTATGGTTGGGGTCACCATATGTTCCTCAAACAACATGAGGAACTGTACTCAAGGGTTGCAGCAATTAGGTAGTCTGAAAACAACTAGTCTAAATAAAAACATCTTAAAAGTAAAAAGGACCAATCACTGTGTTGTATCATATGACATGTCTTCGAGATGCTCTGATAGACACAGCCAGAGCCAAAGCGACAATGGCCGCTGCAATTTTAATGCCTTGATTGACAGAGAGAGGGTGTATCTACTGGGGTAAACTTCATGCTGTTTTCTCAAGGGAGGGAGGTGAAGGCTTGGGATGTTCCTCATACAGTTTGAGAGTTATGTCAACTTCAGAGCTAACCGCCCCCATAAATTGGGGTGGAGAACCCTCTGTGCACTCTATACCCTGAGTATACTTGTGGTATCAATTGCTATTTTAGAAAAATGGGAAAGTGCCTTCCTCAAAGGAGCCCTGACAGGTGCAGAGACTGCCACGGTCGCCAATGACTTAATTTTGAACTGTCTTAAAACACTGGATCCCGCTTTCCTCTCATTATTGGGTGTAGCTGCTGGGAGGCTCAGAGAGGCGGGTCTGTTTAGGATGAGGTTTGCCCAAAGACACTTAAGTTCCCGTTGGTTAGAAAGCACTTGAGCAGGAAGCTGCCTTGTGGTTAACTAAATAACACCTCCTGCTAGCATGGCGAACATGCATTTGCTTCTCTGGCCTTCCAGAATTAGATTCGTCCCCTCCCCCATAAGGTGTTCATCGGGCCGTGTTTTAAAATATCGTTATGATCTGCTATCTGATATTCTTGACCTAAAATATATTGGAGGGGATTCTAAGAGAAAAGATGAATAAAAACTTAGAAAACTCTCTCCTAAAGCGGCAGGCAAAGTAGGGCAGTGACAACCCAGAGAGACGTGGAAGCGGGAAATTCTTAGGACCCGGAGGCTCCTCACCCTGTTCCTTCTGTTTTTAATCTTCTCTTTTTTTTCTTTTTAATGTACCTGAAGATGATTAAGCAGCTGCTGGTGGCTATTTTGAGAAAATTCTAGCATCTTCCAGAAGTATCATGAATTTTTTTTTAAAATACTTAGCTTTAAAAATGTGTTTTGCTTGAGAAGTTTTTACCTGTTTCTCTGCCTTCCCAGCAGCCGGGGCTGCCCAGGATCTGTGGGAGAAGGGATGCTGAGCCTCCCCTCATGGACTGTTAAGATCATATCACACGGGTGTTTATCACCATGTTACATCAGGCTTCGTGATGGAATCACCTGCCGAAGAACTGGGGACAAGGCACAGTCCGTAGAACATATGTCTTGCAAGCCTGAAGTTTGATCTCAACATTGTGTGTAAAAGATTGAGCACAACAATCAACAGCTGTAACCTCATTGCTGGGAAGCAGAGACAAGAAGGACCTCGTAGCTCATTGGCTGGTCGGCTTCACCAAATGGGTCAGCTGGAGCTTTCATGAAAAGCATCTCAGAAACTGAACTGGAGACATGACTGAGGCAAGAATGATGCAGGACTAGGCTGATGTTTGGGATCAGCAGGTAAACGTCAGCCAGACTGGCATCCTGGGCACAGCTCAGCCATGTCGGTGACTTGCATGAACGCCATCCTATTACACAAGTTTGTCAAAATCTGTTTATATTTACACATGACTGCCTTGGTGGCTGTGGCAGAGGGAGTGGTTTGCACAGCCCATGTTCAGGTGACGAGATTGTGGCTCAGACAGTTGAGCGTGCTGAGAATGGTTCGTTTGGCCAGAACTGACTGAGTCATCTGGGGATGAACAGGCGGCAGCTGCCTATAGCTTCTGTATGTCATACATGTTAGAAAATGCAGCTTCTCAAGGAATGAGCATTGGGATTCGAAGGCATGGAACATTCCAGAAGGAAAATGTCTAAGCATAATTTGGTGGTGGTACCCAACATGACTGGTACCTAACATGACTGGCACCTAACATCTTGGACAAGTTTCTCTTGCCTCTCATTTCCCTGATTGCAAAATAAGGCCTAGGACTCTGGACCCCTGAACTCAAAGCCACTTCTCTTGTAAGGAGTCTTTTGGATCTCTGCTGGGTTTGTGCACAGCCCAAGGCCCAGGGAGACAGGAAGCTGCCTGGCAGAGGAGACGAAGAGCCATGAAGATAATGCTTTTTCCTCTTCTTCCTTCTCTCTTCCCATCCCACCTCGTTCTCATCATTTTCCTCTTCCAACACACAGAGATTCCTGGTTACGACACCGAATCCATTCCTCCCTCGGGGCTCTGCTCTCAGTTTGATGATCCCAAGTGTAACTCTATTTAAATCTACAGATGTTTCGGTACAAGTGTGGGTCGGGTTTTGGTACAAGTCAAGTTCCCACACACTTGTCTATTAAAATGAGACCCTTCTATCTCTAAGCTGGGGGCAAAGTTGAGTCTTGAAATGCCCATCTGTAAACATCCCCATATGACTGAGATTCCCCGTGACTCTGGGTTTATTTATGGATTTCTGCAATTTACTTTGACGGAGGGATTATTTTTCTCTCTGCCAATGTGAGCTGATTGATTCAATGTGCCTGCTCACTTTCAGATATGGCGGGAAAAGCTGCAACATGAGTTTGTGTCCGTATTTAAAACTGGAGATACAAAATAGGCTTGACTTGACTATTTTATGGAGACATTACATTTTACAAGTAATTTATTTTGGGAATGCAGATTTCTGCCTGAGTTGTGTAGATTTTGAGTAACTTGATGAATTCACTTATTTCTGAATATTAATGTTATTTGGACTGTGGACACTTAGAGTTTTTTTTTTATAATCCGATCAGTGCTAGATATATAAACAGCCATGAAGGAGGCAACGTGAAGACTTCCCTTCACTCTTACACCCGGGTATTGACTTTCCATATTATGCCTTCAACAAATACGATGAAAAGGAAACAATCCAGGCAAAGGAAACAATACCAAATGGAAGACACTCCACAGAAGACAGTGGGTTGAGGCTTCCTTGTTTTTAGAAACATGGAAGTTGTAGACACAGAAACATACATTATTTATTGATGCTAGCTCATAAATAGTTAATGCCTCTGTTTTGTTTTGAAGAAGGAAGTTTCCGCAGTCAGGTTTCGCAAAGATGTCCTCATGAACAATTCTGTTTCTAGCTAATACTTTTAAATATGGAAGGAGATGCTCAATAAATGCTGGGATAATAATAATAACGAGAATGGTGATGATATTAAAAGGTGGGGGGTGAAGATAGCTGTGCCGGAGGGGCGAGCACTTCAGCCCTGGTTCAGACTTCAGTCCTGACATGGTGGGATCTTCCAGGATCAGTTTCCCGTATGCCATCTTTGAAGACTTTGTAATTCTCAGCTGGATAATGGCTTCTCTTTGACGTGGATGATAAAGAGTCTGACTCAGGTGCGGAACAGAGGGAAAGTCGCACATATTGTTCAGTGCGGGCTGAGCTGTGGGGCTGAGCTGTGTCTCCAGATATGCAAAGTCGAGCCCTAACATGGGAGAATGTGACCTAATTTGGAATTAGAGTGTTTGAAGATGGGGGTCACACAGAATTAGTGCAGGTCCTAAGTCTAATAGGACAGGAATCCTTAGAGAATAGGAGGGAGTGACAGACACAAAGAGGGAAGGCAGTCTGCAGAGATGGAGATGGTGAACACAGCCAAGGAGGGCCAGAATCAGAACCGCTGGAAACTTGAGATACCAGGAGGAGCTTCCAGTGCCCTCCATGATTCTACGGCCCCGCAGCCACCTTGGTCTCTGGCTTTTTGTCTCCCGAACTCTGAATATGAATCTCTGTAACATTGGGCACTGGGCGGCAGAAGCCTTAGAAAATAACAGGAATGTGAGCAGCCTGGCAGTTGACCTCTGGAGGTGGAGGATGAGGGTTCAAGTTCTTTGGCTTTACTAAGTTGTGACATAGTTTCTTTTAAATTTACTTTATTTGTGTGTGTGTATGTGTGTGTGCGCGCGCACGGGTGTGCATGAGTGGCTGTGTGTACCAAAGTCTGCTCGTGGAGGGCAGGGGACAGCATGTGGCAGTCAGTTTCCACTTCCTATCACACCTGTCCTAGGGATTGAACCCATGCCATCAGTCTCGGTAGCAGTTGCCTTTACTGAGCCATCTCACTGGCCTTATTTGATTCCCTTGAGCACCTGTGAGGAAAGAATGAAGATGCTATGTCATAGGATTGGGTAAAAATTGAGGGGATGTTGCACGGTGTCTAGCCCCCGTAGATCACTGAGTGTGCACATATGCCACGGGATCACATTAGCACACAATCGTATTTTGGTTGCATGTTAAGTACTGATGGCCGATTCACCATAGGAGGTCAAGATGGACTAGTCTCAATAAAACTGACTTCTGTCCAGTTTAAACAACACATTCATCTCTCAGCGCTCTGATGTATGTCCATATTTCTACCAGCAACCTCGTATAGAGGAGGAATTCCAGCCCAGTGCCTTCCACATTGAGGAAGTCACTAGGTGTCTCTGGATCTCATTTGTCTCTGTATGGTGACATTAGTAACGAGGACCTGAGAGGTTTATGTTCTAAATTGAAAAGAGAATATTGGTAGCTGGTTGGAGTAATGGCTCTATCACTAAAGTGCCGAGCAAGGGAGAGGATCTTGGTTCAGTCACTCAACACTCAGGTGGAAAAGCCGGCTGTGGGGGCACAGACTTGAAATACCAGCGCTGGGGAGACAGAGACAGGAGGATTCCTTGGGGTGTGCTGGCCAGCCAACCTAATCTACGTGATGGAACCCTGGCTTGGCCACGTGTGCTTGTGACCACAGAGCTGTAAGGATGGAAGCTGAAGAATCCCTGGGGCCTGGTGGGCACCAGCTTAGTATAGAGGGGGTTCCAGGTTCAGTGAGAGGCTCTGCCTTAAGGCGGTAAGGGGAGAGTGAAGAGCAGGACACCTGGTGTCTTCTGCTGCCTCATCCCTGTGCACACATATGTGATGTATTGAACCTCTGCCACACCACACCCCCCAAACCCCCAATGTGTGCGCACGCGTGTACACACAGACACACACACACTATCACACTCATACACATACTAAAAACGTGGTGGAAAAAGCTCATTAAATTATTAAAATGTGACCTCCCAGAAGTTATAGATTACATTATAGGACCTTACATCCCTAGCCAAGAGTTAACGGCATAAAAACGCCACTACAATCTATGTTTATTAAGTTGTATGGGAGGATCTGGGCCTCAGCTCCATAGTCTTCACAGGATCGTAGGCATCCATGGCCCCGAGCACAGTCCCTCTTTGTCCTGTTTGTTCTGGTGAGAACACACTTCTCTCGGGGGGCCAATGGTACAGGCTGTCCCTAGACATGAGGTGAGGATCTAAATGTAAACACACACATTCCTGGCGAGAGGCCTGGCAAGAGGAGGGTTCCTTGAGCAGCCCGTAGCCTCCCACGCCTATTCACCAGAGCACGATCCGGATTAACTCTGAAGGGAGCATGGCGGCACTGCGGCTGGGGTGGAGGGTGGTGGGATCAATCTCCCCAAACTCAAGGGAGCCAGGGAAGGCTGTCTGCCAGGAATGTCTCAGAGCAGAAAGCATGTCTTGTCTATCCCTGGTCCCTGTCCTTCTAGGCTCCCGAGCTAACCTGGAAGGCTGAGGCCACTTACTTAGTCTCTGTAAAAACAAGTTTCATCATTGCAGCTTCCTAGAGATTATGCTTTTTGAGTAAAAGAACTGAAGCAGAAACCTTAAAAACCTTAATTACGATGGGCTTGTACCGTTTCCTTTGTTCATGACCAAATTCTGAAGGCAGGGAATCTCCGTGGCAATTCTGAGGGAGGGTGGAGGCCACCGAAGGTGCTTCTTTTGTCTTCTCCAAGTCTGCACTGGCCACAGCAAGCCCAAGGGCTCCACAACAGCAGAAGGCTGCCGCCCTGTCTGTCTGAGATCTGGGAACTGTTCTGGGGACAACTGAAGACCAGAGACTATGTAGGTGGGTTTCCATACTGACCATCATCCTTCCCACACCCTCTAGCCATCTAGACAGGCAGATGACAACTAGATGCAGGATAGAGCCATGAACATGCTATCAAGAAAGTCATCTCTTAAAAGCAGTGTGTGTGTGTGTGTGTGCACGCATATGCATACACACCATTTGTGCAGGTTAGCGGACAAGTTCACTGTCCATCATCATTAGCTGTAGGGTCCCTCATTGTTCATTGTTGTATATGCCAGGCTCCCTGGCCCATGACCTTCTGGATTCTTCTTTCTAAAGCTTCTTCCATCTTCAAATAGGAGTTCAGGAATTACAGGCCAACATAATACTGTGTCCAGAATTTTGGTGGTTTCTGGAGAACTGAGCTCATGTCCTCACACTTGGGCACCAAGTTCTTATCCACTTTAGTGTGAGAACCCTTACACGAGGATCCAGTTAACTTTGAACTGGAAGGTTCTCCTCAAGGAAGGTTCTTATATATTCTGTCATCCAGCAAGTCCTCAATATGACCACTGTCTGTGAATCCCGTCCCAAGACTCAACCAAAACAACCATTTCTCCAAGGTCCTTAATGTGTGTAATTCTCCTTTGTCTGTCGACCCCATGATGGCTCTTTGTACAGCACTTATGAACAGAGCCAGCCCATGTACAATGAATACTATAGGCAGCTAATGTGGGTTTAGAAGTAGGCACTGTAAAATCTCAGGAGCCAGCTCCCAGATGATTCTGCTCCCGATGCCTTCGTTGATTGTTGCTTCTAAGATCTCTGCCACCACAGCGATGCCCTGGAACTGATTGAACTGAGGCTTGTCTGACTGTGCCTGCGCCTATGACCCATCCACAGGTTCCAGTTCTCTTCCTCACTCCTATCCCCTTGTATTTTCCTAGCTCTATCCCTGCGATCTTTCCAGATATGCCTTTCCTATGTGTCTCCTCTGCTGGGCTTGACCACACCCCATGTCAGGGACTGCACTTGCCAGGTTCTGGAAAACGGGGTGTTTCGCGTCTCCCCACAAATCTGTCGTCTTTCTAGAGGATGGGTTGTCAAGCCCATTCCACCGAACTCGTCTTCCTGGGGTCTGTAAATGATGTCTCCCTTCCTGTCACTCAGCTGCTTGTTCACTCTTATTGACTCTGCCCACACATCAGAATTTTAACCATGACCCCGGCTCCATAATATGCTTCATTATTTGCCATAATCAGAGCACTTTGAAAAACTGCAATCCTTTCTGACTTGTGCTCTTACTTGCCCTCCTCCCCCTTAAAAATGCAAGCATTAGACTGGCAGAGTCTGTGACAGTTCCTGTCATGATCTGGGATCACCAAGGAGACAAGCCTCCAGGCCCATCCGAGAGGAATCATTGGCCTCTGGGCACACCTCTGAGGGATTGTGTTGATATAGTTAATGGAGGTGAGCGAACCATCCTAAAAGTAGGTAATGTCATCCCCTGGCCTTGGGTCCTGGACTGACCAGGTAGGAGAAAGCCAGCTGGGTGCAAGTGTTCACCCCTCTCTGCCTCCTGATTGTGGCTGTGAGGTGACCAGCTAATTCCAGGTACTGCTTCCTGTTTATTGGAATGGAGCTTTGAATTGCAAGCCAAATAAACCTTTCTTGCTGGCTTTTGTGAGGGTATTTTAACACATCAAAGAAACTAAGCGGTGCTACTGACTGCCCACCACTGTTTTCTGAATTTTAAGCTTTAACAAACTACCTTTAAGGCACAGTCAAATAAATGAACCGGTGTAGTGAGCATGGGATCTCCTGTAAGAATTGGCAAAGTATGTGCCCCTCACAGGAATCCCAGGAGGGAAGGGGGAGGTGGTAAGAGGCCAGAGTCTTGAAATACCTGTAGAAGCCACCATGCTGAGGCTACCTACTGGGTCATCTCTCAATAGCAGCCACCTCTAACATCTTCTCCGGTGGTCAACCACGACTCTGGTTCTTTGGCAAGCACCAGAGCACAAAAGGGCCTAGGTTTCAAATCCTTGTTGCCCGACACACGCCCATCTTTAACCACTGGATTCACTTCCTCCATGGAGACACACTGAAATAGTAAGCCATGGTCACATCAGAACACACTCCCTTTGAGTGAAATAACAGAACCCTTATACTGCTCACCCCCATGCTAGTAGAGATTTTCTGCATGCTCCAGTATCACAGTTCATGCTCTTAATGCCCTATCTCAGCATCTTCCCTTGGTTTTGACTCAACTTGGTGGCTCTGAGATTTTCCCAGTTCCTCCAGCAATCCAGCGGCTCTGTGCGCCTCTTCTTCATGGCCCGGTTCCTTTATTAGCACATTCGGCTGGTGGCAGTGACCCGGCAGCTTTGGCTTTACGACACAGTCACCATGACTCATCCGTGGCCACTGATGTATTTAGAGCTGCTTTTCTGTGTTTCTTTTTCTCCTTTAAATGCAATCTCTGCTGAAAAGACCCCCAGGCATAGAGACAATAACATCATTCATTAAAATATTCAAATCAGCTGCCGCAGCAGTAATGACCAAGATAAAACCTCGGAGCACAAATTGTCTGTAACCCAGGCGCCTATTTAGCCAAAGGGGCCCGGAACAATCTGGATTTGGGGTGTTGGTGGTGGCTAAACTCCTGTCAATAGAAACTTCGGTAGATTACCACGAGGCTCCGCGTTTGCAGGCTAGGCTCACTCTCCTGAAACACTTCCCAAAGATCACGAATTTCAAGACTTAATAAGATCTTTGCTTTTAGTGTCGGGGATAGAATTCTTTTAATAAGATTCAAAAAGAACAGCTACAGTAAAACCATCCTCACTCAATTATCTGACAAAGGTATCACAAATAATCGCTGTTTTTGAATTTTTCATAAAAGATTGTATTTTTTTTTGTCATACTTTTGATAGGATCAGGGATTAGAACAAAACAGACTGGATAAGTTTTGTTTAAGAAACAAATCCATTGTGAGAAGTAACAACCATAGGAAAGCATTTCGGAAATGAGGTATGCGCAGAGATGTCAGTGAAGGTCAAATGTGGCATGTTTGTGTTGTCTGCAGTTACGGCTTAGGGGAGGAAGTCGTTTCGTTGGAAGAGTGTTGGCTGGACTCTGTTCAATCTATGGCCCACATCAACAGGGCGCGATGGCGCACATAGATAATGCCAGCGCTTGGTAGGTGGAGGCAGGGGGATCAGAGATCCATGGTCAGTTTTAGCTGTGGAGTGAAGATAGGACCAGCCTGGGATGTGTGAGATGAGACTGTACACACAAAGAAACACGTCTCTGTGGCCTGTGTGTAGCTGACCCCATGCCTCACTGAGTGCTTCACGCTTGACAGAGGGCTCAGGGCTCCAAGAGAATCTTGACCTATAGAGTGGGAAAGGACCACAAACTGCCCCTCTGAGTCCTCGAAAGGAACTTATCCATCCAGACCCCAGGTTTCCTTCACCTAGTTGTCTCCCAGCTTCTAAATCCAAGTACTAGTGTGGGGTTCACTGCCAGAAGACAGAATGGGACCACGATGAGACCAGCATGCTTCCCCCCATCTCTCCAGCGTCATTTCCAGCCGCACTTCTACCTTGTCCCTCTGTGACTATGACCTCCATCTGGAAGCATTACTGGGTGTCTGCGTCCCACTGGGTTGCCTTGGCTCTAACACCACCACCTTGGTTATTTGGGATGGGGGACTCGGCATGTCACTAATCCCTGGATTCTCTCGTTATTCTTTCAGTTGGCTCATGAGTAACCTTGACATATAGAACCATTTCCCAATATTGTAATCTTTCCCGTTACAGCCCTGGAGAGTCTCCAGTAGCCTAACTAGATTGCCCCGCCCCATCTCCTTCCTTCTCTCTTTTTCTTTCTCCTGACTCCTTCTGAAGCCCATGTCTTGCACATCATTTTATCCCCAGCTCTTGGCTTAGAGTATAAATCAGCTGATTGCTTAGGTTAGGTCAACCCTTAATGCACAGATGAAATAGCAGCAAGCAGGGTATTAAATATGGAATTGCCCAAAAGAGGTGGCCAGGAGTGGCCTTTGAGGTGGGGGGCATCACAAGTACAGGGGTGCTCTCCTCTCTACCCAGAAGCCTTCATTTGTATCTGCTGGAAGCAAGGGAAATTCTACAGTATATTCTATTTTCCCTGCCTTCCCACTTTTAAAAGCACTGTATAATTCATAAACTATCTGCCTAAATCAATGTTTATCTGAACACAAGGCAAGGAGCCTGCAGTATCTCCATGGAAAACGAATCATTTTTTAACCTTTGATGAATTTTTATTTATAGGATGCAAGCAAGCCAACAAGCCCACCCTATACCTCCCTTTCTCTGCCCCTCCTTTTTCCTTGATCAAAAATAAAGATGAATTTCCTACTCTCCACCCAAAGTGGATCCTGACAAGCTGGTGGGCAGACTGAAGCATCTGGAGGATACCAACAAAATCCTGTCGATGAGAATGCACCCAGGCTACAACAGGGGTCATGCCTCTTCTCCTCTGTAATGTGAGGGTCCCTGGATACTGGGGACTGTGGTTTGACCTCAAAGGAAGATGACATTGCCTGCCATTAAATTTATCCCTGCAACTGTCAAAATTTAGAGTGTCTTGATTTCTCTTTCTTTCTCCAGTTTTATTTTGTTATGATGAAACGTGTCTGGCCACTAAGCACAGACCCTCATCTGATTGAGAGCAGGGAGGGTTCGGGAGGAATAGGTGCATAATGGTTGGGCTTGAGTTTTGCTGTTAGACATTGAGTGTCCAGGGCACACATTGATGTGATAATGCCCAAGAAATCCCATCCCTCACCCAACTCTGGGCAGACCTAGAACACGCAGTTTGGATGCTTTGACCTTAAGTTCAGATCTGGGTAGGATACAGAGAGCATGACTGTGGCAGGGTATGACTACAGTTCAGTAAGCGAGAACACAGGAAAGTATTCTTCAGAGGTAAAGCCATAGTGGCTTCTGGGAGCTCAAGGCAAAGGGGATAGTGTTTCTCACCCTGCTCAGCAAGGGGAGCCGACATTGTCAGGGAAGGGTTAGGCTAGGAGGTGGTGAGTACAGCAGGTTGAGAAGCAGATGGAAACCAGGAGGGGGTGAAAGGTTCCCCATGTGGCTTTGATGATGGATTTCCCACTTTAGGAGCCGAGGGAGGTCTGATGGTGAGGAAAGAATTGTTAGTCTGGGGTTCACACTTATACCAAACACCCCAAGAACACAGTGTCCTGTGCAGTCGTGGCTGAGAATGGACACGGAGAACAGCATGAACCAAGTAAACCTTGCCTCTCTCCTCTTCAAAGTACAGTCTCAGAATGAGACATGAGAGAGAACAGTCATAAAAGTCTTAAGGCAGTTCTCTGGATCCCAGTTTGATTAATGATCTAAGCAAGCTAAGGGAAAAGCCGGGCAGATGTGTGCTCTTGGACGCTCTTCTCAGCAGACTCCCATCTCTGGTACCCACACCAGGAAAGTCAGTACACACATCCCATCTGATGACCAGATGACCCTCGAGATAAAAGCCCTATCCTCCCTGCCTAAAACCTCCTCCCTCTTCTTTCCATTGGGTTTCTGCCTGGTGGTAACACTAGCAAGAAGTTAAATTAAAGATTGCCTCTTTAATTTAATGGTCTACATCAGGATTTTACCACTTAACAAACTTATCTTTAAGACTACGAAATATTTTAGAAGTGAAGTTGGGAAGCTCAAGTCTAGTTGCTTACACAGGCCCTGCTCAGGGAATGTCTTGTCCTAGGCTGGTAGTTCCCATTGTCATGGCGAGCAAAGGTAAGTAGATTCCGGAAACCTTATATTTGCTCTCAGTGCTTAGGGAATGCTTTGATTAATTGTAGGTCCTTAACATGGCTGAACTACCTTTGGCATTGCGGGTCTCCACTGGGGCCATCTTTTAGGGCATTCCAGCTGGTTGCAGCTGGAACATGCAGGTGGTTGGTAGGTAGAACCAGGATGAAGATGGAGTACCAATTAGCAGTTGCTGGTGGTAACTGTTTCCCAGCATCCCAGGAAGGGACCTGGCCTGGTAGCAGGGTCTTATCTACTAAGGGATATGTACCTGGCTTCTCCTGGCTCAGGCACTGTTCCTTGCGTGGGTGGCCATGGTTGAGCTTTCAGCTTTAGTCTCTTCTCTGGAACCCCACGGTAGAGCTGACTGCCCCTGGTGTGGGGATTCTGTCCTTGACAGCCTGGCCAATGAGATTCTTAGTCACATGGTACTGGGGCTTCCTGAGAGCCCTGAGCAGAGTGATTCTGTTTCACTAACTCTGTCTTTCTGTTTCCTCGACTTCTCTGCCTCCCTCAGCCTTGGGTATCGTGGGGTACCGCCTTGGTCTGTTGATGAAGCTATCTCAGAACACCTGAGACTGAAAAGAGCAGGAATTTATTTCTTGACGTTCTTGAGGTGAGACTTTCATCAGGCCCAGCTGCCAGATCAGTGAGGGCTGTCCGGCCATCTTACCTAGGTTCTAGGAACCGTGCAGATGGCACCTGGACAGTCATCTGGTGAGTGATGGTCCAGCAGCATGCGATGGTTCAAGTCTTTTGTACACCATGTCACGTGCTCAGGATTTCTCTGACACCGTTGTCAGTGCTGCCCATCCTCTCTTGAATCCGCGCAGATCTCGTGCACCCCGTGGAACACGAAGCTACAGACTGTCACGCAGATGATCCCAGAGTGTCCTAGTGACCTGATTTTCCCCTCCAGCATGCAGAGCGAATGCAAGTGTGTCATCACCCTTCCTCATGTGCGATGCACACAGTATTTTAATTTTTTTTTTTTATTAATTTTTTATTGAGAAAAAAAAAACGTTTCCCCCGCCTCCCCGCCTCCCATTTCCCTCTCCCTCCTTCCACCCTTCTCCCCCTCCCCCCACTCCTCTCCCCCTCCCTCTCCAGTCCAAGGAGCAGTCAGGGTTCCCTGCCCTGTGGAAAGTCCAAGGTGCTCCCCCCTCCGTCCATGTCTAGGAAGGTGAACATCCAAACTGGCTAGGCTCCTACAAAGCCAGAACTTGAAGTAGGATCAAAACCCAGGGCCATTGTCCTTGGCTTCTCATCAGCCCCCATTGTTCGCCATGATCAGAGAGTCCGGTTTTATCCCATGCTTCTTCCGTCTCATTCCATCTGGCCTTGGTGAGCTCCCAATAGATCAGCCACACTGTCTCAGTGGTTGGGTGCACCCCTCGTGGTCCTGACTTCCTCGCTCATGCTCTCCCTCCTTCCACTCCTCGATGGGAACTTGGGAGCTCATTCCGGTGCTCCAGTGTGGGTCTCTGTGACTATCTCCATCCATCCCCAGATGAAGGTTCTATGGTGATATGCAAGATATTCGTCAGCATTGCTATCGGATAGGGTCATTTCGGGTTCCCTATCCTCAGCTGCCCAAGGAACTAACTGGGGACCTCGCCTTGGGTTCCTGGGAGCCACTCTAGTTTCAAGACTCTTGCCAACCCTAAGGTGGCTCCCTTAACTAAGAATTGTGCTTCCGTGCTCCCCTATCCAACCTTCCTTTATCCCAATCAACCTGTTTCCCCAAGTTTCCCTCATCCTCCCCTTCTCACTTTTCTCTCCCCATCCCCCGATAATCCCATCCCACCCCACCCCCAAGATCCCAAATCTTCTACCCGGCAATTTTGTCTACTTCCCATAGCCAAGAGGATAATTATATGTTTTTCCTTGATTTCGCCTTCTTATTTAGCTTCTTTAGGTTCACCAAATATATACTCCGTGACCATTATTTATGGCTAGAAACCAATTATGAGTGAGTACATCCCATGTTCATCTTTTTGGGTCTGGGTTACCTCACTCAGGATAGTGTTTTCTATTTCCATCCATTTGCATGCAAAATTCGAGAAGTCATTGTTTTTTACCGCAGCGTAGTACTCTAATGTGTATATATTCCACACTTTCTTCATCCATTCTTCCATTGAAGGGCATCTAGGTTGTTTCCAGGTTCTGGCTATTACAAATAATACTGCTATGAACATAGTTGAACAAATGCTTTTGTCATGTGATAAGGCATCTCTTGGGTATATTCCCAAGAGTGGTATTGCTGGGTCCAGGGGTAGGTTGATCCCGAATTTCCTGAGAAACCGAAACACTGATTTCCAAAGTGGTTGCACAAGATTACATTCCCACCAGCAATGGATGAGGGTACCCCTTCCTCCACAGCCTCTCCAGCAAAGGCTATCATTGGTGTTTTTGATTTTAGCCATTCTGACAGGTGTAAGATGATATCTCAAAGTTGTTTTGATTTGCATCTCCCTAATCGCTAAGGAGGTTGAGCATGACCTTAAGTGTCTTTTGGCCATTTGAACTTCTTCTGTTGAGAATTCTCTGTTCAGTTCAGTGCCCCATTTTTTAATTGGGTTAATTAGCATTTTGAAGTCTAGTTTCTTGAGTTCTCTATAAATTTTCGAGATCAGACCTTTGTCTGTTGCAGCGTTGGTGAAGATCTTCTCCCAGTCAGTAGGTTGCCTTTTTGTCTTAGTGACAGTGTCCTTTGCTTTACAGAAGCTTCTCAGTTTTAGTAGGTCCCATTTATTCAATGCTGCCCTTAATGTCTGTGCTGCTGGGGTTATACATAGAAAGCGATCTCCTGTGCCCATTTGTTGTAGGGTGCTTCCCACTTTCTCTTCTATCAGGTTCAGTGTGTTCTGACTAATATTGAGGTCTTTGATCCATTTGGACTTGAGTTTTGTGCAAGGTGATAGATATGGGTCTATTTTCATTCTTCTACAGGTTGATATCCAGTTGTGCCAGCACCATTTGTTGAAGATGCTTTCTTTCCTCCATTGTATACTTTTAGCTCCTTTATCGAAAATGAGGTGATCATAGGTTTGTGGGTTAAAATTTGGGTCTTCTATGCGATTCCATTGATCAACTTCTCTGTTTTTATGCCAGTACCACACTGTTTTCATTACTGTAGCTCTGTAATAGAGTTTGAAGTCAGGGATGGTAATGCCTCCAGAAGATCCTTTATTGTATAGGATTGTTTTGGCTATCCTGGGTTTTTTGTTTTTCCATATAAAATTGATTATTGTTCTTTCAAGATCTGTGAAGAATTTTGCTGGGATCTTGATGGGGATTGCATTGAATCTATAAATTGCCTTTGGTAGAATTGCCATTTTTACTATGTTGATCCTCCCAATCCAAGAGCAAGGGACGTCCTTCTATTTTCTGGTATCCTCTTCAATTTCTTTCTTCAATGCCTTAAAGTTCTTGTCATATAGGTCTTTCACTTCCTTGGTTAGAGTTACCCCAAGATATTTTATGCTGTTTGTGGCTATCGTGAAAGGTGAAGCTTCTCTGATTTCCCTCTCTGCTTCCATATCCTTTGTGTATAAGAGGGCGACTGAGTTTTTGGAGTTGATCTTGTATCCTGCCACATTACTAAAGGTGTTTATCAGTTGTAGGAGTTCTTTGGTGGAGTTTTGGGGGTCGCTTATGTACACTATCATATCATCTGCAAATAACGAAAGTTTAACTTCTTCTTTTCCAATTCGAATCCCCTTGATCCCCTGATGTTGCCTTATTGCTATTGCTAGAACTTCAAGCACTATATTGAAGAGATATGGCGAGAGTGGACAGCCTTGTCGTGTTCCTGAGTTAAGTGGGATGGCTTTGAGTTTCTCTCCGTTTAATTTGATGTTAGCTGTCGGCTTGCTGTATATAGCTTTTATTATATTTAGGTATGACCCTTGTATCCCTAATCTCTCCAAGACTTTTATCATAAAGGGATGTTGAATTTTGTCAAATGCTTTTTCAGCATCTAATGAAATGATCATATGGTTTTTTTCTTTCAGTTTATTTATATGATGAATTGCATTGATAGATTTTCGTATGTTGAACCAGCCCTGCATCTCTGGGATAAAGCCTACTTGATCATAATGGATAATTTTTCTAATGTGTTCTTGGATTCGGTTTGCCAGTATTTTGTTGAGGATTTTTGTGTCAATGTTCATGAGTGAGATTGGCCTGTAATTCTCTTTCCTGGTAGAGTCTTTGTGTGGTTTTGGTATCAGAGTAACTGTAGCTTCATAAAAGGAATTTGGTAATGACTCTTCTGCTTCTATATTGTGAAATACATTAAGGAGTATAGGTATTAGGTCTTCCTGGAAGTTCTGGTAGAATTCCGCATTGAAGCCATCTGGTCCTGGGCTCTTTTTGGTAGGGAGGTTTTTGATAACAGCTTCTAATTCTTCGCGACTAACAGGTCTATTTAGATTGTTCACCTGGTCCTGGTTTAACTTTGGTAAATGGTATTTATCTAAAAAAGTGTCCATTTCTTTTACATTTTCCAGTTTTGTGGCATACAGGCTTTTGTAGTAGGATCTAATGATTCTCTGAATTTCCTCTGTGTCTGTGGTTATGTCCCCCTTTTCATTTCTGATCTTATTAATTTGCATATTCTCTCTCTGCCGTTTAATTAGTTTGGATAGGGGTTTATCAATCTTGTTGATTTTCTCCAGGAACCAACTTTTTGTTTCATTGATTCTTTGGATTGTTTTCTGCGTTTCTATTTTGTTGATTTCTGCCCTTAGTTTGATTATTTCCAGTCTTCTACTCCTCCTAGGTGAGTCTGCTTCTTTTTTTTCTAGAGCTTTCAGGTGGGCTGTTAAGTCTCCAATGTGTGCTTTCTCTGTTTTCCTTAAGTGGGCACTTAGTGCTATGAACTTTCCTCTTAGGACTGCTTTCATAGTGTCCCATAAGTTTGAGTATGTTGTTTCTTTATTTTCATTGAATTCAAGGAAGTCTTTAATTTCTCTCTTTATTTCTTCCTTAATCCAGGTGTGGTTCAGTAGTTGACTGTTCAGTTTCCATGAGTTTGTAGGCCTTCTGAGGGTAGCATTGTTGTTGAATTCTAACTTTAGTCCGTGGTGATCTGATAAGACACATGTGGTTACTAATATTTTTTTGTAACTGTGGAAGTTTGCTTTGTTACCGAGTATGTGGTCAATTTTCGAGAAGGTTCCATGAGCTGCAGAGAGGAAGGTATATTCTTTCCTATTTGGGTGGAATATTCTATAGATGTCTGTTAAGTCCAATTCATTCATTACCTCATTTAATTCTCTAATTTCTCTGTTAGGTTTCTGTCTGATTGACCTGTCCATTGGTGAGAGAGGAGTGTTGAAGTCTCCTACTATTAGTGTGTGCGGTTTGATGGCTGCTTTGAGTTTTAGTAATGTTTCTTTTACGTACGTGGGTGCTTTTAAATTAGGGGCATAGATATTTAGGATTGAGACTTCATCCTGTTGAATTGTTCCTGTTATGAGTATAAAATGTCCCTCTCGATCTTTTCTGATTGATTTAAGTTTGAAGTCAACTTTGTTAGAAATTAGTATGGCCACACCTGCTTGTTTCTTAGGTCCATTTGCTTGATAAGTCTTTTCCCATCCCTTTACTCTGAGTAGGTGCCTGTCTTTGTGTTTGATATGTGTTTCTTGTAAACAGCAGAATGTTGGATCCTGTTTTCGTATCCAATCTCTTAGTCTGTGCCTTTTTATAGGTGAGTTGAGCCCATTGACATTAAGTGATATTAATGACCAGTGGTTGTTAACTCCGGTCACTTTTTTAGTAGTAGAGTTTGTGTGTTTCCCTTCTTTGGGTTGCGCTGGTGAAGGGTCTCTAGATGTCTGAGTTATTGTGGTCATTGTTGGCCTCCTTGGTTAGTGATTTTCCTTCTATTACTTTCTGTAAGGCTGGATTTGTGGCTACGTATTGTTTAAATTTGTTTTTATCCTGGAAAATTTTGTTTTCTCCATTTATAGTGAACGAAAGCTTGGCCGGGTATAGAAGTCTGGGCTTGCATCCATGGTCTCTTAGGTTTTGTAGTACATCTATCCAGGACCTTCTGGCTTTCATGGTTTCCATAGAGAAGTCCGGTGTAAGTCTGATAGGTTTGCCTTTATAAGTAAGTTGGCCTTTCTCCTTTGCGGCTCTTAATATTCTTTCTTTATTCTGAATGCTTTGTGTTTTGATTATTATATGGCGAGGGGATGTTTTTTTTTGATCCAGCCTATTCGGAGTTCTGTATGCTTCTTGGACCTTCATAGGTACATCCTTCTTTAGGTTGGGAAAGTTTTCTTCTATAATTTTATTAAATATATTTTCTGGACCGTTGAGTTGCACTTCTTCTCCTTCTTCTACTCCAATTATTCTTAGGTTTGGTCTTTTTATTGTGTCCCATATTTCCTGAATGTTTTGTGATGAGAACTTGTTGGACTTGCTGTTTTCTTTGATCATTGCGTTTATTTTCTCTATGTTATCTTCAGCATCTGAGATTCTTTCTTCTATCTCTTGTATTCTGCTGGTTATGCTTGTTTCTGTAGTCTCTATTCGTTTACCTAATTTTTCCATGTCCAGCCGGCCCTCTGATTGTGTTTTCTTCTTTGCCTCCATTTCAGTTTTCAAGTCTTGAACTGTTTCCATTATCTGTTTGATTGTTTTTCCTTGGTTTCCTAGGGTATCATTCACTGATTTATTCAATTCTTCAAACTTTCTGTTATACTTCTCATCCATTTCTGCCAGGGCATTTTTTACATGCTGTTTAAGGGCGTCAATCACTTTCATAAAGTCAAATTTTTCTGCTTCTTCTTGGTTAAGGTGTTCCTGTCCTCCTGTTGTGAGGTCGCTGGGTTCTGGTGGTTTCATGTTGTTCTTCAGATTGCTGGGTGAATTCTTGCATTGGTGCCTGCCCATCTCTTCCTCCGAATGCTCCTCAATGGATCTTCTTTTACAGGATCAGGTCTCCTTGCCCACTGTTGTACCTTCTCAGTGATGTCACTCCCCAGTGATGGCTCTCCCAGTTCCCCAGTGATGACTCTCCTGGTGCCGGGAATGGGTCTCCCTGCTGCTTGTGCTGCTTGGGTAGCTCGTAAACAAAGGGCCTGCCTTGCTTGCTGTGGGCAGGCCTTCCAGATGGCACTTCTCAGCACCTAAACCGGGCCTCCTGGTGGCTCAATGCTCCAGGGACAAAAGGAAGGAAGTGGCAGGCGGGGCAGGGTCCAGGAGAGCACAGGAGAGCCAGGATCACAAGGTGGGGGTGCTGGGCTCCCTTACTGTGGACCTTGAGTCCTACCCGGCAGGCAGGCACTCACTGCTCTGCCTGGGTAGCCTTAGTGCAGGAGCTCAAAACTGTTGTGGAGCACCAATCCTAGCTTACAGCAGGGCAGGGTTGGGGGAAGGGTGCTGGGGGGCTGAGTAGTGAGTAAGAAAGAAGGCCCTGCCAAAGGAGCAGGGGGAGGGGGGGTTGTGCTCTCCCCTGGGACAGACTGCCCCTGGATCACACACACTCACCCATCAAGAAGGCCGCAGCTCCAGGGACAAAAGGGAGAAAGTGTCAGGCGGGGCAGGGTCCAGGAGAGCACAGGAGAGCCAGGATCACAAGGTGGGGGTGCTGGGCTCCCTTACTGTGGACCTTGAGTCCTGCCCGGCAGGCAGGCACTCACTGCTCTGCCTGGGTAGCCTTAGTGCAGGAGCTCAAAACTGTTGTGGGGCCCCGATCCTAGCTTACAGCAGGGCAGGGTTGGGGGAAGGGTGCTGGGGGGCTGAGTAGTGAGTAAGAAAGAAGGCCCTGCAGAAGGAGCAGGGGGAGGGGGGGTTGTGCTCTCCCCTGGGACAGACTGCCCCTGGATCACACACACTCACCCGTCCAGAAGGCCGCCGCTCCGGGGACAAAAGGAAGAAAGTCAGTATTTTAATTTTTGTCCCCATCTGGAAATTATTCCTTTCTGATTGAGAGGTTCGAGTCCCTTCTGCTTGTAATAATATTATTATTTATAATTTATGTTCTTAATTTTTATAAATAGTGCTTGGTCACTATGGCAGCAGAATCTTCACAAATCATTAAATTAAATAATGAGTAGTCATGATGTTTTGCACTTATGTTCATTTTCTTATTAAAAAAAACACTAGATCTCTAACTTCTTTAAAAACATTAATTAATCAGGCCCTTTTCCCAGCGTTTTCTGAAGGTGTGTAGCAAGGGGCCAGCCTTTCACTTGCTGGTGGCTTCTCCCTCTATCAGAGAATTCACAAGGCAGAGGGAGCTCAGAGGTCAGCCAGCGTGTTTCTAGGGTGGACCTCAGTTGTTAGCTAGGGTTCCCACCAATGCTTGTTAAGACGAACCTTGCTCCTACACGCGCCCCAGGACCACAGAACTAACCGGGATGTTGAGAGCCGAGAATATCCATTTACACCAGATTCTGGGGCGAGGGTGAAGTGAGCTCCATCCCTCATGTCAGAATCCTGGTCAGCACCAGCTCAGGGTGATCACTCCTGGGGCTGGGTTCTCAACCTCAGTCTTATTGTGGTTCCTGGGGTAGACTGTGCCTACCAGGGAACTTCATTCTGTGGCTTACTTAGTGGTATATGCTGGTGCCACCCCTCAGTGTGACAGCCAAGGAAGGTCCCCGGAGACAGACAAAAGTTCCTAGTGCAGGCAAGGTCACACCACTGCAAGACCTCTTCTCCAAATTTGGAGTTCATTTTGTCTTCTTGCTTTGATTTATTTCTCATTATTTTATTTTATCATCCCCTTTTTAGAAGCATTACTCTTTGTGGAGGATGGCAAGAGGTCAAGAGGTCAACCTTGGGCTTCATTCACTGTTATTGTAACGACAGCAATAATTATTATTTTCATTATTAATTACTATTTTGAAATAGGGTCTCTTAGTGGCCTGGAACTCAGGAAGTAGGCTGGCTGGCTGGTCAGTGCCAGGGATCTGCCTTTCTCTGCCTTTTCTGAGCTAGGACACCAAGACCACTCCAGCACACCCAGTTCCTTTCCCGTGTGTTCTGAGGATGGAAATCAAGTCCTCACGCATGCATGGCAGCAGCTTACTGACTGAGCCACCCCAGACCGTATTGTCCAGGTTTTTGTTTGCTTTTTGTATTTAATGAGTCAGTAGCTTGTTCCTTGCAGGAATCTTGCCCCAGCTCGAGGCAGCAACACAGCACCCACTTCCTCTGCCCCAGCCCAGCCCTTCCCATCTGACACCCGTAGTCCGACCTTGGAATCGTCTCTCCTTCGAACCAAACTTCCAATATTTTCCCCACTGCCTTTCCTGTGAGATGAGTTTAAATTCGTCCTCACATGCTTTTGATAACGCCGGTCTATCTTAGATCTCTTTGGGGAAATCGGTGTCCAGCAATGCACATATTCCTCTAGTGACATTTATTCTGTCTAGTGATAGAAGTGAAAACAAGCAAGATGAAGACTCAAGACTCAACATGATGTAATGTGTAAGTAGGAGAAAGGTGGATACAAGACAAGGCAATGAAAGAAAGAGGAGCAGAACAGACCGAGTGGGAGGCTCAGGTCTCATGAGACCTGCAGGAGGCATCACTTCCACCTCCTGTTGGGGGGCAGAGGCATGAGGCTGGTAATGGACAGCGGAGAGGGCTGTTGGCAGCCTCGGGTATGGCCTGAGAACAGGCTGATGAAGAATACAATGCAAGAGGAGCAAAGGTGATGTCTGATGAGTGCCAGGGGACACGGAAGACCACAGTCTCTGTGGGAGAGCGCCCCCGGGCAGGCTCACCTCACATTCCTCAGAGGCAGCATTGCTCACTAGCACCTTGATGGCCGGCTTCAGCTTCAGCACTGTGGAGAACAGGTTTCTTGATGACTGTCTTCATACGCTATGCTATGCCCCTGAACATTGAGTGTGCTCAACTTTAAGGAGCATGTAAAAATAAGGTGAAGGAAGATGGACACCCAGGGTGTCCAGCCCATACCACAGAGCCTGCCACATGGGGCCACGTCACCAACACAAGGTGGCAGAAGGTTCTGGAAGGGAGATAGGAAAGTTGCTATACATCTGTGGGCACAGAGCATCAACAATGCAAACAGGTACACACACACACACATTTGTTTTAAGTTACAATACAAAATGATTGACTTCATTCTGACATTTTCATACATAATTATCATTGTACTTTACACATTTTCCCCCTCAATAGCCTCCTTTTTCTCTTCCTGTTGCTCACTTTTTTCTCCCCATATAGTCTTGCTTTTGCTTTCATGTCACACACACATACACACATGTGTACGCACGCACACACCTATGCATTTGTAAGAGAAGACACATGTCTGGTCTTCCCTACCCTGCAACCTCATTTCGTGACCCCCTGCCCTATCCCTTCAGATGCTCTTTTCCCACAATGTGGCCCTGTGTGGAGAGTGTCGGGGTTCACACACAAGAGCTCCCTTCTTAAGGCCCCACTAGGTTGCACACTCAGTTTGAGGCTCCACATATGGTGCCCCTCACCATCAACATGGTCTTTCCAGGTGAGCAGGCTGTGACAGAGTGGTTGGTTGGCATCTAGAGGCATGCCAGGCATCCAAATCACCCCAGGGCACAGAACCCATGTACTCATCTTTGGGTCTTCACAGAGCCTTGCTTGGTTCCTAAGACCAGGCAGATGCTGGGCTGGTATCTGTTAATTGTTGAACTGAATAAAAAAAGTGGAGTAACTGGAGTTCACACCTGAAACTTCTCTAGAGCACCCATTACAGCCTCCCTCCTACATCCCTCCCTCCCTTCCTAACTGCTGGCTTCTGCTATGCACAGGACAGAGGAACAAGAGCAGCCCAGGACTCCCCAGACCCTCGGCAGCCCCATCTGCAAATGGGCAGGAGAGGAACTCCCTGGGAATCCTCTTCAGTTGGGGCTGAATGAGCTGCGCTAGGCAAGCAGCCGTGCGGACTGTAAATTGCCACCTAAACACAGATATGAAACGAAAATGCAAACTGCCCACCACGACTGCCTGTGCCCGGGCACTTTTACTTTGAGCGCCACCTTTCTCTGCTAATGCTTCAATTTATTCCTGGAAAATCCATACTGCGTCCCTGGGGCAGATTCACCCAGAGCCAGCCGTTCAATTAATAAGACCCCATTACCCTGATAGATAAAAAAAAAAAGCACACAAAAACCCAAAACAAACAAAAAGCCATTTTCTAGTACCCAAACAACAGGACTTTCAACTTAAAACACAACACCAGCCTAATTAACTAATTAGACAACAAAATAAATAATTATCCAGTGTATCGGAGAGAATGAGAGATGCATTAAGAGGTTACTCAAACACATTGTTCCTCTGGAAAGGGACAGAGGAGGCGTCACCAGGAGGTGGCGAGTTTTCTCTGACTTGCTTGCTTAATTATGTGGTTGCCCAGTAATGGCAGAGCCATTGCCAGTGATGACGAGCACCTCTGTCTGTCCCCACTGTCCATCTTCCTGGTGTGGCACGGGGGACAGCTCACTCCCGAGCAAACTCATTAGAGCTGTACCACCTACCTACAAAGTCAAGTGGATGGTCAATGAATCACGCGTGCGCACACATGGACAGGCTAGGATCTCTTCCTTCATCATCCTCAGCCAACCCACAGGTTGTGAGTCACAGCTGCCAGGCATAGCCTGGCTGGGGTACAGGTACATTAATTCTTTTCTAACTCAGAGTAGAAATCAGTTCAAGTCACCCAGATTAATGTATTAATTTGTAACAGCAGAGCTTGGGTTTAGCACGGGGTAGTCCGTGGGGTAGGCAGACAAAACACGCATGGTGTGACATTCTGACAACTCTGATGGATGTGTGACAGGTCAGGTGGGTGTCATGCTCGGTAGACGCTCTCCCCATCTATGGGAATAATGGGCTTGGTACGACAGCGAAATGAAATCTAAGTTTAAAAATACATAGGGCTTCAGAGATGACTCACCGGCTCATGAGAATCCGAGCTCAAATTTTCAATACTCATGAAAAAAAGAATTGGGTACCTGTAACTTCAGTACTGGGAGATGGGCACAGATACAGGAGGATTGTTGGGGGTGTGCTAGCCAGTTAGGTCTAGCTGGGAATAATCCAACCAGCCAACAAACCAACCAACCAATCAAACAGTCCCTCCAGCTCCAGGTTCAGTGAGAGACTCTGTCTCAAGGGAATAATGTGAAGTGATAGAGAAGGACACCTGGGTCCTGTTTTCCTTTTCTGGTCTGTGCACACATGCACATAGGCAAGCGTGTTCACACACACACATGTCCACACATGAATACCCCCTGCAATATACAAATGCAACATGCTTGTGTGAGTACACGTATGCATGCATGTACACACACATACACACACACATCCCTCCCAACAAAGTACCCAACCTCGCTTGAAGACATAAAGATCACAAATCTCACACACATGTTACCATGCGGCTGGAATGAGATGGTTCTAGACGTGGGGCTTATGAGTCTGAGACAAACCCTTTCCCAAATGAAAGAGCTGTGTGTCTCCTGGACACAGCAGTGAGTTTCCAGCCAAAGAAATTCACTCACCCATGAAAGGCATGAACAACACTACCCTTTCCTTGTGAAAGTTAAATGTTGCTAGGGAGGTGGGCATTATCCTAGCTATGATACCAGTAAGGGGGCAAGATGACTCCAGAACTTTCCTAGCATATAACTCTGTGCACACACGTGCACATGCATGCACATGGGAACAAACAAATGTGTTCTCACATGTATGTGTGGCCTTTGAACTAAAATCTAAGTCAGCCATATTAGATACGTAGGAGTCAGTTCGTAAGGGATGGAGGCTATGACTGGTAGAGTGCCATTGAAATAAAATGCCACGTTAGGACCAAACCTGCAGAAGGATGAGCTGACGAATGACGGCTTTCTCTAGATGTGTTCTGGTGTCACGTGATGAACAACATCACTTATATATATTCCCATGTGTACAGGTTGGTGTGTGTGTGCATATGTAGGTCAGAGGTCAATCTCAGATGCCATTCTTCAGGTACTGTCCACATTTTTTTTTTCAAGACAGGATCTCTTACTGGAACCTTCCCCATAGCTTAGGCTGGTTGGCCAGTGATGCCCAAGGATCCTCCTGTCTCTACCTCTCCAGTGCTGGGATTATAGGTATATGCTACCACACCCATATAATTTAGGCTTGGGGCCCCATGCTCGCAAGACAAGCACCTCACTGGGATGTCTTCTCAACCAGACTTAGTATTTAATGCTGTGATGTTGCTGTCATGCCACAGTGTCACCCTGACTGAAGTCTGGAGAACACATCGGATAAAATCCTAGCAGGCACATCTAGGGCTCTGAGGTATACAGACCAGAGGTGGTAGGGATAGGGTTGCTGAGATGTCAGGGGCATAAAGCCACATGGGTTCAGAAGCAATTGGACCTGGGTAACATGGGTGACTGAGTAAGTGCTGTCTACGTCTAACACCTAGGGTGTGACTTCTGCTGGGTTGATGTAGGGCACAGTCCAAGTCTGGTGAAAAGCCTCATACTACTGCCCTGAGAAGAGGCTCTGCACTCTGAGGGACAATTAGTGGAACGTCAGTCTGGTCATCGAGGACACACTGTATAGAGATGTGGGATCCCAATCCCAGTCAAGGGTGGGGCTGATACAAGCCAGCAACATTGAGATGAAACACTTGGAATACTAGTGGGTTTGGAGTGTGCAGGCCTGGTAAGCTGAGGAGAGCCCAGACAAACACCCAGGAAAACTCAGTAAGAAGCTGCTACAGGTGGGTGGTACCACTCCTGTCCTGGAGGCAGACAGCTCAGGCAGAAGTCAGCAGGGCATCTCAGAGTGAGAAGAGATGGCTTTGAATCCCTGATCTGTCACTCATCAGGAGAAAAGCTGTGCACTGGCACCTTGACCTCTCTGACCTGAGGAGCGAAACTCAAGGCAGCGAGCATCTCAAGTGAAGTTTGGGTGAGACTAGGGAGCAGAGATCTAAGCTCTACTGTGTGGAGGCGACAGATGCTCAGTAAACTGCTGCTGGTTTGCCTTCTGCAGGTGTCAAAGCAAACATCAATCCTCATATAACTACTCTACATGGGGTGAAAGTCAGGGACCACATCACGGGAGAGTAAAAGGTCAAAGGGCATCAGAATAAAGGCATCTAGAGCTGTGGCTAAGCCTGGGGTGGGATGTGGGAGGGTCTCTTTGCATTCTCAAGGCCTCAGATTCCAAGCCTGTGTCTTGATCATGGCTGAATTGATGACCCTGGTCAGCTCTGGCTCACACAGCGCTTTGTTTGGCCTCTATGTTGTTTTGTTATATTTTTGTTTTTTTTTAATAGAAATAAACATTTAAAATGTAGGTGAGAAGCATTAAAATAAGGCTCATCCTGATCCCAGAAGATGATCAGACAGTGAACACAGGCACAGGAACCTGGACCTAAGTGACAAACACCTTCTTCAAAGGAGATACCCGCTCTCCAATCCACCAGTGTCTTCACTGACTCTATTTTCCATATGTTCGAATGTCAGCTTCTCTTTTACAATTTATGAGCTTCATAGACTTAGGAAACTCTGGAACATTTATTTGACGTTATGGTGTTACAACTAGGAACAATAGAGAAGGGTGGTTGTCTTACGTTGCCATTACTATAACAAATACCTGAAGAAGGGTGACCTTATAAAGAAAAGAGGTTTATTTAGCTCATACTCCTGGAAGTCCAAAGGCATGATGCCGCAGTATAAACTTGACTTGGGTAAACAGTTTCTTGGGGCTGGCATCACATAGTAGGAGAAATGTGAATGGCTGAGCTCACACGCTGAGAACAAGAAGTCAGAACATGAGTGGGTCCCACAGAAATTATCTGAAGCCCTTCCAAGGGGAAGGCAACCAAGAAACTGATGATGTCCTAGGCTCCACCTTTTAAAAGCACCATAACTCTTGTCAGAACTCGAGGCACAAAGCCAGAATTGTGAGTTCAAAGTCAGCCCTGGTCTACAGAGTGATTTCCAAGCCTGCCAAAGCTACCCGGGAGGATCCTATCAAAAATAAATAAATAAAACTAACAAAAACATCCCACCATGCTCAATCTCATCATACTGTATTCCAACCCTCCTATCTGTGAAAGCTTGGGGTACACTCTTAGGTCACAATCGTGCTATAGCATAGCCCACCATTAATACTGGCCCTTAGTATGTCTCCTGGGTTTCCACACCACACATAAAGGCACAGAAGCACTGACACACGCCGAACAATTGATGGACATTTTCAATTTTCCCCCAATAGCACTTTCTAAAGTTTAACTTGTTCGTACTAGAACCAGGCATCGGTATCAGATTCTGCACATATTCATATCTGCGGTTTTCGTCACCAACAGCATCCATATTTCATTGTTCTTACCCAGGTGTTCTGACACCTGACAGCTTCTGAGACACATTTGGCCTGCAGTTCTGGTTCAAAGGAATCAAAACTTCCCTGCGCCCCGGGGGAAAGGTCTTTTGACAATTCCTCATCTCCATTTTCCCTTGATGAGCTTGCGAGGTGGGAAAGAGACAGATATGAAAACTCTGCCTGCTCTGTGGAAACAGCACAACACAAAAAGGGCAATAAAACAGTTGAACAGTTGAGGGCAAAGGAATTTTCCCCACTAGCAAGACCAACTGCTTGCAGTGTTTCATTTACCCAAGGACACTGTGTTTTCTCAAATATCTCATAGTGATTATCTGGCAAAATCTCAAAAGATTTTTTTTTAACACAAGTTGTCTTTGGTCAATAAATACCACAGCTGAAACGTCCTGGGGGTAGAGATTTATGACCAAAGCCTAGCAAATACATCCATAAATCAGTTGAGGAAGCTCTCTGGTAGCTAGTTTGACTTTATGCAGAAGTTAGCAGAGGCCAGGGGCGCTTATGAGGTCACCATAACTAGGCTCAGAACAACTTTTGGCAAGAAGGGATGGGCTCAGAGAGTACTGTTTATCCAGCCATGAGGGGATGAGCCCGTCTGCCTTTGCACAGTTGACACCTCTGTCTCCTCTTTTCTTTCGTTCCCCGGCATTGGCAAAGAGAAGAGTGTCAAGGAAGAACCAGGGAACCGGGTTTTCATTCCGGGTATACCAGTTGGCTGTGTGAGCTTAGCTGAGTCTCTTGAGTCCTCTGATAATGTAGAGGATATCTGATTTGAAAACTACTGATGATGGTACCCACCCCACTGGGCTGTTGTCAAGATTAAATAATGTATTTGAGATGCTAGCGTCTTGCCTTTCCAATGAAAGCAATTGATCCCATGTCAGTCTTACGGATAATATTTATAAGGTGTCTGGCACCGTAGCAATGTTCCATAAATTACTCTTAGCCTGTTCAGCTGTGTTAATTTAAGGATGACTATAGATGATACTGTGTACTTATTAACAGCTTCCTCCAGAGGCAAAGCTTCATTAAGCTTTTGTGTAGTGTGTCTTGATATGGTGTCCCATTCTCATCAGTGTAATCCTCTCGGCTTCAAGGTCTAGACTAGTCCTGACCTTCATCAGATCTCCTGTCTGAACCTCCAACTCAAGACTCTCTCAAGTTAGCTCCCCCCTCTCTCTATCTCTCAGCTCTTGCCCTTTGCTGTCTCTTCTCACCATCTTTTCCTTCCTTTCCCCTTTCTCTCCCTCTCTCCTAATCTTCTTTCTCCTCTAATTCCTGTTAGTGGCTATATTATTGATCCTGATAGCTCCAAGTAGCAAACATCTGTCTTCTGTCCCTTGATCCTGAATTCCATGTCTACATTGACCTCCCACCTCATGTTTTCCTTATGACATCTCATGGCAGGGTGGGGGTGGGGGGTCAGAACTGAACATGTTTCCAGACTCATCCTTAGATGTTCACCTGGCCATGTACTGAAAGACAAGGAGGTAGCATAGCAACAGGAGCAGACAAAGCACCGGCCTGTACTTGGAAGAGCTTACAGTTGGTCTGCCTCCAGCCCTCCTCATCCAGCTGTCAACAAAAACATGTCCTGTGAGAGCCCACCCCAGCACGGATGATGACTCAGAGAAACTGCATCCCTGGGGTTCCATCCCTACTGGAAGAAGGTTCTACCAAAGATGGTCTCTTCTCCACAGCAAGTGTGCAACCCATCCATTTCTTTCACTTCATGAGCCCTGTGATTCTCTTTCCTCCCTCAAAGTATTTCTGTTGGGAGCAAGTATCTGTGCAGCAGCCACCAGGCTCAGTACCTGATATCAGCCTCCATGTCTTCCTTTCCCCCACACACGCATCTTCCAGTTGATGGACGTCACCTCCTAAGTCCCTCTCACTTGTTCCATTTCTACATCCACTGTCCCCTCCTGTTTCCACCACCCATGCCTGTTAATGGATACCTGTGGCCCACTGCCTATCTCTAGATCCTGTGTTTCCCCCAAACATATCTCACAGGGTAGTAACAATAGCTTCATACCCAGAAGTCTGGTCACATGATCTAATTCCCAGGCTTGAAATATTCTGACCTCCTTATGCCTTCAGTGTAAACTACCCAGTGTCTCCATGGAGAACCTGGTGCTCAGGTTCCTGCTTGCATCCCTGGTCCAAGTTTCTCCTCCCCCTCTTCCTCTCCTTGATAGAGATGATAGAATCCCACTGTCTTCCTAATATTCTGTGATCTCCTAAGCCTCCAAAACTTGGCCTGTTTCCTCTGCCCAGAAGGTTCTATTTTGCCCGTGGCCTCCTCTCATGTCAGGATCAAGTCTCAACTGAGTGTGAGCTACTCATAGATGCTTCTGTGAGACCTAGATAGGTCTCTCCTATGTTCTTTCCCCATCTTGAGTTTTTCCGATGAGTTCTTTGAGCTTTGTAGTAACTCATTAGTCATGAATCAGTCTAGGATTTGATGGAGTTTTGGGGCCAATGTTCTTTCCTGTGCACCCTAAACCATCCAGGGAATAAGCCTTAGAAGAGAAATACAAATTTCCCTTTGTCCTCTAACTTACCTTGCAGTGGGAAGTACCCCACCTCTCACCTACAGATTCATTTTCTGCCATTCCAGTATCCAGCAGCATTCAACAGGTTCCTAAATCATTAAATGAAAAAGTCTAGAAGCAACTGATACACTGAAAATTCAACATTGTTCTGCACAGCATAGTGCAGTCATGAATGCTCTTGCTTCATCCCACCCAATAAATAATCAGTGCAAAGTATCTGCTCTCTATATACAGCCTGCCTATCAGTGACTTAGGAGTCAGGTTATGAGATAGGCCTTTTGATATCACAATGCTTTGTTTAAGTCATTCTTCTTTTATTTAATTTTGGCCCCTGTGTACGAGTGTTGCAGCGCCAACAATTATTTATCCATAAGAGGTATGAAATGAGCCTCCTTCAGTTGAAAGGGTGAAGGTGAAATCTTTATTATGGTATACCACGAGTCGTTCTGTTTTGTTGATAGTCATTGCTAATCTCTTCCTGGGCCTAATTTATGCATTTAACTTTATTATAGCCATTCATAGATATGTAAGACAGTGTGTAGAAGGATCAATGCTATCTATGGCTACCGAACACTCTGGGGTCCTTGGAACATGTCCTCTTTAGGGAAGGAGGGACACATGTGTTGTTATGAGCTCTGCATATGAACTTTAAGCATATGAAGCTGTAGTATTATAGTCATGGACAAGTGGCCAGTGGAACAAGGTTGGGACTTTACAGTTGGCCTATTAGGAAAGGTTGAGGGAAACAAGGACTTGGCATGGTCCCTAGGATGTCCTGGGTCTCTCATCCCTCATCAGATTCTCTGTCCTGTTGTGTGATTGGACACCCAGCTCTCTCGTGGTCACTTGACATGTTTGCACTTACCTCAAAGTGGAGAATTCTCTCCCACTGTCAGCATGAATGGCTCTGTCCTTCCAATCCTAAGGGGACTGCCACATAGATTACTCTGCTTGGCCAAGTCTTCTGACACGTGCCTAAGCCTTCACGACCATCAAACACTCTTATCCGAAGTGACAGGCATGGAAGAGGCACATGGAGAGGGCAAGTCGTTCTATTTGAACTCTGACTGGATTTCAAGGCTCTTTGTATCGGTGACAATTTCTCCCAGTCTCCCCTTGGACAGCTGCTTAGGTCCTGGTGGAGGACAGAGACTGACAAGGCAGACACCTTTTGATGACTATATAACTGCAGAGATACTTCCACAGTTTTCTGAAATTCTAGCTTTTCACCTGAAGGTAGTAGAAATAGTGATAGGTCCCAGAAACAGGGTCCTGATGATGCAAACTACACCCCCAGCTTCTTTTCTGAGTGACACTGTTACAGGACATCTAAAGAGCAGCTCCCCTTTGGTGTGTTACTGTCACCCTTCAACCAGATGGGAACCCCTCTGCTTTGGCAAAGTAATCTAGGTAAATTTATCTTATTCTGTTCATTACCAAAGATGGGAAGGACAAGTAGCTTCATTTTTCCATAGGAAGAAATGCAGGGACTTGGAGTTGTCATTCATTTGCTCTGTGCACAGCTAATGACCAAATAGGACCCAGGGCTTGACTCTTTCCTGACGTGATGACATGGGTAACTTTCCAGAGGACAGATACTCATCTTGGATTTGGCTCGCTCTGTTGGAAGGCAGGGTCACTTGTTCCTCCAGGCTGCCCGGCTACCTTAGGCCCAAAATAATCACACAGAAACTTTATTATTTAAATCACTGCTTGACCCATTAGCTCTAGCTGCTTATTGGCTAACTCTTACATAATAATTTAACTCATTCCCATTAATCTGTGTATTGCCAACTGGCAGTGGCTTACCAGCAAAGTTACAGCATGTTAGACTCTGGCGGTGGCTCCAAGGCATCTCTCTAACTCCGCCTTCCTCCTCCTATGCCGTAGGCCAAGCCAGATCTTTATTCAACTAATAAAAGCAACACAGAGAAAGAAGGACCTCCCATACCATCACTCCTACTTTTCCCCATCATGTGGCCATCACATCTGTGTTTTGCAGATAAGAAAACAGGTTGAGAAGAGTAGGAATCTTTCCTTCTGGGACACTGCCCAGGGGGCAGCACAGTGAGATACAGCATTGTTGTCTCTCCCACATCATCTTGTAGTACTGTTTTCTAATGTCCAGGAACAGAAGTGATGGGCTTGGTCACCAACAGGATCTGGGAGAACTACAAAGCGGTACATGGAACATGCTGGTCTCCACAACAGGACAGGCTGGTCCACAGCATGTGCCACTTGGCATCACACATGCTCTGTTGGTGTCAGAGCTTCCCTGGACATTTCCCTTCACAGGGTGGTCCATGGCCACATGCAAACATCTGCTGGTCCTCTGCATGTGTGGCCTGGCCGAGTCCTCCTGTCTCCTCTTGCCTTGCTAGGCACTCTCCAGTTCCCACTGTCTTCTAGTTTTCACTGACAGTCAGTTAGCTGCCAGCTCCTGCCACTGGGCTTGGGAAGGAAAGACCTTGAAGGCAGGGGCTTGGAGAAAGATCAACTTCAGCTTGGGACACTGGCAAGCTCGCTCAGATGCCCCACCCTGCAGCTGTTGGACCTCCCTGACCAACTCTGCATCTTGAAGACTCTATAACATTGACTCTGTTTTTCATTTTCTTCCAAGCCCAGGGCCATAGCTCTCTTTATCTGGAATGATTTGGTATCCTTCTAGTGACTCCTTAGCTCTCTTTTGGGCAGGAGAGCTCGTGGCCAATCTAACCCAGAACTGGTTTTGACACCCCCAGGCTGAGACTATTTCTACAATTTTTTTTTGTTTTTTTGATACAGGGTTTCTCTGTGTATTTCTACGTTTTTAATGGGTTGAGAACACCAACTAAGTTAAAATTAAAAAATAAAATAATGGTCTAATTTTATTAATCTCTGAGCCTTTGCTCTTACACAAGCCCACCTTACACCCTTTGACAGCCATCTTCCCACAAAGCTGTCAGTCCCCCTCTCTACTGCTCAGCCCTGGCCCCACACCAGGTTTTAGCTCACATATGTAGAATGTACCACAGATGTGGCCTGAGAAGACACAGATTCAAGCCCCACCTCTATTGTTCATGAATTAGGTGACTCTGTTTCCTTATCTGTTTAATGGAGTGCCAACGCATGTGGTTAGAACTAATATTTAAATTTGTGTCTATCACCAGAGTCAATGGGAAGAGATAAACATAGCATCTCAAAGCTCTTTTGCTCATGGTACTCCATTTTCACTTTGAAGGCTGTTCCCAGCTGAGAACAGGGTCCTTTCCAGTCCCTTTCGTGGGACTCTTCATGTGACCCCACCTTATATGACTTGGATTTCCTGTGTCCATTGTTGAAATTTCTCTTCTTTGAGCCCTGTGCCTTTGGAAGGTCCAGATGGGACCACCTAGAGAGACTCCTGGATTTCATGAGTCCAGCACACTTGCTCTCCAGGCCCAGGAAGACGTTCGCCGTTTTCATCTACGGTCTTAGACCTCCTTCTCGTTCTCTTCCTTCCTTACACTTCAACATGAAACAGTGCCTACAGTACAGTAAAAATATCCTGGCTGTCCCCATCTTAATAAAACCTTCCAAAAATACGCAGAGACATCTCACATGTACAAGTGGTAGGCGGACCTGCAGATCGCCTCCCAGGTGACAGAAACACCCAAGCATGTGCCCCTTCTTAGGACGGATGCCGACAATTTCTGGCCCAGCCTTCCAGAGAGAAAACAGCTAAGTGACAGAGGCATTTGCTATGGAGCAAGTGTTCCATCTCTTTGTGGCCCTTTTGAGACACTGTGGATCTCCCATTCATTCAGAGAGGCTGGAGAGGGCCTTGTGACCCTAGTGAAGGCAGCATGTGTCTAGGCCCCTTCCTTGGTGTTTTAAGATCTAAATAAAGAAGGGCAAGGTTTTCAAATTCCTTCTTTTGTAAATCCAGAGTGTCTTGCCAGCTATGAGACTCCCTTTTCTTCCTGAAGGGTGGTATCATGTCCTGTGAGAGTCGAGTCACCAACCAGCCTCTGGTCTCTGGAAAGCTTGGGTTATCTCTGAACCTGTCTCTATACTTCCCAAATTGAGACTCTCTGGTTACATGACCTGTTAGATGTTTTCCAGCTCCGAAGTGCTGGGAGCTGTCATCTGGAGCTGTAATGTGTAAGACATGGTTTGGGTCTCAGAGGCAGAGTGTCTTTTACAGGTTGTGAGGATTACTCCCCAAGGTGATATACATGGTTTCCCTTTAGCAGATTCCAGGACCAGGTGGGTGCCGTGACCAAAGAAAGAAGAAAATATGAATCCACTGAGCGGCCAGACGTCTCTGTCCTGCTGTAGCTGGTGTCGTTTCTATTCTACAGAATACACAAGGGAGTGGGTAAGTTAGAATTAATATTCATTCTCATAGCAATCACAGAAACCCATTTCTTAAAGGATTTCTTCAAGTCGGGAGAGATGGCTGAGCAGCGAAGGACACTTGCTGCTCTTCTAGAGAACCCAAGCCCAGCATTTGCAGCTACATGAGCATCTGACAATTAATTCTTCTAGCCTCCATGAGTGCTCACTCACCCACGGCACACACACATACATACAAATCCAAAATAAAAAGAAATCTTTAGTGGAGGGTTTATTCAACACCCCCATCGTCGGCCCTCCACTGGGTGGCCTTTTCAGGAATCCTGAAGTGTGAGAAACGATTTTGTTTATGATCTGCTATGAAGTAAAATAAGTCCATTTTGGGTTACAGTTCCATTAGTGCAGTTGTACAGAGGATGTTTTTAGCGATGATGAGCTGACATCTCTCCTCGTACACTCTCTGGGATCAGTAAGGACCCATTTAGCATGATTTGGTCTTTTGAGAAAATCATGATTCTTTAATGAGTGCCCCGTGTGTTCACTCTTGCATGCCCTTAGTCGCCATATTAAAGAGGCTTTGATGATGAGTGTTTTGTAAATATGAGGCTAAAAAAAGTGAGGTCAGTATCTTACAGCAGGGCTCTTCTCAGCCTGCAGTGTACAGATGTGTTCTCGGAACCCCAAGAGGATGTTGCATCGGCTGCATCTCCAGGGTTATTTTATCCTAGATCCCCTCTCTTGTGGAGCTTCTCCCAGCACTGATGTCCACGGCAATCTGTGTTTCCTTAGTTAATCTTCATTCCTCTCATTTGTGAGGTTTTCCTATCACGTGGAAGAAGATGAGTGGCTATTCCCTCTATTTTAGACACTCTGCAGCTTCCAGAACATCTATCTCATTTACAGCATGTAGAAAGAGGTGGATAGGTCCCTTCAACTGTGTTCACAAAACAACGTGCATTCCCATTCATTATGGTTGATATGATATTTGGGTTTGGCCTGGTGACCGAGACCTGTAATTCCAGCCATTTTGAGATACTGAGGCAGAAGGATCACAAATTCAAGCCAGTGTGTGCAACTTAATGACACTCTGTCTCAAAATAAAAAGGGTTTAAGAAAAAGTCAGATCAAGCTGGGGACATAGCTCTGTAGTGGCCTGTCATGCTTCAGACCCTAGACTTGGTTGCCAGTACTGAACAAAAGGAAGATTCCTGAATAAGTCTTCCCATCACTTCTTTGAGTATTTGTGGAAGCAGGGAAATAATATTTGGGTCTACTAACATGCAACCTGCAAGCATGTGATGGTCCAAGCTCCAGGCATCAGGGACCAAGGCAGATCCCGGAAAGAAAGGTACCTGTAATAGCCAGGGATGGAGTCACTGATGTCCAATACAGGATGCTGGACCTGAGGAGGTTCACCCAGGAATTAAGGATACACAGATGCCATATATCTACAGGGATTTGAGGGCTCCTCCATCCCCACTATTTCCTGCTTGTGTTTCTCCTCACCTAGCCTCCCCAGGATGTGGCTGAAGTCCTCATACTGGGCCTTTGAGGGGTGCCTTCTATACATGCCAGGATCCAGAGCCTCCATGAGTCTAGAGACTGCTTTGAGATCAACCCACTGTCACAAGGGAGCTTAATGGAAAGTCATGGAAAACCTACTTTTTGGAGACACAGCTGACATCGGGGTAGTTTCTGGAACTCAGAAAAGACGGGTACTCCGGGACAATGACAACCTTGTAACCAAGAATCACAGTACAGCAGAGCTGACAGGGATGACAGACAACACAGCAAAGGGAAGTCCGCAACCAAGAAGTGAGAGGCTCTTAGAGAACCTTTAAGGAAATGCAAAGCGTTTTTAACTCCTCCCAAAGAACAACCGGGAGAGGCAGACAGAAGCACTAGGGGAGGATTCTGTTCTGGAGAGCAGTACAAGGAGTCGGGAACCTCCCGGTATCAAAACTCATCCTGGAAACAAACATAGCACCTTAAAAAATTGCAGGTCTCTGTGCTGAGTGAGGGAAGATTTGACATAGTGGCAAAAGGTAAAAAGGATCCAGGACAGAAAGGGACAGAGACAGCGTACCTCCCTCCCCCACCCCCCAGAAGAGGAAGAGCAGTAACAGCCACAGGGGCGTGTGGCTGTTCCAAGCACTGGGCTGTGCCATCTAGAAAAGGGTCACGTGCAACAGCTGAGAAGAAAATTCCACATAATATAAGAGGAAATTCAAAGGAAAAAAACGAAACCTAAGCTTCCTAAAAGAAATGAAAACCACATTGACATGGGATTTCCCTCGCAGGACTGTACGCCAGAAGAGCAACCATAAAGGGAAGCATCCAAGAGGGGAAAGTCCTGGATTCTTTGGTCATCCCAAGCAGTGCTCAAGAGTGAGGATAACACAACATGAAGAAGCTGGGATATGGGCTCGCAAGATGGCTCAGGGGGGAAAGGCACTTGCTGCCAAGCCTGGAAATGTGAGTTTCATCTCCGGGATACCCCTGAACCTCCAGACCTGAGCTGTGGGATGCACCCCTTCTCCCCAACAAATGCTATACAAAGAAATTTGAGACACTGAGCATGGGCGAGCTAGCAAGGCAGCCACAGAGATCAGAGCAAGGCTTCTCGGCATTGTGGCCAATCCCCTGTGGACTGTGGGTCATAGTTCAAAAGTTCAAGTGCAGAGTCTCCTATAGCCGTGAGCCCCTGTAATCTTAAGCTATGAGCTTCTAGCATACCATGACAAAACGTAGCTGTCAGAATCCTAGAGGAAAGTCCTATTACTTTCCTCTAGGAAAGGCTGATCATAATACAGAAAGGCCTTCCCTGGACAAAAACTGTGTCCTATTTTACAATGTCTGTCCTCCAGGACACACAGGGTAGGAAGGGAGCTCCAAAGGTCTTGACCATAATTATGTGACCTTGCCAGCTCCATCCTACATGATATTTTCTTGGCCTGGCTCTGCCAGCTGCCAGTGGCTTTTCTCAGTAGTATATATTCCCGACAGCACTTCCTGAGGTTGCCATCACTCCATTCTTACAACCTCCTGCCTCATCGCCGCCCCCTCCAGAAGCACCACCTACTGGGAAGTCAATACTGTAGGGAGCATTCTTGACAGCACCATGACGTGAATGTCCTTCTGTCCACTTCCCCGTTGCATCCTTGTTCTTGTGTGAAACCCCTTAGGTGGATTTTCGCTGTCTGCACTCCTGTCTGCAGGGCGGTCTTCGAGACTCTCACCAGAACTGCCGACCGAACCCTGCTCAGGCATTCTAAGATGTTGTTCTCTAGTCAACATCACCCCACTTTTCCAAATTTCTCCCACAGAATGGTTTGAAATGTTTTCCAACTGCGGCGTTCCAAGCGTCATCCGAAGGGTACCACTCCTCACAGCTCCAGCATCCATCTTCCATGTGAGTCAGTACCTTGCCGCTGAACTCAGACACCTCAGGACGACGATGCACGGGAGGGGGGGTTTATTCTGTCTCATCACTTCAGAGTCTTCAGCCTGTCATGGAGAGGTCATGTGAAGGGCAGCTTATGTCATGGTTGGTAGAAGGTAGAAAGGAAGAAGGCCTGTACTCACTGGCTCTGTTTTCTCTCTCTCAGTGGGACGGTGCCACCAATATGCAGCCGGGGGCTTCACCTCTCAACCAATCCTCTCTGGAAATGTCCTCACAGTGAGGACCCCGGGCAGCTTTCCTGAGTTCTCTAAGCAATTGTAGCAATCCAAGCCAGGTGATGTCAGAGCATTTAGAGACATTCCCTTGCATCTGATGTCAGCCCTTCTTCCCCCCACCCCTCCGCCCCTGGGCTTGCAGTTTTATCAACTCTGGTTTGGTTCCTGTATTTTAGAAGTTCATCATTTGATACTAGGGAAGAAGAATTTTTCTTTACAAATCTTCCCTTGATTCCTGCTTCTTAACAGATCTACAACATTGGGAGGACCAATGTTCTGCTCTGAGCGCCTGAGTGAAGGCAGGGTTCCTGTGGCCCTGCCCACTTGTCAGATGCCCTGTGACTGCTTGACCTTGAGCTCACGTCCGTGTGACTCTGTTTCTCCCCAGTGAAAGCATCTATATCCCTCCTCAGGATTCTGTCTTTTCACGGGACAGACGTGTGTCTGCTGGGGGTTGGATGTGAAATATCCTGGTAGGGCTGTGCTTTGGAATGCTTGCCGGAACTGTTTGGGAAGGTCCAGGGAAGGAAGTGAGGGTTCCTGTCATTTTTTTTCCTTACTGACCACAATGGGACCAGCTGACTCATGTTCTTGCTGTAATACCTTCCTGCTATTGTGGGCTGAGCCCTCAAACTGTCTGAACTAAAAATCCCATCCTTCCTTACCTTGATTTTAAGGTACGTTGCCACAGTAGTGAGAAAGTTAACCTTGTCCTCTGGAGATGATGAGGGACTGGCAAATCCTTAGTACCTTGAAGTTTTCAGGGGGAATTTGTTTTCAGTTCAAAGTCTATTTGGAGTAATATATTACAGAAGAAGAGGTTATGAATTTGAGAGGGGATAGAGTAAGAACACAGGGGGGAGTTGGAGTGAGAAGAGGGTAGGGTGGAGGAATATAAATATGGTATTCATGTATGAAATTCTCAAAAAATTATACTCCTTACCAACATAAAAATTGATGTCGCATGTTGTATAAAATATAGAAAATAAATCAACAGAGTCTATGTGATCTCAGAAGAGGGTCTTCATCACAGGTGTAATTCTTGATTGGCCCGCACAGCTGGCAGAGCTGAAGGTCAGAGGAGGCCTCCAACCGCAGACTAGTGAGGAGCAGGAGGCAAACCAGCAAACACTTAGGCTCCCACAATGAACATCTCCTACTTTTCTTATTTACTTATTTAGTGACAAGGTGGACAATACTCATCCTTTCTTTTCTGTCCTCCCTCAAGCCATTCCCATGGTGAACCCTCTTATTCAGCCTTCCGGTTTGATTCAGTTAGTTGTTTGTTCAATGACATGGTCGTTTTCTATCTGCCATGCTTATCAAGAGTCTATTGTGACAAGATGTGTTAAATATGTTGAAACAGAAAGATATTGAGGTTAAAAATACAAATAAACCAGGTGCTGGTGGCACACACCTTTAATACTAGCACTTGGGCAGCAGTGGCGGGCAGATCTCTGAATTTGAAACCAGCCTGGTCTGCAGAGATAGTTCATAGATAGTCAGGGCTACACAGATAAACCCAGTCTTGAAAAACAAACAAACCAAAACAGAACAGAACAAAAACCCAAACAAAAAAGGGCTCTGAGATGGCTCAGTGGTCATGAGCTGCTCTTGCAGAGGACCTGGGCATGATTCTTAGCACCCACATAGTGCCTCACAGCTGTCTGTGACTCCAGTCCCTCTCTGGATCTCTGAGGACTCCAGGCATGTGCACAATGCACATATGAATATGTGGGCAAAACACGCACATTAGATAAAGTACAATAAAAGAAATCTTTAAAGGCATTTTAAAGCCAAACAAAACTTCTCAGTGATATTCTCCATTTGTCCCCTCTAAGTCAGTCTTTTCAATGTCTGGAAAGATTCACCATAGAAGCTTCTAGAAACTATCAAAGGGATATTTGTCTGTGTTTTTTGATGCTTTTATTCCCTTTTTTATTGCTCAGATGCACCTCAGAAAACATCTCAAATTCTCCAATGATCTCCGTGAGTCACGGGATGTATACTGTGGAAGAGAAAAAGATTTTGCTCAAGCACTGTGCTGTTGCCTGGAATCCCAAGACAAAATGAGAGGGAAAAAAAAAACAACAACAACAAACAAACAAAACCCTTCAGTTTCCAGCACCTTGTGATGCAATGAAGGGTGTGAAGCCCAAACAGGCACATTTGCCGGAAGCTTCCTGTCACCTGCTCTGCCATTCCACCCTTTACACTCTGTGGCCTTCATTAAGCCTTGGCACAAGGGCCTCCGCGGAAGCTGTCACTACCAGCCCTTCCTGTCACTGAGGAAGATGTCACAGAGAGGTGGGGCCTCAGGTGAGAGAGCAGGAGGGAGAGGAGGTGTAGCAATGGCCCAGGCCATCCTCCTCCATGGCCTGTGTGTCCATTGATCCAGGGTGTGTGCTGGTCACGCTTAACAGACTTTAGTTATACAAACCCCTGGTGGAAGGTGGCGCGCACGACTCAGGGTCCTTTAGAGAAGGACTTAAAGGCAGGGTTTATCAGACTGGCTTACACTATATGGTTGAAATAGTCAAACAATATCCGTCTCACGCTGGAGTAACTGCTCTGTGCACAGAACTGGGTGCCTCAGCTGTCCCAGTCTGAACCAAAGATCTGGAGGATCCCCGGTTGGAAGCCAGAAGAGGCTGGTTCTAATATCAGTGAAGGTATCGGCAGCCACAGGGTAGATGAATTTTCCAGTGGGAGTGAAGGCCAAGGGAGTCTTGTCATCTGCGCTGCAGTCAGAGGGCGAATCTTCCCCTTTCAATTACAACCACCAAAACTGCCCCCACAGTACACCCGCAGGCCACCCAGGTTGTCCTTTACTGAGTGACAGTTCCATCTAACCATCACTGTGATGGGATGAACTCTATCGGTGACATTTTAGGGCAGTCTGCCAAAGCGTACGGCAAGCTAACTGGACCCCGAGTCAGCACCAGAGTTCACTGCGGGAGTGGATGAGGCCGGAGAGGAAGACAGCAGAGATGGAAAGACCTCCAGGGACACCAATCACGGTGAAGATTGGCACAGCACATAATTGCAGTGCGCTTACTGTTGTTAACACATACGCAGATCTGCAGGCCAAGTGTGGTACGAGGCCAGCAGAAAGGCAATGCAGGCAAGGTGCAAGAAGCCTGGGCATGGTGGGGACTAGCGCCTAGAATGCGATGCACGGTTGGTTCTCAGCGCATGTCTGAGAAACGAGTCTATCTCAGAGAAATCGTCTCTGAGTCTCCCCTTTCGATTGTTCATTAGGCACAAAGAAGGAAGCCCCAGTCAAGGCCAACAATGTGTCTGTTATGTGCCCATGTCTGTTTTAGCCCATTCACACAGTAATTATCAGGATGGCTAACAATGGATGATTTATTATAAATATCAGCTCCGCTGCTGGTTAATTCAGAACCCAAACATTTTCCCATTTCCCTCCCAAGGGGAGGAGTCTAGTTAGCGTGTTTCCTATATTATAACTACAAAATTAAATTAAATGAACTGAGTGAATTGCATGGGGGTAAATAAACTAATTTAATTCATGGGATGAAGAATAATACCGAATACATCTATAGTTGAGCAAATACGCCAATTAAATATTTTCTCTTTAGACGGAACAAGCCAATGGTGCCACCACAACAAAAGAAAATAAGAGAAGAAAAGGAAAAGATGTTTATGCTAATTGAGTGTGGTCCGTGTGGGGATTCTGTCATTGGCTCCAGGTATGTTTATTTCTTCTTTTAAAGGCATTTATATTTTTAACCATAGATTGAAAGGAATGAGTCTATGAGTTGAAGGGGGCATGGTTTTATTTCTGCAGAAAATATCTAGAAAATGACAAGCTAGACCGTATTTGGATATGTGGTAGTGGGGATTCAGGGTTTAGGGTCAAGCGAATCTAAGCTTAAAACTTTGCTGATGTTCATGGCATCGGGGAGGGAGGACCTTAGGCAGACAGTCTTATCTCTGGAATAAGATGGTCATAGTGACTCCTTCCGGGGACCGGCTAAGGCTCAGTAGGGACAGGGACGGTAAACGCAGAAGGTGGCAGCCAGCACACATACTATCATAGGGGGGTGGGTGCACAGATCATTTGTTCTTTACCCTGCTCTTTCCTGATCCGCTGGCTGGCTGGTGCTAGAAATGGAGGGTGCGGTGATGGGTGGATGGATGGATGGATGGATGGATGGATGAATGTATGGATGGATGGAAGATACCCTACAAGTCTTCTAGGATTTTATGGTCTAGAGAGTGAGTCAAGGAGGTGTTCATGCAGGTAATAGAACACACATTTGATAAGAAAGCCCTGGAACAAGGGGTTCGAGTTGAACAAGACACCCCACTAGTCTCTTTACCTTGAGAACTCCCTGACAATAATTTGTGTGTGTGGGGGGGGGAGGTCACAATTCTGATCTCTGGCTTTCTCTGTAATTGATTCTAAGCCTGCACACAGGGGAGTCAGAGAAAGCTGGGGTTCAGGAGTCTGTGTATACTGGTCCAGAGCTCAGCATCAGCATAGAAGGAGGGAGAGAGGTGCTATTGCCAGGGAGTCCTGGATCAACATCTGAGGCTTGGACTGGGCCACCCCAGGCACAAGAGCTGTCCCTTTCCTGAGCCTCAGTTTCCACATCTGTGAGGTGGGAGTCGGGGACATCTTTCTTCAATTCTGGAAGCATATGGGAAGGCTTCTCTGCTGTTAACAAAGCTATGTTTTGATTGAGGGAAATTAATTAATCCCAAGTGGGACACCTGTCAGTGTGAACAGTGGCAGGCACTGAAGTTGGTGATGGGTTTGCAGGAGGTGGGGATGGTTGGTCAGAAACGTAGACAGTTTGCAAATCATTTGACCACTGTTATGCTGTGCTGTAGAAGATTCTAGAACAGAGGACAGGGACTTATGGGACTCACCCTGCCCAGTATGGAGGGTCTGAGAGCCAATCTGAGTTGTCCAGTACTTGAGCAAGAGCATGATCTAGGGTGCAGTCTGGAGCTGATGAACAGTACAAGCTGGGGAATGCCCCCTTTTTGGTATTACTGGACTTGAGGCAGGGACACAGGGGTAGGTTTGCCCCAAAGTAGGCATGGATTGGTAAATTTAGCTAAAAAGTGATTTGGCCCTGGAGATAGGAGGACATCACTCAGGCTTTTGGGGAGAACAGTTAGCAGAGATCAGATTTACATCAAAAGTAGAGAGAATGAGAGAGAAGCGCGGTAGGTGGGGGTCACATTGACAGCGACTTCCTAATAGGTGCTAGGAGCTGGTGAGAGAGTGAACGAGGATTGTAGGAACCCAGAAAGAGGCACAGTCACATTTTCAAGGATGTAATATTTCAGGGAGGCAAGAGAACCAACAGGACCAGAGACTGTTGTCCTGAGCCACAGGGGTCCACCTACAAATCTCAGGGGACCAGAAAATCCAATTGGTTGGATCTCCTGGGCATGAAGAACCCAGGTAGTCCTGAGAAGAGAAGGTGAGCTAGGGCATAGGGCTCAGACAGGGCCCCAGGGAAGGAGATGAACACAGGCATTTTTAATGGAGGATTCACCTCTCTCCTACTTAGGGTTCCCTGAGACTCACCTTGTATATTTCTGGGGAGGGACAGCTCACCAACAATTATCAAACAAACACTGAATCAGAAAATGTTCAAAAGAGCTTTGTATGGCACCAATATTTTCATTTACATAACTTCCCCAGACAGTTACCTGTGAAATTTCGGCACTGGGATCTGGCAGCCGTGTAGTCCTTCATGCAGTACATGTTTTAAGGACCGCAGCCAGCTGATAGCCACCCCCTTGCATTTTTGGATATCTCCAGTTTGCATCCTGATTGGGGTGGGGTGGGATGCCTCACTTTTGAATCCTGACCCAAAACCCAGCCGGTTCTTGGTTCTGGTTCTATCCACTCTGACGTCCTCCATGCTTAACAGAATCTAGCTTATCCAAAATTCTCCATCAATAAGGACTTTGTGAAGCAGTGAACGAATGAGTGAATTATAATCTTCACCAGAAAGCAAATATGGGCAAATCATGGAGAGGATGATTAGTGGGTTGACCTCTAGGCATGGTGTGGGCTGAACCTATGCGTGTGTGATCTCCCACCAGGACATTACAGGAACATTTCCTGTTATCTGACTTCCTCAAGGACAGAGCCACATTGCGTGGTCCTCAGAAAGTCTTGGTGACCATCTGCTCTTCTAGAGGCTTTGACACTTTGTCTATCAATACTCAAGGTCAACACCCACTGCTCTCTTTGATCTTTCATCAAAGCTGGATTAATAGTTTTGAGCAGCTCTCATGTGGCTGGAGCTGTGACAAGGCACTTTACAAAATTAGAACATATTAATTCTGTTCACCACTCTGCCTGATAGAGATTTTATCGCCATTGTCTAGGGTTTAACCCAAAAGAGCTTGTAAATAGCCCCACGTAGGTCACATTGTTCTTGTCCATGGACTCTGACCCTCTTTCTTTGTCTCCGTTTGACTTTTTACAAAGCAGAGGTTCACAGGAAGAGAGGAAAATCGTAGAACCAACCCCCTTGGCTCCTCTATTCACACTCAACTCCAGGGTTTCTTTCTCAACATTTTTGACAGAGGCAACCTTTGTTCAGCTTCTTATCAGACCCTGGCTTTCACTGTCATAATTTTAAACACTGTTTATTTTCGTCTTCTCTTCCTCCCTTTCTCCTCCTCAGCTATGCATATATGTGTGTTAATTCTCTCCTTGTAGGGACAAAATACCTTCGAGAAACATCTTAAGGGAAGAAGGGATTTATTTGGGCCCATGGTTCAGTTTACATCCTGACGTAATAAGGATGGCGCAGTGGCCTGACCAACTCTTGCCAATGGTGGCAGGAGGCAGTCTGCTCACATCACTGTGGATGGGAAAGCAGAGAGCAGGGGAACCAGCACCCAACTGGCTTTCTTCTTTCTGTTCAGCCCCAACCCTAACGCACAGGATGGGGCCCCCTGCATTCAAGACAGCCCTCTTTCCTCAGTTGGAATCTCTCTGGAAATCTCCTGTGGATGTGCCCTAGGTCTCCTAGGCGATTCCAAGTCCAATCAGATTGACAATCACGACCTAGCCTGACACAGGCACATCTGTGTGATACATGTCTGTAGCAGTATACGTGTAGTGTAGCCTACACCTCACCCATGGGTTTGTTGATGCCTCTGTGTGGTAACAAAACTGATATTCCTTTCACTTAAGGTGGCTTTGGTTTTCAGTTCAATATTTTTCCTAAGAAAGAAGACTAAATTAACACAATTTTAAGATGACTAAATTATCACAGTTTTCAGTACCCTTTGTAAGGTGGCAGCATAAAGTCTATCAGTAATTACAAAAGCCACTACAGCACCATGTTCAGTAACTGATGTAAACCATTAAGAAACACCCTCCAGCAAATCGTCCTTCCCCACGCAGTCCTGTCAATCATGATGCGGCCTACGGTGGAGCCAGAGTAATGCTCATTCCTGCTGTGTTATACATGAGCTTTGTGAGCTGGGACAGGGTGTTGACCCTTCTCTTCTTGATAACCCCACTCTGATGTGACTTATCAGCTTAGCAACTAGTAGCACCCTGTCAGAGAGCACAGGAAGCCACGTGACACCATGACTAGGATCTCCTTGGGCTGACTGAGGCTCCGGTGGCGTATTGAGTGACTGTGGCTATGTGACTTTGAAATGTTAACCCCAACTCTCCTCATCTGTAAGGTGTGGATGTTAAGAATACCCCTTCCAAGCCCCAGGAAGCTTGGTCAGCAGCTAGCTCAGGTTCAGCACTTTGAACCATGGCAGGTGCAGGAGGAGAGGGGTGGGTTGTTCAGAACCCTGAACCTCACATCTCCACCAGGCTTTAAGTCTCACGGAAGCCTGTAGTCTTTCCTCTGCAGGACAGAGGGAGCCAGTCACCCTTTTCCGTCCACCTCCTTCTCAGAGCAGGAGTCACCCTAGCTTTGGGAGTCTCCACATTTTTGCCAAGGGTGAACCTGCCATAACAGGGGGACATCATTATCTCCACAGGGCAGTGACGTTACCACAGCACCCATTCCACCCCAGAGGCCATCTCCATTTGCTTCTGCTTGGGTTGGTGGGACTCTCTTCCAAAACCACATCAAACATTCCTCCCACCAAAATCTTTAAATGAAGGTTTTATGCAGCGGTGTCAACATCCCCTCTTTAAAGCCACACAGTGTTTCTATGGCCTATCTTCCACTCAGACATTAACCACAGTGAAATGGAGCAATTAGAATCCTTCACACCTTCATCTTGTCCGTGTATGCTGTGGAGAGGAGTCCAGTCACAAAGTTCATCACGTTCAAGACAGACGCCATGTAACCAGACAGATCCTTATGGGTCACACATTCTTTGGAATGGAAGAGGCTCACTCATGTCACCATGGTATTCAGCCTCAGCTGCTCAATGTGTGTCTGAACTTGTTTTGTACAGGTTTGGTTCAGGTTATCCTTCTGTTAGTTTCGCACCTGGGGACAGTGGATACTGAACTGTAGGTGGACTATTCTTTCTCACCCACCAGTTCCTAAATCACTACATGAAGACTTACTATTAATTATAAAAATGCTGGGCTAATAGCTCAGGCTTGTTACTAGCCAACTCTTACATACTAAATTAATTAATTTATATTAGTCTACATTTTGCCACATGATGTTACCTCTCTTTCATCTTGCACCTCCTGTTTCCTCCCATGTCTGGCTGGTGACTCCTCTGTCTTGCCCTTCTTCTTCCCAGTCTCGTTAGTCTGATTCTCTCCCCTAACCTTATCCTGTTCAGACACTGGCCAGTCAGCTCCATTATTAAACCAATCACAGCGACATATATTCACACAGTGTAAAGGAATATTCCACACGTAGTCTCTGCTAGACTGTGGTTCATCCTACAGTGTACTGAGGATTTAGTGAGCTGGGTTTATTAGGTGTCGTGAGTTTATTAGATTGTAGGTCTACATTGGCTGTGATTTGTGAAGCACTTCTGCAGCCCAGGCTTCCTTCCTTGTGTTAGTCATGTCACATGAAAAGCCTTACTCAGAAATGCTGACATGTTTGTTGTACATCCACTCTAGGAGTGTGTCTGAGTCCATGCTGTGTGTGTACAGTGCACTGGAAATGGATGCCCTCCATAACCAAGACAGATACGGTCCGGCTTCAGAGATCAAGCGGGTAGGTTACCAACAAAAGAAAACACTGTGTCATGAAGAATTCAGTGTAGAAAGCTAAAGCAGTTTTGGGGCTCAGAGTGATAATATGTGAGTAAGGACATGGACCCAGTGACCTGTACCTTGTAAAATTAAACCCAGGATCTCTGGGGGGGGGGTGTCCATACAGAGAGGTACGATCAGAGGTGTGGGTGTGGATGGCCCCACCACGACTGTTGAAGGAGCTGAGAGGCTGTGTTCCTGCCACCCGGCTCCCGGCTCCCGGCTCCCGGCTAGCTTATGCCCCGAAATAACAACACATAAACTATATTCATATAAACACTGCTTGGCCCATTAGTTCTAGCCTCTTAACGGTTAATTCTCACATCTTGCCTAACCCATATTTAGTAATCTGTGTAGCACCAATCTTACCAGGAAAGATTCAGCATGTCTCACCTGGTGGCTTGCTTCATCGTGTCTGCCCTGGAGAGGAGCAGCATGGCGTCTGAGCTCACTTCCTCTTCCTCCCAGCAATCTGTTCTGTTTACTCCACCCACCTATGTTCTAACCTATCAGGCCAAGCAGTTTCTTTATTAATTAACCAATGAAAGCAACGGATATATGACACTCCCACATCACACGACTGTATCTAGGACATGGAGAGTCACACTGCAAGGTGACTGGAACATGTAAGCCAGTGTACTCAGTGAGGCCTGTGTGCTCAGAAGCAAGGTCTGCATTCTTTCCACATTTTTTATGGAAGGGCATCAGGAGCAATCTGGCAAGGTCTACCAGCCCAATGTACCCCTGGTGACATTAGATGTTAAATACTCAGCGTCCCACAGAGACCTAACTTTTCCACACAGAGGACAGTAACATGGCTGAGACTTCAGGATCTGTCCTGCCTGGCATTCAAGACTTCTCTTTTGGTTTTCTACCCCACTTCACTTGGCTTGGAAAGTCCATGTTGTATCCTTCCCAGATCATAGATTCCACACCCAGAGTGGTTACAAAGACACCATCTTCGTGTCTGCTGTCTTTGGTAGTACCAAGGCTAGTCACCATCTGACCCACATCTCAGACACTCAGGGGACAGTTCACTTGTCCTTCAAGAATGCCAGGTGTGCTTCCATGCTTGGGCCTTTGTGCTTGATGTCACCTGGGGTGCCTAGACCTAAAGGTCTTGGGGCTCCTTCGTACAGGGTCACTGCTTAAATGTCAGCTCTTTAGAGAGGCTCAGTCCACTGTACTGACCAAAGTTCACCCTCCCACACATCACTCTGCGACCTGAAATGGCTTTGGTTTTCTGCACTTAGTTCTGCCTGATACAGTAATTTTCCCTTTTGTTGATTGCTCGTCCTGCTCTACTTTCTCTGTGAAATCAAAACTTCATCTGTCTTTCTCATAGATGGGGTCCATATCCAAGGCCCCGTATGAACATAGTAGGGGCTCAGAAATACTCCTTAGTAAATGGATGAGCCTGAGATCATCTATAAGTTCAGCCTCTGTCTGGCTAGGCGTCTTGTGTGACATGAATATGCAGTCCAGCCTTCCTGTTGTCAAAAAATATCAAGTGTGCCTCCTGACTCCTATCAAAGGTGTGTGCTCTGGAAGCTTTGTTTTTTTTTTTTTTCTTTTTAAATCCTTTTAACAGGGTCTCAGAATCTATTTTTGTTGACTGGTCTCAAATTCCAACTCAACCCTTTGGGAGCTGAGCACTCCATTGCCAAAGTTTTCAACCATTTAAACTCTATCCTGACTTGGGAGGAAATAGATCACAACCGCCCCAGCAGCCCCACCCAGCCGGCAAGATGCAGCTAGGAAAGCAGCAGCGAAGGTGGGGTGTGGACAACATGGACCATGGCAAAGAGGGCAGGGACAGGGTGAGCACATGTGACATATATAGATACAGTCGAAAGAAAGGACAGACCTCCAAGGCAGGTGCAGGGTCAAGCACAGATCTGGACATGTAGTTGGTTCATTCAGATATCACTCTGGACAGTGGTCACCATAGTGACAGAGGAATTATCAAACATGATACACAGACAAGGTCATGGTGAGCTTCATGGAAGGTACATGAGAGGCTGCCACATGCCACCAGACAAGGAAGCTAGCAAGAAGGCAGGGGACCAGAAAATAGGAGATTGCCAGTAGACAAGAAAGGTCTCTTCTCCCATTGTCCAGACTTCCCCTTGTAGCTACTACAACAAAAGTACCAGGTACTGGGTGGTCCTCCATCTCTCTAGGCATTTTGTGGAACCCCTAAGAGGCACAATCAGCCAGGATATATACATCTGTTTTAGGGGGCACTCATGAAGAAACCGAGGTTACTGTGGTCTGGGCCACTTACCGTACCTCCTGAGTATAAAATGTCAACATTTCACCAAGACTCCTTATTTGACCTCGAACTTTGGTGTCTTTAGATCCAAATAAGAACAGTGGCCCTGTATCCAGGCTTCAGTCATCGCAACCAGACCTCAGTGTCTCAGTGGGCACAGGCCTGGCAGCCAAATTCCACCAGTGACAATGAAGGATCATGGTCGCTAACTAACTGTTCAACACAAGCCTGTTACTCATCTCAAGTTCTGACAAAGGCCAGGTCCCCACATTCCCTGCATTTTGAGTCTTTCAGGGTTGTGTCTATCCTAAGGGCCAAGCCACTGCTTTTAAACTGGCTGACCCCAGGCTATTCTTGCCCTTCTACCTTCCAAGGTGTATGAGGAACTCTGCCTCCCTCCTGCTCCTCTTTCCCTCAGCCTGGTTCCAGTCGTCAAGAGCCTGGGCCAATTAAGTAATTCACTTACAACCACACCAGCCTCCCAGCTCTCTCTCCCTCCCTCTGTGTGTGTGCGCGCGCGCGTGCGCGGGCGAGCGCGTGTGTGGTGTGTGTGTGTGTAAACTAGTTAGAAAGTGAACCACCTATCAAGCTGCACACCCCATCCCTCCTTTCATTCTAAGCACTGTACTGACCCCAGATGATAAATGCAGTTAGTCTGCGCCCAAGCCTCTGAGAAGCTCATATATAGCAGGCGCCTTGGATCCAGACATAGAAACCTTTAGAAATGCATCATGGGGCATGGAGGCAGATGAATCCCGGTATCTTGAATGAAAGCAGGGAACAAACCCAGCTCTGAAGGGGGCAAGCCCAGGAAGGCCTCCAGGGGCAGGTGAGCTAAACTAAAGACTTACTTCTTGAGTTAAAAACAAAGCCGGCATTTGGGCAGAGGGCTGCACACACAAACACAGGGACCTGGTTAACAGGACGGATCCCACTTTGTCAGCTGGCACTGGAGACGGGAGATAAAAGGGTCACGGGAGTCTGGTCCCTCTGGGATGCACTGGGCACCCTATCCTGCATCTGTTGCCAGGAATGGGGTAGACCCGGCAAGGCGTAGGCAGTGAAAGGGTTATGGCGGCCGGTCTCCAGGCCTTGTCAGAACTGGATGCTTGGATTGTGAGGCTCTGAACAGCTGGGTGCCAGGTGGCTCAGGACTGCAGGCCCCCGCGTTCCTGGGTAAATTCAGAACAGCTGAGCATCCCTGGACCTCTCCTGGAGGCACATTGTCCACACAGGCTTCCCTTTGGCAGCAAAATCGACTTTCATTCTTGAGAGCTATGGGGATTTGGGGCAGTTCACAAAGCCTGCCCCTTCTTCTCCCTCCATTCATTAATTATTGTCGTTGGGAACTTGTATTTATCAGGCACCGAGCACAGGTTTTGGGGAGAGATAGACCAGCGTGCCATGTCCCCCGATCTGATACGATTCTGCTCTAAGAAGAAGTAGCAGGCCCACGGACCTTAGTTAATTAGGGATTCAGAGCTTGCCATCCAGAGATGGTTGATAAACAGCTCTAAGCATTATTATCTCCTCCGCCAACTGAGCAGTTGGCCGCCTCCCTGCCAAGCCACCAGCCCCCGGGAGAGGAGCGGTTCCCTCGCAATGCTAACAGAAACTGATCCTCCCGGGCAAGGCTCTGCTGGGCAATGGCAGACAGAGCCAGGCTGTAGAGGGTTTTCTATCTCCATCTCCTGTCCTTCCCCACATCCTCCTTTCTCTCACCTATCAAATGGGGCCAAGAGTAGGTCCTCGGCACACTGTGGGGAATGAGGTCACAAGGTCCAAGAGAATGCCACAAATGGCAGATGGATTCAGCTTCACAAACGCTGGAGGACAATGGCTTCAGGAAGATTCCTCCACGTTTTTCTCTCTTCTTGGGATCTTTGTGTCCAGGTCGCTCATAGGGGAAATGACAGTTGTGGGGACTCATGGAGACTTACAGTGGAGGGGTAAACCAGCAGGGCTCAGCATCTTGGCTTTTGAGATAGTCAAAATCCAATCCAGTTTGGATCAAAGCCATTCGGTCGCCACTCAAAACACAGGGGAAGCAAACCTGGCTATGACTTTACCAGCCTCTTGGTCCAGCAGACAACGGGACGAAGGGAACTGAGCAGGAGGAAGATGGGAGATGCTGTTGGGACCTTGGAGATGTGCAAATGCAGGACTGAGGGGAAAAAAACAAGTTTTATAAAATCCATTTGATAAACGGTACTAGGCTTTCAGCTTTCTCCCCTCTCTGAAAACATCTCAAGTCAGATGACAGCCAGTTCCACAGGAAGTCAGCAAACAGGCAGCATCCTTTCGGTTTTAAGGGTGTGATGGAGGGTTACAGAGTGTGGCGCCCTGGTCAGTTGCTCTGCCATCACACACAGTATTGGGAAACTGCCTTCTTTTCCTGTCCCTGGACAAGACTCTTGACAGAGGGAAGATGGGCCTTGGAAGCCAAGTAACCTCCTACAAGAGAGGGCACCCTTCCTGCTTCAGCCTTCTGGGCTGTGGGAGCCTGTGACCTGCCAGGTCTTTCCCTCATTCTGATGCTTGTGGACACCCTAGCCCTCTGTATGTCTTCGCAGACCGAATAACCAAATGATAAAAAGTGTCCAGAACATGTGTGTAGAAGTACAGAACACAGAATAAACTTTCCATACTTGTTCTACTCACTTGATTCCCCCCTCCCCCGCCAAAGGCTCCATTGAGACATCAGGGATGGGGACTGGTCATCTCTTCTGGATCAAGAGGGACACTGAAGAGCAGAGATGGTGACTTACACAGGGACAAAACATTTCTAGCTGTGTAGGATGGACAACAGCTTATGCAAGGAAACATGGAAAGGCCAGGGCTTTTGGCTGAATGACGCTGTATTGTTGATCTCTAACTTAGCTTCTCTTTCCTCTGACTCTTGACCTGCCTTGAGTTTCATGCAAACGTCTCCCAAGACAATGACTGTTCTCTCTGGACCTGCCCCTCCCTACCTGGTTTCCTCCACATTGAACATGAAAAAGAACTGTTCCCCATCCCCACTGTCACCATAGGAGACAGTCTGGATTCTCATTCACAACTTGCCCAGCAGCGTTTGACACTCAGGCCAACGACAGGGCATCCCTGCCAGCTGGCTCCACTCAGGAGGGTCCAGCGGGTGTTTCCAGGCAGATGTTGGCCCTTTGCCAATGTTGGGTCCACCCTGCTTGGGCCCCCACTCATCTAGCCCAGCTGTGCATAAGCTTTAAAACTAATCCAGAAGAATGTCCCTTTTACTTTGATTGGCTGCTGGTGACCTCATAGGAATTCAGGGAAAGTGACTTTGTTATATATCCTGCTAGATATGTCTTTGATTAATAAACATTGGGCAATCAAATTAATTATATCCCTGTAAATACAGATGTGTGGAACAGTGGTGAAATATTTCAGAAGTGTGGTGTCCAGTCATCCAAGTCTAGTTAGACAAATAGCCCCTTTGAGGGTATAGACAAGATGTCAAGATGCAAGGTTTTGCCTAAATCAGTGTCCAAATTGGTTTCCTGACCCAACATTGACCCTTGCTTTTATACTCTACCAGCTGGGGACTTTCCAAGGAAGTGAGATTTTTGTTAATAATATATACAAGATGGAACTTCCCTACAGTGTACACGTGTGTACGTCTGTATGCATGTGTGTGTCCGTGTCAACAGAAACTAAACCGAATCACTCCGCAGGAAAACCCCCAGCTCTAATATGAACGAAAGTTCTTCATTCTTTTCCTGAGGCTCTGGGAGTCAGCAGGGTGGCCGAAGCAGCAGAGACTGATGCTCTGACTGGAGGCCAGTCAGGTGTCTGGGGTGTCAGCAAGCCTCTATGAGGGTCATGTGGGACAATCTGCTCCCCCACTTCTCTATGGCTTCCACAGTGTGCTGGTAATTTTTGTCTTTCTTTGTCTTGTAGAAACATCTCTTCAATCCCAGCTTTCAGATCATGTGGCCTTCTGTGCTCCTGGGTGTTTCCAGATTTATCCTATGTGAAGACTCCAGTCATGTTGGATCAGGACCCACTTGGCTGACTTCAACAGAGGTGAGCAGTTTCCTTGATCGTGTTTCCAAAGAAGATTACATCCCACCAGGTTTAGACTTCAGTGATGTACTTTTCTTTTTGAAAGAACAATTCAACATATCAGACGCCTTTACAGAATATTAGGTAATGATGAAAGTCCTAGGACTGGAGAGATGATTTATCAGTTAAGAGTGTTTGCTGGGGGCTGGAGAGATGGCTCAGTGGTTAAGAGCATTGCCTGCTCTTCCAAAGGTCATGAGTTCAATTCCCAGCAACCACATGGTGGCTCACAACCATCTGTAATGAGGTCTGGTGCCCTCTTCTGGCCAGCAGGCATACACACAGACAGAATATTGTATACATAATAAATAAAGAAATATTTAAAAAAAAAAGAGTGTTTGCTGTTCTTGCAGGGGGTCTGAGTTCAGTTTCCAGCATCCATGCCAGGCAGTTCACAGTTGGAACTCATGGTTCTGGGGGATCTGATGCTCTCTCCTTGCCTTTATTGTAACCTGAACTCATATGTGTGCACTCCCCCCCCACAACACATACACACATGCACTTAAAAAATAAAAACAAGTCTTTAAAAGGGAAGTTGTTCATTCTTTAGAAAGTAATTATTGTACCAACTGAGATACTTTCTGGAACTTTCACCTAAACAAGTTAATTCCCTCTACAGAATATGATTTTTTTTTCTTCAAAATAAATTTAATGAGGTCAGCTCAGTTGCTAGCTCTTCTATGCATCGACCAAGATGGTATGAAGAAGTCCCTGAATGAAATTTGGGAGCTCAGAGTTCTCGAGTTGAAACTGCTTCTACCATATGTGTTCAAGGTTTGTAGGTAATGAGGACTGTATGTCAAAACTTTATTTAGCCTATTAACTGTAGAATGTTGAGCATGAATCAAGGGCAGGGTCTCCATGCACAGAATTTAACTATTTATAAGATAAAACGATGCAGAAAATGTCAAAGTGAAAGACTGATTGAAAATCTGCCAGACAATAGTAATACAAGGGAATGTTTTAAAGTTCTTTAGGAAAAAAATAGTTTGATCATATTCGCCCTTCTCCCGAAATCCTTCCAGGTCCCATCCACCTTTACTGCCCATCAACTTTGTGTCTTCTCTTTGACCTCAAAACCCATCAAATCCAACTTGTGCTCCTTCTATACACTGGGACATAGGAACCTTTCCACTGGATCATGGTTGGCCCTTGAAGAGAACAGACTCTTCTCCCAGCAGCTACCAACTGTCAATTGCTCCTCAGCTAAGGAGCATGCTGGGACTTTATCTAGCCTGAGCTCGTGCAGGCATCACATGTGCTGTCACCACCAATAACTTCTTTCCTTAGTAGATGATGACTAACACAGAGACCTACACCTGACCAAGGTGTAGAGAATAAGACGCTAGAGAATGCTCACCCTTCACACCTCCTGCCACCAAGGATCAGAAATCCCTGTGGAAGACAGGGTGGAAAGATCCTGGGAACCAGAGGTGGTAGACGACCGTGGGGAAGCAGTCTATCCACACCCAGAAGGGCAGCTGCACATATGGACACACGCTGGTTGTGATGGTGAACACAGAAGAGGTGTTCTAAAGGCTGGAGCTGCATCTCAGGGCTAAGTTAAGTAAGTATGCAAAAAGTCTAGGGTTTGGTCCTCCATTCTGAAAACTAAAGCATTACAAATATAAATTAATTTAAGTTGTTACTAGGGACATGAATAGTCATCACCTATAATAAAAATAGTCATCAGATGCTTAATTATGAAACCACACATGACTAATAATATGACTTTCAAACATGTAATTTTTTCTTTCATAGAGAAAAACTACCTCATCCATTATAGGAGTTTTAATGTTTTAATAGGAGCTCTTTTGAGACTGATAAAAAAGGAATATATAAAATGTTAGCAAATCAGGTTTGCCATGTATCAGAACATTTTGTGTGAAATTTAGTTCAGACATGAAAAATCTGTTGCATATCATAATATTGTTAAACTATTTTACAATGTTAATAAACTAGAGTGAAGATGAAATTCAAACACACCTTTATAAAAATAACCTGATAAGTTAATAAGAAAAACTAGGAAAATATATAAACATAAAAGCACCCCAGTGAACCAGCAGTGGGGATGCACTCCTTTAATCTCAGAATGGGAGGCAGAGACAGATGGATCTCTGTGAGTTTGAGGCCAGCCTGTGGTGTAGGAGGTCCTTCTGTATTTGTATTGCTTTCATTGGTCGAATAAAGAAGCTGCCTTGGCCTTTTGATAGGGCAGACAATTAGGTAGGTGGAGTAGACAGAACAGAATGCTGGGAGGAAGAAAACAGAGTCAGAGAGCCGCCATGGAGCCACCAGAGTCAGACATGCTGAATCTTTCCCAGTAAGCCATGACCTCGTGGTGACATACGGATTATTAAAAGTGGGTTGAATCAAGATGTGAGAGTTAGCCAAGAAGAGGCTAGAAATTGTTATAATAGGAGCGGCAGCAGCAGGCTGCGTTCCTGCCATCGTGGCTTACGGCTGCCTGGCTAGCTTATGCCCCAAAATAATTGCATGGAAACTGTATTCTTTTGAACACTGCTTGGCCCATTTGTTATAACCTCTTATTGGCTAGCTCTTACATATTGATCTAACCCATTTCTAATAATTTGTGTAGACCATGAGGTGGCTTATCAGGGAAGATCTTAACCTGCATTTGTCTGGAGTGGGAGAATCATGGCGACTCACTTTACTTTGCTTCTTTCTCCCAGCATTCTGTTCTGTTTACTCCAACTATCTAAGGGTTGGCCTATCAAATGGGCCTAGGCAGTTTTTTTTTTATTAATTAACCAATGAAAGCAACAGATTAGAAAGAAATCATTCCCACATCAAGAAATAACGGGCCAGGAAGTGTTTTAATTAATACAATTTCTTTGTGGTTATTTCGGGGGTTAAGCTAGTTGGGTGGGATGGAACAAGGGCCCCACTGCCTCATACTACAAATCTAATCTAGAGAGTGAGTTCTAGGACAGCCAGGGCTACACAGAGAAAACCTGCCTCAATCGCCCCCCCCCCACAAAAAAATAAAGAGAAAGAAAGACACCTGTATGAAATAGTATTAAATGATTCACGACAGGCTGTGAAAACAAACAAACCTTGAAGCCATTGAAAGGAAATGTCCAGAAAAAACTTCAAATACTGGGAAATCAAATGCTCTTATCAAGAAAGAAATTGCGAACAAAACTGGAAAATAACAAAATCTGAATGTGAATTAAACCACAAGTGTCCAAGGGTGTGGGATGCAATGTAAGAGATGATCGCCACCGAACGCTTTCGGTACAAGAGATGGTGTCTTAAATAAGAACCTCAGAGAGGAAAAGGAGTAAGCTCAGATGACCCAAGAATTAAATACCAACATATAAACACAGAGTTCAATGATGTAGGGCCAGAAAAATAATCGATGAAGCCAAAATTTGGTTCTTTGGGGACTAATAAACTAAGGAATCCCCTAATGTGAGAGGGGAAGAAGGAAAGGGGAGGTGGAGAAGGAGAGATGGGATATAACTTCTCCATAGGATAAAATTGACATCTTCAGTGATCCTAAAAATAATCGAAGAACAATAATGGAATATTAGAAGCAACTTCTAGCCAGTGAATCAGCAATTTAGGTGAAGAGCATCAAGCCATTTAAGACAGGTAACACATCAGCAAAACAAGAAGACAGGCTAAACGAATCTCCGTTTATCACATAAATCAAATTATACTTAAACTCCTCGTCCCTTACACACAAATTCTCAGCTCAGATATCCCTAATTTTAAGTAGTAAATATTTAAAGAGGACCTCTAACCAATTCCCATGGGATTTTTTCAGAATATGGAATTCTCAGTCTATGGGACTTATTGTAGTGATTTTGTGACCAGAGATGCCACACTTACAGAACATTGAAGAGGGGTTTGGGGAGATGACCCATCCAATAATATGTCTGCTGAGCTAACATAGGGACCTAAATTCTAAACTCAGCATCAAGTTAAAGCTGTGTGTGTGTGTGTATGTGTGTGTATGCATGCACACGTGTGTGTGATATGCATCTGAGTTTGTGGACATGTGCATATTCAGGTCAGCAGAGGAGTTCTAGACTCTTGGCTGCTCTCCACCTTTTTGCCTCGAAGCAAGGTCTTTCAGTGAACCAAAAGCTCTCTGTTTTGGCAAGGCTGACCAGTCAGCAAACTCTCAGGTCCCACCTGTCTCCACCTCCCAATGCTGGGATTGCAGGCATGAGTAGCCATTCAGATTTTTATGTGGGTGCTGTGGATCGGAACTCGGGTCCTCATGCTTGCAAACCAGCACTTAACCCCTAATCAGTCTTTGAGGCTCCTTAATCCGGTATTCTTAAAGTCTTCAGGAGAGTGAATAAATTTCAGTAAAAACCACAGAAGAATTTTCTTAATAGATAAGCTGATTCTAAAATTTGTATGGGAGTATGGAGATTTGAATTTTTGAAGAATTATCTCCAGGAAGGCCCTGTAGCCAAGCTGCTAATGTTGTGCAGACAGACCGAAGAGTGGGAGACAAGAGAATGGAGAAAATATGCCTTCACCCACGTGGCCAACTGAATTTCAAACTAATAAGGTAAATTAAAAAGAACAGGTTTTTCAGCAGCAGGGTTTGCACAACTAGATGTCCAGTCCGAAAGCAAGTGACCCCAGCCTGTACCTCAAAGGATGATGTCAGTCACGAGCTTGGAATAAGTTACCCACCTGAGTAGGAGAGCAGCGAAGACTGCTCCTGGGCTGGCTCACGACGGAAAAGACATCTGTGACCTTGAGGTGGGGACACATTTCTAAGAAGACACAGAAGAGAAATGCCGGTGAAGTTTTATGAGAATTGAAACCTTGTGCTCTTCACAACAGCATGTTGAAGGAGCGAGGAGATTTGGAGAAGGCAATGGAGGAACAGGTCAGACTGAGAACTAGTGCTTGGCATATGTGAGGGACTTCACAACCTCAGGGCAAGGGAAAGATCAACCTCGGGAAGAATGCAGCTGCAAAAGCAGGACAGATGTTGGTATTTCATAGGGCAGTGTACCTATGCTGTGTAAATTCGTGGGCTAGCGTGCAAAACAAATCTTTGTCTTTGGAGGGGGAAACCCAAGTTGATAATGTAATGTGAAAATAATAGCAGTTCACACTTGGTAGTGTGTGCGTTAAAGGGTACCAAAATATCCAGTTCTGAAAAGTCGAAGAAGCCCAAGTGTCAGATGGATGCTAGAATGGCCAGATACTCACTATATCATCCCCAATCTCACTCATGGGGAGTTGCACCAGGGAGATGGCACAGACAGCATGTCCACATGACTCCAAAGGGTTCAAAACATCTGGAAACAGCAGATCCAGAGAGATACCTTTGTCCTTGTGCTATTTCTTAAAAGCTGATCATGTCTGCCAGTGAAGGACTAATTTGACCTCCAAGAAGCTATGCCCAAGATAATTCAACACATACTGTATTAAGAACGATTTGTTCTTTGACTGTCCGTAACTAATTTGCTGTGTCTTCATCTCTTACTGTTCTCAGTTGACTCTATATGCAATGGCTGCCATTGTTCTTTGCGTCTTTAATTTCTTGGTGAAGATTCTGTGCTGGAGAAACTTGTATAACTAAACTTGGATCTTTTTCTTTCTTCAAGACAGGGTCTTATTATACAGTCCTGGCTCTCTTGCAACTTGCTCTGTAGACTAGGGTGGCCTTGAACTCACAGATATCTGCCTGTCTCTGCCTCCCAAGTGCTGGAACTAAAGGCACATGCCACCACTGCCTGGTGGGTGCCTCTTACTTTTTAATCTGTCTTTTGTCAGTTTAATTTTCAGAGCCATTGAGGACCTACTAGGATGGAACTGGGGTTTCTTTTCTCCAAGAACTGGTAGTTGAGTGAGTGCCCTTTGTAACTTTATTCATGATTGGAAAAAAAATCTTGAAAATCCAAGTCTCTGCCAATCTGTGACCCAAACAATGGCATGTCTATGAAATGAAATGCTACTCAACAATGAAAATGATTGTTCTTCAATATAAGCAACAACATTGGTGAATCTCAACATCATTAGACATTTGGACCCTATATACTGTAAGAAGTTAAAAACCGTAAGGCCCTGAAGATGGGATTGCTAAGGGCTAGGGGTGGGGAGAATAAAACTGCTAATGAATATCAAGCATCTTCCAAGCAAGATGGAAAAGCACCAAATCACAATTATGGCTATATTCCTCTATCAAAACATGTCTAATGACACACTCCAATGACAAGTTTTATTGCATATAAATTTTACTTCCATAAAGCTGATTTAAGAAACTATGAACAAACTTGAAAGAAAAGTCAATGGCTAGGAGAATGGAATCGAAATGGTTTTCCTACCCAGGTTCAGAGTGTGTGTTTTCTCTCTGTAGAGGAACAAGAATGACAAGAACAAGCAGAACAAGGTGAAAGGCTTGTGAGAAGAACCCCAGAGAAGAGGACCGAGGGCTGGGATCCTTGTGTTTCAGAGAAACACAGAGCCAAGCTTCCTAACCATGTGACTCCCTCAATGTGATTGGTGATACTAGAGTCTAAACCCTGGGCTGGGCACACACATGCCAGTCCAGGACCTGCACCTTTCTTTACTCCTGAAACAGGACCTCAGTGAGTTGCTTGGGCTGTCTTTGAACTCACCTGGTACTCCAGCTGGCCTTGAGTTTACAATCCTCCTGCACCAACCTCTAAAGAAGCTGGGATTACAGACTGGATTTTTAAAATGTTCCTGCCACAATTTTTTTAAAGTTTTATTTATTTTATTTTATTTTATTTTTATTAAAGATTTCTGACTCTTCCCCACCTCCGCCTCCCCTTTCCCTCCCCCTCCCCCAATCAAGTCCCCCTCCCTCGTAAGCCCAAAGAGCAGTCATGGTTCCCTGCCCTGTGGGAAGTCCAAGGACCACCCACCTCCATCCAGGTCTAGTAAGGTGATCATCCAAACTGCCTAGGCTCCCACAAAGCCAATAGGTGCAGTAGGATCAAAAACCCATTGCCATTGTTCTTGAGGTCTCAGTAGTCCTCATTGTCTGCTATGTTCAGCGAGACCAGTTTTATCCCAGGCTTTTTCAGACCCAGGCCAGCTGGCCTTGGTGAGTTCCCTATAGAACATCCCCATTGTCTCAGTGTGTGGGTGCACCCCTCGCGGTCCTGAGTTCCTTGCTCGTGCTCTTTCTCCTGCTCCTGATTTGGACCTTGAGATTTCAGTCCAGTGCTCCAATGTGGGTCTCTGTCTCTGTCTCTGTCTCCTTTCATCGCCTGATGAAGGTTAATATTCAGGAGGATGCCTATATGTTTTTCTTTGGGTTCTCCTTCTTATTTAGCTTCTCTAAGAACCTGAGTTATAATCTCAATGTCCTTTATTTATGGCTAGAAACCAAATATGAGTGAGTACATCCCATGTTCCTCTTTTTGGGTCTGGCTTACCTCACTCAGGATAGTGTTTTCTATTTCCATCCATTTGCCTGCAAACTTCAAGAAGTCCTTGTTTTTTACTGCTGAGTAGTACTCTAATATGTATATATTCCAGGCTAATCAACCCAATTATAAAATGGGGCACTGAGCTGAACAGAGATCTCTCAATAGAAGAAGTTCAAATGGCCAAAAGACACCTAAGGTCATGCTCAACTTCCTTGGCGATCAGGGAAATGCAAATCAAGACAACTTTAAGATATCATCTTACACCTGTCAGAATGGCTAAAATCAAAAACACCAATGATAGCCTTTGCTGGAGAGGTTGTGGAGAAAGGGGTACACTCCTCCATTGCTGGTGGGAATGCAAACTTGTGCAACCACTCTGGAAAGCAGTGTGGAGGTTTCTCAGGAAATTCGGGATCAACCTACCCATGGACCCAGCAATACCACTCTTGGGAATATATCCAAGAGAGGCCCTATCATACAACAAAAGTATATGCTCTACTATGTTCATAGCAGCATTGTTTGTAATAGCCAGAACCTGGAAACAGCCTATATGCCCTTCAATTGAAGAATCCACAATTTTTTTTTTCATTTAAAGTTCAATAAAACTTCCTGCTCTGTTTGGAGCTAAACTTCTGCTGATCCGTCTGGAAACACCAGTGTGCACAGCAAAATCCTCATCCAGGTCCTGGCCCTGATTTAGGGAGAAAAGCAGAGGTGCACACAGGCCCGAGGCCATTCTTCCTGAATAGTTTTCACTTCATGGTGCTGATGTGGCCCAGATCTCAATGACCTCTACATCATGAAGGTGACTTCGCAGCTTAACTGAACCAACATTTAAGGACTGTTTTTATTTGTTCAGTTTTTTTTATGACTCTGTCTTAGGTGAAATCAGAGATGAAGAAAGCCTGTTCCATGCTTACAGCTTCACAGGAGAAAAAGATAGATGGTCAGACTAGTTCAGCTGCAATGTAAAAGGCTTTGTGTGAGATGTGAATACAGGGATTACTGGAAGCACATGGAATTATGGGAAATTCATCTAGTAGGTAAAGTCAGGAATGCTTCCATGGCTAAGGAGATGCCCAAGTTAAATGTCAGTAGGGTGGATAGTTGTTATCCAAGATGTGTTAATAACAGAAGACATTTCAGAGAGAGCAGCCTAAACTTCCATGTGACATGGCACAGTGCATACTGACGCTGACAAGCATAATGGTTAAGGCAAAGACAGAGTGGGAGGTGGGGTCTTGGGAATTGACCTAGAGCCGGCATTCTAAATGGATGTAACTGCTGAGTCCTTTCCCCAGGAAGAGACTGCTGCTGCAATCCTAGTGCTGGCGAGGATGTAAGTGGATCCCTGGGGCTCACTGGCTAATCTGTCAAGTCAGCTTGGTGAGTATAGGTTAGTTAAGACCCTGCCTTAAAGACACGTGTGCATACACACACACACACACACACACACACACACAGCAATTCCTGCCGCATTTCAAAGCAAGGACACCAAACAGACAAACAAGTGAGAACTGAAGTAGACTAGGAAGCATGTGTAGACAGGCCCCAGTAGCCACACACCACTCAGGACATAAGGACAACTTTCATAACCCTAGCAAGTCAACTACTGAAGAGGGCAAGGTTATTTTGACCCATGATTTCAGAGGTTTTAGTCCATGGTCAATTGGCCTTGCTACTCTGGGCCTGTGATGATGTGGTACCTCATGGCAGGTGCTGCGGGTGGTGATGGAGGCCAACTGATGTCATTGAAACCAAGAGAAAAGAGATGAGCATCTCAGGGTCCTCTTCAGGACATGGCACTGGTGACTAAAAACTACAGGCAGTTCTGTTGCCTAAGGGTCTATTACTTAAGGTGCTACCTACCTCCTTCCTATAACATCCTGGAAAGGTCTAAGCCATCAGCTCATGGTGCTTTGGGGATCCTCCAGGTCCAAATCACACTATAAGTCACATATAAACAGGGAAATTGCATAGCTTATATATGCAGGTGTCCATGAAATGATTTGCTTTTCTATTTTAATAACATCTTAACTTTGTCCATAGATGAGCAAATATTTCCTGAAAGTGTAAGTCTAATGGCTGCATAATTTCCCATAATAAAATTGCTTATGCTTGTCTTCAATGTGCTAACTGAGGAATCGTGTGTGTGCGCACATGTGTGCATGCGTGTGTGTGTGTAAATGCCGTGTGTGTGTGTGTGTGTGTGTGTGTGAGAGAGAGAGAGAGAGAGAGACTGCAAGGAGCAGCCATACATACGTAACTCTTGCGTCTCAGATTATTTCCTGTTACTAAAAGGTGATTTTGAGTGTCTAAAAAGGGACGCACAGGAGTGAAATCAGAGCAATTAAAAACTCGAGTCCTTAGTGTGAGTGCTGTTTCTTCTCTTTGCCTCAAGGGAAGCGGCGATGAACAGTCTATAAATGTTTGCTTTCAGCAGCCTTCTGCCTCGCTCGCTCGTCAACAGGTCCCACACTACCCGCAGAATGCCTGGTGGCAATTTCAGAACCTTTGGACAGGTACGCGTTTATCTATAACTGGGGGCATTTGTTCAAGCATCCATAAACACAGTCTGAGTACCAGGCCCCATCGTGAGAAATGTTTACCTTGGCCTGGGATTAAAGAAGCTGTTTGGGATGACCACAGGACACATCCTGAAGAGCTGGAGTTCTTTTCTCTTGAGGAATGCTGGGGATAAGAAGCGGCAAGCTGCACGGATGTTACTGCTTAATTCTCATAAAGACTAAAATCGTCAGTTCTATGGCCATTTCAAAAACCCCTTGTGAAATTTTACAGACACAAGGAGTTTCCGGGTGAGAAACAACTGAGTCCTTTAATGCGTTTGGAAATGGACGAATGGCTTTGCGTCTCTGTGGCTGCCTGGGGTATATATCTGATGGTATTAGACAGGGAATATCACCCCATGGAATAATAATGAGTTTTGCATAGTGGATAGAGCCATTCAGAAAGGGACTCTTACTCTGAAAGGGCTTTTCAATGCCTGTTCCATCACCATAGGGATCAGAGGGCTGTAATGGTCAAAGAGAAGGTCATCAGAGGAGCATGTTCCGGCTAGATGGAAATTGGCCAGAGCAGGCATCAAATAAAAGTCACTTCAATCACACCTTCCAATGGTGCTTTGCCAGCCACACTGGGGAAAGTGAATGAGGGACCGTTAACTTTAGCTTCGAATGTGTACTGATACAGAGACCAAAAACTCAGAGATGCAGGTTATAGAAGGAGAAAGAGCCCAGAGCACCCCGGGGGTAAGAATGGAGGTGGGAAGGGGTTTGCAGAGAACTTCTTTGACCTTGACCCAAGTCCAGTAAGGTAAGGCAAGGAGAAGCATTATCTAGATGAGGGCTGTAGGTAGTTAATCTGGAAAAGTAACGGGGAGGGGAGATGGCCAAGAAGCTCAGATAAGATGCCCTAGTGATTTTGTTTATTGATATTTTATTTTTATGTGTTTAGGGCAGTTTATAATTCCAGACTATAATCCGTAACTGTGGAGAAGTCGAGGTGGCAGTAAGTGAGTAACTGGTCACACCCACAGTCAAGAGTAGAGAGAAATGAATGCATCCACACTCACTTTGACAGCTTAAGATCAGCTCAGGACCCCTGTCTAGGGAATGGAGCCACCCATGGTGAGCTGGCTCTTCTCATATCAATCCTCTTAACTGAGATCCCTCCCCCGCGCACACGTGCACACACTCGCCCACAGGCCTACCCAATGTATAGAGCTCCTCATCAAAACTATCTTCCCAAGTGATTCTGGCTTGTCAAATTGACAACCAAAACTAGCTATCACACTCCAACCCCGCCAACCAAACACTCAAATGCATTGCTTTAAAGCCTTAACTCTACATTCCTTTCCCCAAAGTCTCCATTTTCAACACTGTAAAATATTGTATAGAAAACAACAGAGGCAGCATTGAGGCCTATATGTTTCCTATAGTTTTATTAAACATTACCTATGTCCACTTGCAGTAGGGCTACTACATCTCACAAACTGTGGCCAAACCTGAAAAGTTCTGTAAACTTCGCTTTCTAGAAAGATTGTGGCAGACTTACTTGAGACAGTCCTTAACCTGAGCTGACCTGGGGCTATATACAGATGTTTCCCTGGCCTCTTTGTGTGGAGACCTGTGCTTGTGTCTTCTGCGATGGGAATGCCTGTGTGCGTTTAATTACAGATTGCTACTGCAGATGCTACCTTGGCTGGGGCAGCAGATCCAAAGACGATCCCATGACGACTCAAAATACGCACCAGCTGATGACAAGCCAATGTGCTGAGAACAAGTGCGGGGTGGGGGGGGGGGCTTGCCCCTAGGTATGACAGCCATATCACTCTCTGTGAGGCTCGGGGAACATCACAGAAGAGGAGACTGAAAAAAATGCAAAAATGTAAGAGAAAAATGAGGAGATGTGTAGGAAAGACATCCTCTGGACATGGCATGCCCATGGCACGCACGTACTCACCTCAGCTGTGGCTATCCAATTAAGACACAGGCAAGATGGTCCCTCAACACTTCATATGGATTGGGGCACCAAGACCCCACTCCTCCCTGACAGGTTATTGACAATTACTGGGTTTGGGGGAGGGAGCCATCATTTTCTTTAGTGGTTTATCAATGGTAAGTTGTCCTCTCCTCCAGTAGATAGGATCTATCCATGCTCGACAGAACCACTAACTGAACTCAGAGGGACCTACACAGTGAGAAGACATGAGATCAGGGGGCTTCGGGAGAGAAGAAGCAGGGTGAGAGAGAAACATGGGGGTGTGTAAAAATAACTAAAATTCATTATATAAACGTATGACACTGTCAAGCAATCAAAAAGTAAAACAAATATTCTAAAACATGAAACCATTCTCCCCTAAGGTTTTAGGCAAAGGGCTGCCTGGTCTATTTATTAATACATATGCCAGTATACCCTATCAGATCCTAGCAGGCGTTGAGCAATTCAAACACACTGAAGAAATCATTTAAATCTCTTCCCGTCCATTCCCTAATAGTCCCACTCCTTCCTTCCGTCTTAGATCTCTATGTTAAGTTTCAGTGTTTGGTATTTCCTTGCATGTTTTGCACTAAATGGCGTATGCTAATTTTAATGCCCATAGACATTTAAAAATAGCAGTATGTGCAGCATCTCAACATCCACATCTATGTGTATGTATTCCGCTTACGCACTGCTATGATTCCACACACGTTTATATACAGTGCTCTTGAATGTTGTGAATAGATTCCTTCTGCAATCTATTTTACTTCTTACTAGGGGCTGTCGATGTCAAGATTGTCATGGGCTCCTGGTCATTTCTTTCTCTACCTTCATGGAGTAGCTGCAGATCTATTATTGTAAATGTATTTTCTTGTAACTGAGAAACGAAGACACCACACACTGTCTCTTTGGACTTCTCTTTGGATTCTCAACTTGCAGCCCTCCTTCCAATCATTTCCAAGACTTCTGATGCTCTCAACTGAGCCTTTTAAAGGATCTAATAGAGAAAGTTCTCTCTAGTGACCGGTCCCTTTACTTCTCTGATCTTTCAGCATTTACCTCAATATCTGACTCCGGATTTTTATTATTAAGGCCAATTAGAATCCTCACAACACGGAAGAGTTTCATGTTTGTGTCCAGGATCGTTGGAAACTAAATATATCTAGGGGTGTGAGATAAATTTTAAGGATCATCCTCAGGGCTGGGATGTAAAAATGTAAGAGAAGGATGAGGAGACAGCCTTTGTAGCACGGTTGCATAGCACCCTCCCCAGAGCAGAATGGAAGGAGCAGGGAGAGCAGAGACTCATAGAATACACTTCTCACATCTGGGAAAGCAGAAGCGATATTCATGGTAGACCGCAACTGGGAGGCAGAGGGGACACTCAGACATGTCAGTCTCTGAGAGGAGATTCTCAGACCTGGGGAACTGCCTGTGAGTTGAGCAGAGGGCTCCAGGCAGCTTTCCTGTGTGGTCATCTGTGGTGAGACTTCCATGATAGCGCTGCTTTGAACCATTTCCGGTTCTGTAGGTAACACCTCACCCACACTCCGGCAAGGAAGGAACTCCAATAAACTCTTTGGTTTTTCCATGCTGGACTCCGGTTAATCTTTGCGGTCTGTTGTGGGTTTTCATCTGGAGTGAGTAGATGTGTGTGTGTGTGTGTGTGTGTGTGTGTGTCGTAACTGGAGGTGTCAGCACAACAAGCATCCTAGACCAAAGCTAGCAACACAAGTGTGGCTTTATTTGGTGTGTGTGTGTGTGTATGTGTGCATGTGTGACTCACCTTGCATTTGATTTGTTTATATGCCTATTCTTATGCCAATACCACACTAATCTGTTATGGTGCATCTATGGGATATGGGAAATTGGGAAACGTAAACCAAGAACTTCACCCGCCATTCCCAACTGCATCGTTAGGGCATTCTGGCACTCTGCTTTTCCGCATGCGTTCTAGACTTGGCTGGGACCCTTTGAGCCCCTTCCATTTCTCCTTACAGTGTCACACTTCTCAGGGCTTCAGTCCTGGTAGGTGGAAAGGCACCAGCTGATTTTCATAGTGACTCAATATTCACTCACATTCCTCAAGTCACTTATCAGTCCGGGTGTTTGGTTGGTTTTTAGCTCTTCAGCTTTCTCTGGGGTCAAGATTGTGTCATCTGCAATTGACAACTTTACTTTGACTTTCTGAGTCTTCCTTCCTTTCTTCCTTCCTTCCCTCCTTCCTTCCTTCCCTCCTTCCTTTCTCCCTTCTTTCCTTTCTCTCCCCTACACTTCTCATTCCTCTTCCTCCCTCCTTTTCCTTCATCTCTTCCCCTTCCCCCTTCTTCCCTCCTGTCCTCCTCCCTCCCCTTCCCATCTTCTGTTCCTCCCTCCCTCTTCTCCTTCTCTTCTCTGTCTCCAAGATGCCTCATTGTACTCTCTGGAGCCTCTAAGAGTGATGAACTAAGACATCTTTCTGTCTCATTTCTATCAGAGACGTGCAGAGTTGTGATTCTTGCTGGCTGTAGGATCACGTAGATAGATTCAGTCATGTTGAAGATATTCCCTTCAGTTCCTAGATTATTGGGAGTTTTCATTATATCCATGCTGCAGATTTGGTCAAAGACAATTTTGTATCTATTGAAAGGTCATAAGATTTGTTTTCAATTTTGCATCCTTTTATCTGCTCAATCATAATGATTAATATCTTTTTTTAAACCTCTCCTGCATTACTGGGGTTAAGTTATGTTATCATCATGTGCTATTGATTTTATTCATCTATGGATCCAAATGATGAAAAGGAGTTTTGCATCTGGCTTCAAGAATAAATATTGGTGCACAGCTTCTTTCTCGGTGACATCTTCACTGACTTATGGATTACTAACCCTGGGTTCTTAGATTTCTGTCCCTCTTTCACGTATGTTTGAGTATGTATGATTCCCCGGTGTAGCAGTCTGCCCATGCAGCTTTTCTTTGTGTCAAGTTTCACACAGATTGAGCAATTTAAGTTTTTAAATTCTCATTGGATAGATTTAAGTCTTTCTTTCTTTCTTTCTTTCTTTCTTTCGTGTGTATGTCAGTCTGTCCAGATGGAGGAAAGACCAGTCTTTGAACATTAAAACACGATGTTGTCATCTATAGCATAGTCAAGAATCCTATACCTGTGTTACAAAAAGTCATAATTTTCATGTTTTAAACACTTACAATTTTGTCTTTGTCACATATTGAGTGTGTCCACAGGCTGGACATGCTTGATTTAATAGTCTGACTTATGTTATTGAATTTTTTCCAAACTAAACTTTAATCTGAATTTTCTATTTTAGTAAGTTTTTCTCTATCTTAATATTATTTCCTTTTGGTATTTAATTACTTCCCACTTTCCCTCTGAGGTGGGAGCTCAGATAACTTATTTCAGGTCTTTAAAAATACTGTTAAGGAGTGGAGAGATGACTCAGGGGTTAGAATACTTACTTTTCTTATAGAGGATGAGAGTTTAGTTTCCCCGTACCTGTCAGGCAGCTCATTGCTGTCTGTATCTCCAACTCTGATGCATCCCACGTCTCCATCCGACCTCTGTGAGCATCTGAAGTCACGTGCAAAAACCTATCCACAAACGCACCCACATATACATAATCACACAGTTTTTCAATTTAAACTTAAAGATAGTATTTATATTTATATACTATTTTCACCATTCATTTACAACGAATGTTACATCACTTCTTGCAAAATACGTGAATGGAGAAATGGTGCACCCCAGTCTATCTGTGTCGGTAGTGACTTCAGATAAGTGCTACACAACCCCAGGCACATTCCCTAGGGGTCTGTTGTGACATCACCCTCCGATATGAAGTCATTCCATTTCCAGTAACAGACTCTAAAACATGGCTTTTACACAAAAATCAGTGTTACTTAAAAATATCCAAATTTGCTTGTGTAGTTATGGATGTTTTCATTGCTAATATTTTCTCAAAGTACACCTTAAATGAATTTCTACTTGATGAATATTGAATATTCTGAATTTTCTCTATGTAAGAAAATGTTTAAATAAACATTTTTTTGCAAGTAGTCGGTTTCTCTCAGATATGTGCCCAGAGCAATGAGGCATGAAAATCTTCGGCACAGTGCTGTATTCTCAAATTTTATTCCATCAACTTCACGTCGCCCGAAGAGGGCACAAAATTCATTCTTCCCTGGAAATCCACACTCAGGAGTCTTCAGATGACTGTGTGTCTAGAAACCTGATGGGTGTGAAATGGCTCCACATCACTGTTTTCATCGGAATAGTTCAGATTGCTAATAGGGCTGAAGATGTTTTTGTTTACCCATTCATCATTATAAATTATCTTTTAAGAGTCTCCCCCTTACTTTTAGGCCATTTTTCTCTATATTTTGTAAACTTGCATAATTTTATTATATGTTCTAGATGCTTTGTCTGTGTTATGGGTAGCCTTGGGAAACACCTTTTCTAAAATTCACTGTATGTGTGTGTGTGTGTGCATATACATATATATACTTTGGGTGGTGTTTTACTTGGATGTGTGTATGAGAATCACACATGATGATTTTGGTGGGCATAGAGGGTGTCCAGTGCCCTGGAATTGTAGTTACAGATGGTTGTGAGTTACCCAGTGAGATGCCGGGAATCAAACCCAGGACCTCTGGAAGAGCAGTCAGTGCCCTCAACTCCTAAGCCATTTCTCTCCCCTACCCCCTGGAAATACTTATTTTTAATGCACTCAAAATTTCAGTCTAACGCCCTCCAACTTTTCAGCCTATTCCTCTAGATCTGATTTCTTGTTGCGCACATGTTCTTTGCGGAGTTTCTCAGGCATGAGATTCTCCGCGAGTCCCACATGAGTCTCCCTTACGTGTTCTCTGCAGTGTCTGGGATTTGCTTTTTCACGCATCCACAACGTGAGGCATTTCATTCCCCAGAATCCCACAAGCCTGGCTTGTGACTTCTTTCCCTGATTGTGCCACATCCCCTGGCCCCCATATTCCTACCCGCAGCCACTCAGTGCGCTTCAGGTTTCTCCATCAGCAAAGGTCAGTCTGTGATCTCGACATCAAGGGGTCTATTCACCGTGGTCTCTGTGGACCACATGGTTTAAATTACCTGGAGTTGTTACACGTCTTAACACCTCCCAGGACAGCCACCCGATTTCAATATCCCCTCCAACGGTCTCAGTTTTTATGGACTCTTTGCCCTTTTATGCTAATTTTATGACAAGATAAATTCCCAGACACACTAAGAGTTGGGTTGTGAGTTGGGTTTACAAGAACTTGGGGTTTTGGAAAAGATGTTTTTGCTATAGTTTCATAAGAGCCTGTTTTATTCGGGTCATCTTTTAGCTCAATCAATGGCATTTTTGTCACCTGCACAGCTACGTGACACGTCCTTCACAAGACAATAATTGCTATACTTAGTACAATTGTGCTGCGTGCGTAGGCCCTTGGTTAGACTTTCTGCAGACTGATTACTACTGGCAATCAAGAACTATGCTTTCTTGGACATGGTTTTATATTCCGCTGCTTTTATCTTAGTAATTCCAGTATATTATTTACAGATTTTTAATGACTGTTATTTAACTCTTCGTTGTTTAACAACACATCCTTTAAAACTATGCTTTTTTTCTAAAAGTGCTTTTTTTCTTTTTAAAAATTATGATATCAAGCATGCTTATCTATAATTAATTATAAACACATGCATGTAAGTTTGCATTCACATATGCATATTTAGCCAATATTCATAAAATCACCTCACCGTGGCTTTACTTTAATTCACTATTTTCTTGGCATATTATGAGAGGGATATTGTTATTGATTATTAAAATTTAATTGCACTGGACTCAGAGAATTATGTTGAATCTTTCAAAAGCATTCTATTACCCTTTTGTAGCTCAATACATTAATACTCTGTATGATTTGGAAGAGTGTATGTTTTGTCATTCCATAGATTTATTTATTTTTTGATATTACACATTATGTACCTATATACTCATTTAAACAGATCGTATTTCCTTTTAATGACTGTGTTGTCATTTTGGGTTATTATTTTCCAATAGAGACCCATAAAATATCCTGCTCCAACTTGGATTTGGTAATTTCTCTTTATAATTGTCACTGTGTTTATTTTATAGGCCACCACAATCAAGTGTGATCATCATAATTCCCTAGTCTTAATTCTTAATTTTGAATGAACTTGGAATAAATGAATTCCATTCACCCCCAACTAACATTTTTACAAACTGTCTAGACCACGATGAGGGCAGGTGCTTAAAGTGTCTTTGGTTCTTTAGGGCATTGTCTGGCACCCAGGACATGTTCCAACATCACTGTTGGTAGACCAATGAACGGTCTAAGTGAGCTAGAGCCAAGCTGCTACCAAAATATCTGGAATTGCCCCTCACCTCCTCCCCGCTGCTGCTTTTGTCTGTTGTGGAAAGACATTTTTCTGTCTCAGATGGGGAAAACTTTACACACAAAGGATCAGAGAATAACCATTTCAGAGGCTGGGTCCTGCTTTACCAAATGTTCATGGGCTCAACTTTCCCATGCATAGGAAAACAGGAGTCATAAGTGAAATACTGCTGCCTCCTTGCAGAACTGTACATGAAAATGTGCTGCTCTGTTGCCAATAGGTCCTCTTCAAGAATGGCTTATGGATGTTTCAGTCTTTTTTTAGTTTACAGTTTATTTAACTGGTTCTCTATTGTTCTCGTGCGCCGTGCAAACATGCCCGCACGCATGCTCACACATGCCATTGTGGATGCATGCTGTCTTAGGACAACCTGGGGTATGATCCTTCCCTTATTTGAGATGGGTTTCTTGTTGATTTTTCCTTGTGTAATCCAGGATGGAGAAGTATGAGTTTCCAGAGATCATCCTGTCTCCAACACCCATCTAGTCATAGAGGTATCAGAGTCACAGACATGAGCTACTGTGCTTGGCTTTCCATGGGTTTTGGAGATTTGAACTCATGTCCTGATGTTTGCACAGCGAAAGGTTTACCTACCAAACCTAGCCTTTTCATTCTCATTACTATAAATGACACCAAAATAAAAATTCTCATTTACAAATGTATTTGCAGGTTGATTTTTTTTCCTTTAATTTTGATTTTCCTGGGATATGGTAAATAGTCAAGCAATATTTATTGAATGAATTCCTTAATGGATTCCTATTAAGGCAAGCATACTCCTCTGGGTTCTATGCCTGTTGATTGACATGAAGGTCATATCTTTCTGGAGGACATATCCTGGAAAGACAGTGTACAGGGGTTGAGTTCCAGCTATGCGACCTTGGTCAAGTTAGTTAAGCTCTCCGGGCCTCAGTTTGGAGTTTGAAAAAGAGGAGAGAATGACTTCCGGGGGTGGGGGTGGGCAGTGGGGGGTGGTGGTGTGTGATGGCATTCTGATTGGTTGTGTGTTGAGGAGAGGATAGTGTGGGCGAGGGTAGTTCCCCAGAGACCTTGGGTCCTTACTGAGCATCTCAGTCAAGTTTCCATTATTATTCATGCTCCACTTGCCCATAGCATGAAAGTTTTGAGGCCATGGCCTAGGGGCCCTCGGAAAATTTACACAAATTTGCATGTATTTGCATAGGGAGGAATACCTGCAGTATATTTGTACTGTTAGTTAGATCTTAGGTTACAAAGTATATACAAAACAAACAAATAGGGCTCAAATTTCTCAGCTTACCTCTCTGGGAAGTCCCCAGGTTTATTAAGTCAGGAGTTGGTATATTGTGGAATAAAAGATACAACAGTTAATTTGTTCTAGAACTGTGTCTTCCAGGGCCGCAGCCACAATCACACCTTGGCAGTGAGAAGATAAGCCCAGCCAGCCTGCCACCTCTGAGGGAGCAAAGTGGATAACCCAGATAGCCTAAGAAGTAGACAGGGCTCATTTACTGCTCATTTCACACACAAATGAGCTTAGAACATTTATTTATTTATTTATTTTGCAAGGAGAAATTAAAAGCGCACGAATGATTAACAAAAAAAGAAAGATACATTATAATTCAGTCAGAAAGGTCAGGTCAGGCTACAACAAAAGAAGTAGAGATCGGTCCCTAGGGTCCCTTACCTGCCCCAGGATGGTGACATGAATATTCCAAGTCAACAGGTAGGCATCCAGTATTTTTTGTTTGTTTGTTTATTTTGTTTTTTGTTCTTTTTTTTTTTGTGGAGGACACAAAGGTGGGCTTTGCACAACTTAAAACACACAGGTGACCTGCCACTCCTTAAGTGCATAAAGTAAACCTGTGCTTGTCTCTGCAGGAGTTGTGAATGGCAAAAAGATGGAAAATGATATCTCAGAGGGCTCTCTAGTTCAGCTATGATAGGAGAGAAAACAACAAAACAACAACAACAATAATAATAATAACAGCTAAGAAAGGCTCAAGCTTGGGGCATAGCTATGTCCAATAGGGTTTTTGATGTGTGTTAGCTTTACTTAGGTCACCATCTTCAAAACAAGCTCCCTTTCAATAAAAATATAAGTGCCGTATAGTAAAGGAGATTGATTTCTGCTGAGGACTCACTGTGTGCTGGGCGGCCTGCCAACCACTGATTGTCGTGAACTCAGTTAAGCCTGAATTCAGTTTTGAAGCAGTGCAATTAGAAGAGGAAACCGATGCCCTCATCCCTAGCCAAGAAGTTGCTGATACAAATCATGCAGTCTTCGATGCTAATGTTTTTGAATATTTACAACACCATGGATACTGTTTTAGTAATGTTAAAAGTAGAAGAAAGGATTCATAGATAGATCTGTTAGCTTTTGCTGTGTAACAAATTTATTCCCAAACTTAGTGGCTTAAAAATAATACCCATTTCAGAGACCCTGTCTTGAAAAACAAAACAATAAAACCCCAAACAAATAAAATGTAAACACACAAATATAACAAACAAACAAACAAAAAAAAACCACCACCATTTTATGCAATTCACGACTCCCATCTGGAATGGCTTGCTACTTTTCTTATGAAGCCCTGGAATGCCGACAAGTTGTTGGTGGCTTGCTCAAGGGAGTCCTGTCCTTTGTTAAATGGTTACAGGCTGTCGGCTGGGGTTGGGAGTGGAGGCGTGGGTAGGGATAAGATTTCATGGTAGTCTCCAGGGCTTTGATATGGCCTCTCTTTCTAAAGGCCAGCCTCAACTCATTGGTGTAGAAGGGTGCAAACACAAGAGAAGGTAAATGGCGTCATGCTAGTATTGACTCCAAAAGTAGTAATATGTCGCCTTGATTTGGGACATTCAGCAGTCATTATAGAAAATGATAGCACCCATTTTAATATGTCTTGTTTATTTTAAGAGAAATGATCTTCTATTTTAATGAACATCAACTGTGCTTTCTGACCTAGTTCTAGGTATGGGAAAAGGTATCCCTTCTCTGCTGCCGTGATAAGCACCGTAGACAAAGGTAACATAAGAGAGACAAGAGTTTATTTGAACTTATTGTTCCAGAGGGATAAGAGTCCATCATGCAGCCAACAGCAGACATGGCAGCAAGAATAGGAAACTGAGAGCTCATGCCTTCAAATGTGAGCAGGATGCACAGAGAAAGAGCACCAAGTGGGTAAGACCATAAACATTCAAAGCCTGTCACCAGTGACTTCTTCCAGCAAGACTCTGCTTCCTAGAGGGTCCACGATAGTCCCAAACAGCATCACCAATTAAGGACCAAAGATTCAAGGAGTGAGGGTAGGGGGTAGGGACCTTCTTATTCAAACCACTATGTGAACTCAGAAAATCTGATAAGTCATCTTGAGTATGAAATTTTTCTTCGGGAAGGAGTAGACAGAGGCACAGAAACGACTTTTTTCTTTAATGAAGATCACCTGGCATATTGTACACAAAACTTGTTTTGGTCTATGAGGTTTCTTGGAAAAGAGTCTCATGTAATGCCAGTTGGCTTTGGCTACATTTTGTCCTTTTGCCTCTATCTCCCTAATTCTGGAATTACAAACATATACTATCATACCCTGTGGAGCCTGCTACCAGTAACTGGCATGTAACTCAGAAACCTGGCAGCATCCCACGAGATCTGGACAACCACATGCTATGAAACCAAAAGAGCTCTCTTCTGATAGGGGCAATTTCTGGTGCACACCTCTACAGTGCTGGGTGCTGCCCACTGAACAGGGCTTCAGCTGCACTGAGGGCATACCGTGGCACTTTAATCACTGCTCATAAAAATGTCTCTTGGCTAGGAGAGCAAAAGGCAAGTAATGCATTATGGTTCTAGTCAGGTTTGAACCCAACACTGAAGAAGCCGTCAATCATGCATTTCTGGGTGTTCCCAGGGGTTTTAAAGAGCTGGTGTGTGGTGAGCATGCAGTCTTGACGTGTGGTGTGTCAATGTCCTATGAGGTGTGAGAGGAGGGTAGCAAGCCGCAGACACCCAGGATGCTGATTTTCTTTCTGCCTAGTCCAAAAGAGGACAGATTTGATCAGAAAAACTTGGGTTGATTCATCAGTGAACAGGGTGCACTTTTCTCGGTGGCAGAGATGGACTAAAAAGGATCGTGTAATTTATTGGGGCCCCAATGTGGGAATGAGAGTTGGAGCATGGCACCTAGGCATAATTTTACATATTTTAAAGACTTGTATTATTTCTACATTTATGAGTAGCCCCAGGAAGAGTCCATGAAAAAAAATCAATGTGATCTAATGTATTAAGCAGGAGAAGTTATGATAATAGGGCAGTGATTTCATAGAGAGTCAGCTTTCCCAAACAGTGTCTGTAATTTCCTATCTGCTTCTATGTACATATGTATTTATTTATGTATTGTCTACATATGCATTTTATCATCTATCTATCTATCGTCTGTCTATCTATCTATCTATCTATCTATCTATCTATCTATCTATCTATCATCTATCCTGTCGATTGCTTTGGGTGGGTTACTCAGTCTAGGGGTTGTAACCCACCCTGCAATCAGTTATTCCAGGGTCACGGAGGGGTGCTATCTGGAAGATAAATGGGCTAGGAAAGAAGAAGGAGGCCATGTTAAGTTTGTCACAGCCCCCGTTTATTAGGGACAGGTTACAGTTTATATAGGGTAAGGAATTGGGGGAGGGGGCACAGGGGCCTGGACTCTTGTCACGTGGTCCAGGTCACGTAGGCCAGGAGGTTACGTTCGGTCAGGTCACGGTAGGCCAGGAGGTCAGTCACGAGTTGACACACCTAGTTCCCTGGATAGCTGGAATGTGAGGCGGGTTCCGCTAACAGATAGTTCTCCATCAACAGCTTAATTGGGTGGAGTAGGTTCTGTCAATAGAGAGATTCTTAACACAATTTATGGGTGTGGGGTTCTCTGCAGACTCCCCAGGGCAATGGTTCCTGTAATGATTTTTAGGAGGAAAACGGCTCCTGACACTGTCCGTCTATCATCTATCTATCTATCTATCTATCTATCTATCTATCTATCTATCTATCTATCTATCTATCTATC